>OU343218.1:103152645-103379945 GCA_910596185.1 Chrysanthemum makinoi | reverse complement strand
GATCAAGGACTCTATGGTCTTTTTCATAGCAAAAATCAACTTTGCTACATTGATGACTAGGGGGAGGGGGGGCGTGTACATGGGATAAGGGTGAAGTAAATTGTGTAATTTTGATGAATAAATGTGTTAGGTCACTAGTTTTACAAACACAAGTTATATAGAAAGAGATGAAGGCGGATGAACAAGCTACACACACAAACACACGTTAACAATGATACGGTTTAAGAAAGAGTGTATGTGAAGAGAATAACTTGAACAACCAACCCTCAAGTGAGGGTTATTACATGGTTTATATAGGCAAGGAGCTAGGGCAACACTCCCTCTCCTTCCCTATTCCTTATTGGGCTTGGGCCTAAGCTTATGGGCCTTCTACATAAGCTTGACCTTAAACAAACATAAAGGCCATAATAAAGCTACCTATTACATATGAAATATAAATACTTGAAATACTGTTTAGGAGTGATTCCAACAATCTCCCCCTCAAGTATATATGAATGTAAACGGTGAAGGCGCTGATGTAATAGTAGCAGTGACGCCTTCTGACATTCTTCTTTCTTGTGAGAAGAATTGCCTTGATTCGAACAATCTCCCCAGTGTAGAGAGATAGTTATCTTTGAACAGTTATGCTTTGACGTCATCTTTAACTTTGTTCTAAGATCATTGTTCTTTGTGGTGAAAGTGATAGTATGTTGTTGTCTGCATCAGTCTGCCTCAGTGTCCGCTTCGCTGCTACAGTGTCTCCACGTCATTCTTCAACATGCTCACACGCTCTTTGACGTTGGAAATCAATATTGATGAAGTTTTGTAAGTCTTTGACTTTGTAGATTCTTTGATTGATGAAGAATCATTCGACCGTTGTGTTGCATTGAGATAGATAGAACTTCCATTAGTGATGATGTTGGCGTGAGCATGAGAAGAATCAAAGACGATCATCCCGCCTCCAGAGCTTCCATAAAACATTTCAAACGGTTAGTAATAAGCGGTTTCCGGCACTTACAAGTTTGAACTTCGAGAGCTCAACAAAGATAGTGTGAGGACACAACTCTAATTCTTACAAAGGCCGTTCCTCAACTGGAGTCCCACAAGTGAGATAACGCGATGTACCGAAGTACATCTACAGCTCAGATGAGTCGCTGAGGTACACCGAAGCATCACCTCACAACTGTAGACCGTTTGAGACACACACCGCGTAATCCACGGGGAGTTACCGAAGTGACTGCGCCGACATGGCCGCTGTTTGATGTTGACCCTGGCAGGAGTTTCCATTCAATCACCGAGGATCACAGATGTGAACCTCTCATAAATGTTCTCGACTGATTGCTAAGATCTGTGAAGGACTCGATATGAACCAATGATGATCTTATTAGTTGATCATCAAGTGATTAAATGTCAAGTGTTCCTAAGAGATCTTTTGATGTATCTCGTGGCTCTAGACTCAATAGTGCGTTTTGGTTTTCCTGAGAGGAGACTAGGGAGAGGGTCTCCTTCTTCAATACCAGCAATCTCTAGGAGAAAGCCGATAGTTTACGTAGGGTTCCTTGTGAGAATGAAACAAGCTTCTGTTGAGAGAAACTTGAGTGGATAAGAAGGTTTAGTGCATGCGTCACTGGGTCCATGACGACTTTTAATCTTCAATACCGGCCTCACTAAGTGACAACCAGTAGCATATGAATTGAACCCGGTGTCTGCCCTAAGTTGAATAATCTGGAGGGCTTTTTCTTTTCACCCTTTACTTTACATTTCTTTTTGATTCTTCAACTCCTTCTTTCTCCGATTCTCATTTTCTCCTTTTTTATAATCATTCCTAAGGACTTCTAACACTAACTAATGGTAGTGTCCTTGGGTAGATCCCTCCGGCTCTGGCGGATCATAGGACGGTTATTCCTAACCTTAGTCACCTTATAACTCCATGACTAACCTATGTTTGCCATTAAAACCATCAGTATGATGTAAAATATCTCTCAAAGGGTTTGTTAATGTAAAACATGTTTGAACCATTGTGAGAGATGATGTTTTGCATAAATACTCCCCTCCACATGTGCTTAATAGTTTTAATGGTTAAATGCACAGTGAGGAAAGAGCGCGCACTTTTGAATTGATCCACTGAAGATAGACAATCCCCCGCGAGACACGGTTACGTTGCATAGTTAAAGAGTTACATTGTCAGCTTTTAGGTGACAACTAGCTCTAATAACTACCTTGAAGGTGTAGACAAACCTTGGAAGGTTGTCAAACCCGTCAGAGTTCATGTCTATCAAAAGTTTCTCGAATGGTACATTTTACTCAGACAAGTCCTTTGCGAGACACGTTTACATCACTAGCGAACTAGCTTGAAATTATTACCCGTCCCAGACAAGTCTTTTCGAGTTACTAACAGTTTAGGACCGTCAATTCGTTGGTTAAGTCTGAGGTACACAGATTCATTTGCATTTTGTACAACATATTTCTTATCACACAATTTTTCTCCCCCTCAAAAATGGCATATTAAAGTGTTATTTTTGAAACGTTTGAGAATAAATATGACCATTTCGAAAGTGTGCGGGAAGACGACCATCGAGAACAGTTTTGAACAAAGTTTTGATTCAAGTACTCCCCTCAACGAGTGATATAAACGGTTGAGGTTTTGAAAATCATAAGGGAAAGTACTTGTTCTTTTGAGCAAAACCTTGAAAATTGAAAGGTTTGATAGGTTTTACTCAAAAGTAAGAAGCTTTCGCTCCTTTTATAAGGATTGGGGCACAAGCGTACCACGGTCCTTTATTGACAATAACGGGTTGTACACTGTTATGTGTGCACAAGCCATTGACATATTTAATCACACATCCAAAATTATATGAAGGAAACAATTCAAGGGGTACCAGAAGTGCAGTGATATCCCCAGGAGTGCGCACAGTGAAAGCCGGTGATGTTTCTCCGGGTCACCACCAACATAGCTCTCCAATCGTCTGAACTCGATCCCTTCAACAACCGCTCATCAATCATGGTGCTGATCCTTCTCACATCCCGCCTTTCCTGAGAATTCCAGCGCTTAGGAGACCCAACTTTCAAGCGTATATCCTTCAACCAGACGCCAGTCCATCCCTAACCAGCTTCAAGGTATGATCCCCGAATTTGTGGAGCTCACTACACGCCATTAAGCAGTTTCTTTGAAGTTCACTATGGTAAACAACGCCGAAAGGTTTGCTGATGAGTGTATATTGAGATAGCCGGTTGAGATCGGGAAGAGTAAGCGTTGGAGGAGTGAGGTTGACACGCGTCTGATAAGATTCAACAAGCCATCCGATATCTTCAACACGCTCTTTGATCACGATGCGTCTAATGAAGATGAGAACTGACTTGATAAATTCACGTTGAACTTCGGTCGAGAATTGTCTCATACGACCCTGTACTTTGGCAAGGTACATGTCTTCGATGTCGTTGAGGGACAAGTTCTCAAAGTCAGCCTCGGAGAATCCATAGTCCTGTTCATCTTGTCGTTGGACTATGATATTCTTTAAGAATGTGTAGTCCCACTTAGACTTGAGATCAATGTGTTTGATGGCCACGATGTCCTTAGAACTATACACTACATGTTGAGACTTCAACCAGGCAGCTTCAGTAGTAGATTCTTCGCTGTTCAGTGCCAATGATGAATCCCATACAATGCATCTTGGTCGTATGCTTGCACGTTGTCGGAAAACAAGTGATTTGCACGTTCCTCGATAGCTATGCAGTTTGAGTAAATAGTCGCTGGGAATGGAAGAGTCAATGATGTAGCGTATTTTCGCGAACCATCGCTACCGTATAAGAGAAAATCCAGGTCTCTGTTAAAGAAGTATCGGAAGGGAATCCGTGGTTCGTCTGTTTGGCCAATGGTCGGTAGGGGTTTGGTCCAATCGGTGTAGTATGGAGGGTTGTCCATTTGTGTGAAGTCAATGTTTGCTTCCGGATTGAGCCAATCCATGTTGTTAGACATAGCTCGGGCGATATTCTCAAGATGATATTCGACCTCGAGGGCGCTTTCAGAGTTGTCTTTTAGAAGTTGAAATGCTTCATTCTTGATTCGCTTCAACTCGGATTTCGTCATTTTCTTCACATGGAACTTTTCTTGCAAAAGTTTTGCGTGCTCCAATGTAGAACCGTCTACCAATTCTTGACCTTCATCAGGGTAGGGAGTTTGATTGACAAGTGTGGAGAACCATTCAAACTCTACGGTTTTATCGTCATCTAGCCATGATACGACTCCAGGCTGAGTTGTCTGCTTCTTCTTTTTGGAAGGCCTTGATGATGATACTGGTTTCTGCACTTGTTTGGGTGAGGTGGGTTGTTGTCGGGGCTCAAGGACCTCTTCATCGTCACCACCCGTATACTCAAAGTAATCACCTGTTTTATGAGTCAGGGGTGGTAACTCGGAATCGTCCCGAGGTTTATCAGTAGAAGACCGAGGTGGAGGAGACTTTTGTTGAGAAGAAGTCCGTGGTGGAGGAGGTGGCATAGAAGTAGATTTACCAGATTGCTTCTGACGTTTAGGTGCAGAGTCCTTGTCCTTATCATCGTCATCTCTTGGTCGTTTGGGTTGATCGGCTGACTCCTTGCATGATGATCTGAGTTGAAAATCAAGTAGATTTTCGAAAAATTTAGCTTCATCCGAAGTAAACGCTCCAGATCGCTTTGACATTTGTATCACAAGTTTAGCGATTAACTCAGATTCAGAGAGATCAGCTTCTTTGGCCATTGTATGTTTAATCAATGCTACGATGTTAGGGGTGAGTTGTCTGGAAAATACTTCTCTAGTCACGCCGGGGACAGTATCGAGAAGAAACTTGTGAGTATGATCTCTTGTTGTCTTCTCCAGTTCCTTTTGGACTTTAGGAACGATATCCTGAAGGTACTTGTTAGTGTAACCTTCGATCATTTCGTTCAGCCTTTTACGATGTTTCTTCTTGAACTTCTGAACAAATTCCCTTTCTTTCTCCATCTTGTCTTTCTCATCATTTAAGTACTGAATCTGGTCAGCAAACCAATTCAGTTTTCTGTAAAGTATGTCCTTCTTTCTGACTTGTTGGACAGCTTTCACAATCTTTTTATGGGACTGAGAAATCCAAGATTTAGGTTGTTTCTTCACGGATTTGGATGATGATCTGGTTGATCTTTTTGATGGTGGTGGTGATGAGTGAGATGAAGAATCTGATGAGGAGGGGACATGAGGAGATTCGGGGTCCTTTGAGGTGCAAGTATCCTCCTTGGAACTAGTTGGACTGCTGAGAAGAAAGTCATCATAATCTTCTTCGTCATCATGTCCAGATTTAGCCTTTTCTTCCGTCTGTACCTTAGCTTCTCCATCGCTTTTCTCAGCCTCTTATTCTTTTCTGTTCCTCAAAGTTAAGATCAGTAGACTCCTTCACAAGCGTATGTTGTTGCACAAGAGTGGTGGCACCAGATCCCTTATCGGGTTGATTAACCGCATCAGGACCTGGTGAAGAGTGGACAACACCACTCGATCCTCCGGGACCACCCATTTGATCTTTTGCAAATTCTTCAGCTTTTTGAATTTGTCTAACTAATTTAAACTTCTTCCTGTAGGATTGATCCAGTAGCTCTTCTTCTTCTTCAGAGCTTTCATCATAAGACTCAAGTACAGGAGTCTTTCCTTTTCCATGTTCAGCTATTGGACTTGTAGGTTTAGCTGCTGGAGGAGGTGTTGCTTGCAGCATTCGTGAGTAGATAATCTCTTCATCTGTGTCAGTACCTTCAGAGCTTTCGTCCACAAGCTTTCTTTGCGGTTCGGGTTTGGGAATTGGGATGGGAGCAGCTTCCTTAGATGGAACAATCCTCTTTGAGGGAGGGTTCCTCTTGGGGAACTTCCTTTGACTCACAGTACTTGCCGTACTTCCTGCACTTCCTCTTTTGGTTCTCCTTACTGTGTTCCGAAGATTTTTCGTCGAGATGACCAACTTTGCCATGTCTGACTACTTCCAGATATCTTTTGTACGATTCGAAGCTCGACATCTTCGCTAGAAGGAAATCTGGCAAAGACAAACACCTTGTTTCTTTGTAGACGCTTTCCTTGATTCTCGACAGATAGAATGGGTACCGTCAACATGTCGTGATTATTGGGGTCATTGAGCCTCTTGGGAATGTCAGAATGAAGTCCAAGTGCTCTCTGGATCAACAATTTAGTATATCTGATGTAGGGAATCTTTGAGCCAAGTTTGTTGAGAAATGACATCATGTCATCCCAAATCGGAGCTTCGATAGCGATGTGTTTCTTGTTGACCAATGCCTGAATATTTGCAGCCCATGAGCTTAGGGTGCTCATAGCACGCTGTCACGCACCAGAAATGACTTGGTGATGATCATGTAGAGAGTTCTCCGTGGTTGAGGAATACTCTTAAGCTCTACGTGAGAATGCTTGGTGATTATTCCTGTAGCCTCGCCATAACCGATATTGATTAAGAATTGAGAGTGAGCTCTTCAAACAGTGTGGCATATAGTTTGGTTGGATCGACATCAGGAATTAGGAGAATGCCCTTAAGTCTGCAGGGGTAATGGTGACTTGTTTGTGATTCAGAGTCACCGTCACAGCAGTATGTCCTTTGACCCTTTCCATAGTGTTCCAGAACTGTTGGATGTAGATCTCGGGAACAGTTGCAGAGTGTGAAAGCATGTTCTGATACGGATGAGTCCTCATAATGTCAATAGCAATTAAACAAGAAGATTCTGAGCAAGTGAGGGTGTCAAAGTCAACACGGAGATTATTCTTTCCTATCTTCATTGGATAGCCATAAGGATAGATATCAGAAATGGAGAGAACTTCAGATGCATCCATATTCATTTGTTCACCATGTCGTGATTCTGAAATAACATTAGCAAAAAGAACCAACATATCGAAAGACATAATGTTAGTCAACAGATGGTCTTATTGTCTAGTTATTGAATGTACAGTGTCAATGAATGTTACGAGTCCTAAGTCACTTGTATATTCAATAGTCCAATGACGCCGTGAAATGTTTCGTGAGTTAGTTAACTTTAAGTTTTAAAGTTTATTTTATCACTTATTGTTCACAACATATCAAACGATTTCAGTTTATTAGTGACATTTTAGGATTCGTGATGATATGATTAGTTTATTTACAAGTTTGTACACGTAACAATTCATAACGAAGGTATGATCTCGGCTTATGCGTAGGATTGGTAAAGTTATGCGAGACAGGAATGATATATGCGTAGGCGTAAACTTACGCGTAGGGTCTTAACTTACGCGTAAGAAGTGTTACGCGTAGGAAAAAAGGGGACCTTATGCGTAGAGCTTATGCGTAGGCATATATTAACCTTACGCGTAAGGCTACTCGTAAGAGTTGACCTTATGCGTAGAGGTCATACGCATATCCTTCACAGGATACGTAGTCCCATATGTAGAACCTTATGCGTAGAAGCTACGCGTAAGACTAATCTTACGCATAACAAACTACGCGTAAGGTGATCCTTATGCGTAGATTAACAACAACCTTGATTCTGAATATTACGTGTTGCAAGCCTGAAATAAATCATCATATCAACAAAGTTAAACACATAACATTCGTTTTATGATAAATCAAAACACATTTGGACAGCTTTAACAGCGCGAGAACTGCATACGCAGTAGTCTAAACCCTAATTCTACGCGTATGAGATCTAGCCATGGAATATGCACCAAAGTTTTTCTGGTATATCATAGATGTTGTGAGAGCATGTAGACCAAGTTTTAACACTTATTATGCAGTGAATCAAAAATACCCAATTTTAGAACATTAAACCCTAATTCCTAATTCTGAATCAATTAAGGTTTCTGGGTGGTTATAAGGCATGGATATTATCAATTCATCATCACATAAGCATAACACAACAATCTTTTTGACTAAAGCACTTCACATTCGAAAATCCCCAAATCAACACATAAACCCTAGTTTTCAAAAAACCTTTAATTTGTGATTCTGGGTATGTTTAGGTGATGAAATTGTGTATATTGATGTACAAGAAACATTTTGACACAATGTTTATAACCACAACACCCATTTTGATCGAGTGTTCATACGCATATGCGTAGAACACTAAATCAAGCATAGATCAAAATCGAATTTGGTTTTGTATAAGAATTAAAACCTATGTTTGTAAACACGTTAAGATCATAAAACCACTTACAAATTGATGATCCAAAACACAAAAATCTTGAATGAATCTTAGGCGTAGGATGTGTATAGGTTTAGAATTAAATGTGAAGAGTAGGTTAGGTGGGGAGGTGTTTTAGTAAAATAACTTTAGCATTTAGACAGTTTTGGTCCCTCCACCTTTTCCTTTTTCAAACAAAGCCTTTTAACTTCCATTTGGGTTACCAATCAAAGATTTTTGAAAAGAAGCATGACGACACTCCCCCTCGACTTGAGAAAATAATGAAAGGTTATTAATTTAAGTCCGAGGAGTGTCTTTGAACCAGAAAATGTACCACCATTTGTAAAAGAGTCAACCGAGATATGATAACATGCAAGTACACAGATGTTTTGAAGCAATTAATAGATTATTTTCTCCCCCTCAACACTTGATCGAAAAATACTGAATTTTGAAAGATTAAAGTGTTGACGGAAGAAATGTACTTGCAATGTTGAAAGAAATATAGATTAGAAGAATATTTTTGTTGTTTTATCGGATTTTATATTTTTGTATTTTGTTTTTGAAAAGATATTTACAGAAGATGTTTTGGTGTTTGACAGGTTTTAAGACTGTTTTGAGAGGTCATCCAATTCCTCTTGAGTCAAACACCTCATACCAATTCGGTGGACCAACTCATTAAACCTAGCGGGAGGCAAGGCTTTGGTGAGCAGATCTGCCAATTGGTATTCAAGCACCCACAAAGTATAGTTCAACGGTACCCTGCTCCACGTGGTCCTTGATGAAATGATAGCGTAGATCGATGTGCTTTGATTTCGAGTGCTGAACCGAAAGTTGCGCGAGATGGCAATGGCACTCCGATTGTCGCAGACATCGGGATTCTCGTCAAATAAGTAACCATCGTCGTTGAGTTGTGTTCTCATCCAGATGACTTGAGCACAACACGCGGACATGGCTACGTATTCTCGCTTCGTTGATGACAATGTACAATCCTCGCTTCTTTGATTGCCAAGACACCAGTTTATCACCGAAATTGTAGTGCTCCCAAGTACTTTTCCTTGAGTCTAGGCATCCCGCGTGATCGCCGTCTAAAAGCGATTAGTTCAAAAAAAGAATCCTTCGGATACCAGATCCCCAAGTTAATGGTTCCCTTGATGTATCGGAGGATTCTTTTAGCCTCAGAGAGGTGGGTTTCAGTTGGTCGCTGATGAGTGTCTAACTACTCATCATTTTTGTACCAATTAAACTGCAAAAACATCTGAAAACACTCAGAAATGCATCAAAATGATAAAAATATCACAAATAAGTGTTTTATGTGTTTTAAATGCAAAAATATCAAAATCTCGTGAAAAACGTATCAAGTTTGCATAATTGGCAGTTTTAGTCCCCCAAGTTTGAAAAGTTGTCAAAAATGTACCCCCGGTAAATCTAAATAAAGAAAAAAATCATTTTAAGTCCCTAGGGATTCCTAAGTTGTCAAAATTGGTCCTTGAAACTTAAAATTACAAATTTACAACTTTAGTCCCTGAACTTTGGAATTTGGCAAAAATAGTCCTTTGAAAATTTGAAAATGTCAAAAATAGTCCTTGCACTATTAAAGTTTGTCAATTTCAGTCCTTGTGTTAACTTTGGAGAAATGGCAGGATAGGTCCCTCAAGATTGGAGTATTTACGCTTTTGGTCCTTGTCTTATTAACTAATACAAAGCCTTGTCAAAACATTTTGGCCCCTGCCTTTATACCCTTTGTGACCCCCTGTCAATTCCTATTTTGAACCCTTAGTCAAAGAAAGTCAAAAGCAGAAGTTAACCCGCCTTTCACTGCATCCTCCACCTCCCCGCTTCTTCTCCACCATCCCTTGCAACACTCCACCTCCTTCCATCCCATCACCTTTTCCACCACCCCCTCATCATCACTGACCCCCACAATTAATGCCACCCCCTCCTACTGGCTATATCACGTGCTACAAGTCAAACATAGGTTTCCCGCCAAAATTGATAAAACAGGCAATGCACTCAAAACTCTACCATTGGCTACAAAAAGAGGTGGGATTCAATCAGAGGACACGTGTAAGACCTTTTGAAGCATAAAAGAGGAGAAAGAAGCAGAGAAGAAGCAGTCTTAGTTTTTTTTAATTTCATGAATGTCGTAATTTATTTTTAAGTCTTCAATTAAGCTTTAAGTTGTAATTTCTTGTTCCATGATATCAAATTAAGTCATTGAAATATATTAGAACTATTTTCAAGTGGTAATTCAAGTTTTTACATAGGTTGCATATTTTCATGTTCACTGTTTGAAATTTCAAGTTTCAACTCTTATTTTTAAGCTTCAAACAGCCTCTATTCAAGTTCAAGCAAGTTTGTTTAAGCTTAATATAGCTTTTCATAAGCTTGTTAATCAGTTTCAAACTTAATTAGTTGAAAGTCAACAAAAGTCAACAGTGAAGCAAAAAAATGGGTTAAGCAGGATTGGAAATGGATACAGGGTGTTGCAGAGTTGGTTTGGGTTGGAAATGGATTAGAATGGTAATGTATGGTTTGGTTTAAGCTACAAAACCAGCTGGACCTTTGTGAGCCTTTACTCTCATTTTCATTGTTTTTTGTTGCAGTTTGTATTTGTGCTTGTAATAGTGATCATTAAACCATTTAAACCTGTCCACTAGTAGTAATTAGGATAATAGTAATAAGAAAAAGTAATAACATCTACTAGATAAGTGTTTAGCCAAGTTAAAAGTAGTAAAACAGTTTCTAAGTTGTGTTTGGATCAAGATGCTTCTTTGGGTATATGCATGATACTGTCCTTAACTCTTATTGCTGCATGTTTATTTAGGTTATTAGAACTCAGTTCAGTCAAAATATTAAGGTCATATTAGTATAAAAGTCAAAATATGTCTTAATCTAATCCATATGTTTAACTGTTAGTGTAATAAGTCTTATATTCCACACACTAGCTTAAAAGTTGATACTCTAGCTTAATTTAGCTTCATCATAGCTTAACTTAACATATTCAGTAAGTAAATTGGATTCAAAACTCAACTAAGTCAACATTTCATTTTTGCATCAAAAGTTAAAAAAACTTGGAAAAATGGTTTTGAGCCCAACTGGGTAGATTTTTCACAGGCTCATCCTTAGGCCAAAACAAGTCAAACTTTGGGTTTTATAAATTTTCTTGGTCTAGTTTCTTATAAGCATTTTTTCAGATTTTTGTTAATTTTCTAAAGCACTCAAATAAGCTCATCAAGTAGGGCTTATGTCCCCTGCTTCAAAGCTCAGTCAGAGCTGAGCTTTTATCCAGTTCTTGCAGAGCTTGTGCCAAGCTCCACAGAGCTTCTCCAGGTCTGATTTTTGGTTTGAAGGAAGCTAGCCAGGTCTAGTATAGTTTACAGCTTTTGATTTTCAATTTAAGCTTATTAATAAGCAGTTGTTTAGGCTCAAACTTGGTACCCTTAACTGTTTTTTGCACTAGAAGTTCAATAAGCCAAATCTGATCAATTTGTATTCCAGAGGTCTAAGCTTGTTGTAACTGGTTGCTTTTAAGTTCTTTTAATATAATATAGCTTCTGTAAAGGTTTGGTGGTCCTTGGTGTCCATTTGCTTATTTTAAGTGCTTATTCACAAGCACTTGCAATAGCAGTCCCATATTCATCCACACAGCACCATGTTTTTCTAATTTTCCTAGCTTCCTAATATTATTTTAGACTTTTCCTGAAATTTTCAGATTTTTCCAAGCTTGTTTGCTATTTTTCTTAATTTAAATTAGTTTTTAAGCATTTTTAATTAGCTTTAAATACAAAAAATTAAGAAAAGGTTCAAAAAAATACTTTTTCATTTTTCTTAAGTTTAGATAAATATAAAAAGAGAAAAAAATATTTTTCTAGATTTTTCTTAGTTAAATTTGTATTTTTAAATAATTTAATTAGTTTTTAATAGTTTTTAATTCCTAGAAAATAGAAAAATAATCATAAAAATACAAAAATAGTTTTGAAAATTCTATTTTGATATTTTAGATTTTTCTAAGTCTTAATTTTATTTTTCTAGCTTAATTTCACATTTTCTTGTATTTTAGGTAATTATTTAATAGTTAAAAATAGTTTTTAATTAATAATAATTAATTAAATAGTTATAAAAATAATTTTCTTTTTCTATAAATTTTCTTTTATCATTAGGTTTGTAAAAATATCATTTTCATATTTTTAGGATTAATATTGTGTAAGTTTCACTTTTTATTTTGTACGTTTACGTAAGTTTTATTTAAACATACGTTTTAGGTTTTAAACGTTCATCATTTTAAAAATAGTGATAGCGTTTATTTAATATTTTTTATCTTTTTAATTTTATTTAATTTGCATTTTAGCCCTTGTAATTTATGTCCTTTTTCTGTAGTTTTAATAATCCAAATCCCTTTTTCTGTTCAAATCTCTCGATCACTATACGTTTGACTATTCTCGCACAGCTCGTTGGGACTTAACGACCTGGGGAAACACTATACTCTCCTGATCTTCATTGCATTTGTTTCCAGACTGTTTTAAGTTTGTTACAGTTAACCATTCACAAGTGGTTAACTTGCGTGATAAAACTTGACGGTTTGGAGCGAATCAGTCGCGACTGATAACGGGAGCATAGATAAACGGCAAAGACAATATCAGGTCTGCTAGCTGTTAGATACATGAGGGACCCAATGATACTTCGGTATTTGGTAGGGTCAACCAATTTCTCACGTAAATCAGCATCTAATTTCTTGGTATGAGCCATTGGTGTGGCATAAGTGTCACAGGTTGTCATTCCAAATTTGTTTAATAGTTCAAGGGCATATTTGGACTGACTCAAGAAAATACCACGGGGTGATTGATGAACTTGTAGTCCTAGAAAGAACGTAAGTTCACCCATCATGGACATTTCAAAATTTTTCTTCATTAGTTTTGCAAAAGCGATTGAAAACTTTTTATGTGTAGACCCAAAAATGATGTCATCCACGTAAATTTGAACAAATTTAACTTTGAGTATAAATTTGAACAAATTTACGTAACAAAGTACTACTCATTGTTACGCGTAACAAAAGTACTTGTTTCCCTTAGGTTTTAGCTTACAGCTTCAAGGTATGATCCCCGAATTTGTGGAGCTCACTACACGCCATTAAGCAGTTTCTTTGAAGTTCACTATGGTAAACAACGCCGAAAGGTTTGCTGATGAGTGTATATTGAGATAGCCGGTTGAGATCGGGAAGAGTAAGCGTTGGAGGAGTGAGGTTGACACGCGTCTGATAAGATTCAACAGCCATCTGGATATCTTCAACACGTTCTTTGATCACGATGCGTCTAATGAAGATGAGAACTGACTTGATAAATTCATGTTTAACTTCAGTCGAGAATTGTCTCATACGACCCTGTACTTTGGCAAGGTACATGTCTTCGATGTCGTTGAGGGACAAGTTCTCAAAGTCACCCTCGGAGAATCCATAGTCCTGTTCATCTTGTCGCTTGACTATGATATTCTTTAAGAATGTGTAGTCCCACTTAGACTTGAGATCAATGTGTTTGATGGCCACGATGTCCTTAGAACTATACACCGCATGTTGAGACTTCAACCGCAGCTGTAGTAGATTCAATGATGAATCCCATACAATGCATCTTGGTCGATGCTTGCACGTGTCGAAAAACAAGTGATTTGCACGCCCTCGATAGCTATGCAGTTTGAGTAAATAGCCACTGGGAATGGAAGAGTCAATGATGTAGCGTATTTTCGCGAACCATCGCTACCGTAAGAGAAAATCCAGTCTCTGTTAAAGAAGTATCGGAAGGGAATCCGTGGTTCGTCTCTTTGGCCAATGGTCGGTAGGGGTTTGGTCCAATCGGTGTAGTATGGAGGGTTGTCCCTTTGTGTGAAGTCAATGTTTGCTTCCGGATTGAGCCAATCCATGTTGTTAGACATAGCTCGAGCGATATTCTCAAGATGATATTCGACCTCGAGGGCGCCAGAGTCTGTCTTTAGAAGTTGAAATGCTTCATTCTTGATTCGCTTCAACTCGATTTCGTCCATTTTCTTCACATGTAACTTTTCTTGCAAAAGTTTTGCGTGCTCCAATGTAGAACCGTCTACCAATTCTTGACCTTCATCAGGGTAGGGAGTTTGATTGACAAGTGTGGAGAACCATTCAAACTCTACGGTTTTATCGTCATCTAGCCATGATACGACTCCAGGCGAAGTTGTCTTCTTCTTCTTTTTGGAAGGCCTTGATGATGATAATGGTTTCTGCACTTGTTTGGGTGAGGTGGGTTGTTGTCGGGGCTCAAGGACCTCTTCATCGCCACCACCCGTATACTCAAAGTAATCACCGCTTTTATGAGTCAGGGGTGGTAACTCGGAATCGTCCCGAGGTTTATCAATAGAAGACCGAGGTGGAGGAGACTTTTGTTGAGAAGAAGTCCGTGGTGGAGGAGGTGGCATAGAAGTAGATTTACCGGATTGCTTCGACGCTTAGGTGCAGAGTCCTTGTCCTTATCATCGCCATCTCTTGGTCGTTTGGGTTGATCGGCTGACTCCTTGCATGATGATCTGAGTTGAAAATCAAGTAGATTTTCGAAAAATTTAGCTTCATCCGAAGTAAACGTTCCAGATCGCTTTGACATTTGTATCACAAGTTTAGCGATTAACTCAGATTCAGAGAGATCAGCTTCTTTGGCCATTGTATGTTTAATCAATGCTACGATGTTAGGGGTGAGTTGTCTGGAAAATACTTCTCTAGTCACACCGGGGAAAGTATCGAGAAGAAACTTGTGAGTATGATCTCTTGCTGTCTTCTCCAGTTCCTTTTGGACTTTAGGAACGATATCCTCAAGGTACTTGTTAGTGTAACCTTCGATCATTTCGTTCAGTTCCTTTTTACGATGTTTCTTCATGAACTTCTGAACAAATTCCCTTTCTTTCTGCATCTTGTCTTTCTCATCATTTAAGTACTGAATCTGGTCAGCAAACCAATTTAGTTTTCTGTAAAGTATGTCCTTCTTTCTGACTTGTTGGACAACTTTCACAATCTTTAGGGACTGAGAAATCCAAGATTTAGGTTGTTTCTTCACGGATTTGGATGATGATCTGGTTGATCTTTTTGATGGTGGTGGTGATGAGTGAGATGAAGAATCTGATGAGGAGGGGACATGAGGAGATTCGGGGTCCTTTGGAGGTGCAGAAGTATCCTCCTTGAAACGAGTTGGACTGCTGAGAAGAAAGTCATCATAATCTTCTTCGTCATCATGTCCAGATTTAGCCTTTTCTTCCGTCTGTACCTTAGCTTCTCCATCGCTTTTCTCGCTTATTCTTTTCTCGTTCCTCAAAGTTAAGATTAGTAGACTCCTTCACAAGCGTTTGTTGTTGCACAAGAGTGGTGGCACCACATCCCTTATCGGGTTGATTAACCGCATCGGACCGGTGAAGAGTGGACATCACCACTTGATCCTCCGGGGCCACCCATTTGATCTTTTGCAAATTCTTCAGCTTTTTGAATTTGTCTAACTAATTTAAACTTCTTCCTGTAGGATTGATCCAGAGCTCTTCTTCTTCTTTAGAGCTTTCATCATAAGACTCAAGTACATGAGTCTTTCCTTTTCCATGTTCAGCTATTGGACTTGTAGGTTTAGCTGCTGGAGGAGGTGTTACGCGTTGCGATTCAGAGTAGATAATCTCTTCATCTGTGTCAAGCATCCTTCGAGCTTTCGTCCCACAAGCTTTCTTTGCGGTTTGGGAATTGGGATGGGAGCAGCTTCCTTAGATGGAACAATCCTCTTTGAGGGAGGGTTCCTCTTGGGGAACTTCCTTGACTCACAAGACTTGCCGTACTTCCTGCACTTCCTCTTTTGGTTCTCCTTACAGGTGTTCCTGAAGATTTTTCGTCGAGATGACCAACTTTGCCTTGTCCGACCGCCTGCATACCTTTTGTACGATTCGAGCTTTCGACATCTTCGCTAGAAGGAAATCCGGCAAAGACAAAGACCTTGTTTCTTTGTAGACGCTTTCCTTGATTCGACAGATAGAATGGGTTCCGTAAACATGTCGTGATTGTCGGGGTCATTGAGCCTCTTGGGAATGTCAGGATGAAGTCCAAGTGCTCTCTGGATCAACAATTTAGTATATCCGATGTAGGGAATCTTTGAGCCAAGTTTGTTGAGAAATGACATCATGTCATCCCAAATCGGAGCTTCGATAGCGATGTGTTTCTTGTTGACCAATGCCCTGAATATTTGCAGTTCCATGAGCTTAGGGTGCTCATAGCCGCCACGACCGTAGAAACAGACTTGGTGATGATCATGTAGAGAGTTCTCCGTGGTTGAGGAATACTCTTAAGCTCTACGTGAGAATGCTTGGTGATTATTCCTGTAGCCTCGCCATAACCGATATTGATTAAGAATTGGAGAGTGAGCTCTTCACAGTGTGGCATATAGTTTGGTTGGATCGACATCAGAATTAGGAGAATGCCCTTAAGTCTGCAGTGTAATGGTGACTTGTTTGTGATTCAGAGTCACCGCACAAAGCAGATGTCCTTTGACCCTTTCCATAGTGTTCCGAACTGTTGGATGTAGATCTCGTGAACAGTTGCAGAGTGTGAAAGCATGTTCGAACGGATGAGTCCTCGAATGTCAATAGCAATTAAACAAGAAGATTCTGAGCAAGTGAGGGTGTCAAAGTCAACACAGAGATTATTCTTTCCTATCTTCATTGGATAGCCATGAGGATAGATATCAGCAATGGAGAGAACTTCAGTTGCATCCATATTCATTTGTTCACCATGTCGTGATCTCGAAATAACATTAGCCAGAAGAACCAACATATCGAAAGACATAATGTTAGTCAACAGATGGTCTTATTGTCTAGTTATTGAATGTACAATGTCAATGAATGTTACGAGTCCTAAGTCACTTGTATATTCAATAGTCCAATGACGCCGTGAAATGTTTCGTGAGTTAGTTAACTTTAAGTTTTAAAGTTTATTTTATCACTTATTGTTCACAACATATCAAACGATTTCAGTTTATTAGTGACATTTTTGGATTCGTGATGATATGATTAGTTTACTTACAAGTTTGTACACGTAACAATTCATAACGAAGGTATGATCTCGGCTTATGCGTAGGATTGGTAAAGTTATGCGTAGACAGGAATGATATATGCGTAGGCTTAAACTTACGCGTAGGGTCTTAACTTACGCGTAAGAAGTGTTACGCGTAGGAAAAAAGAGGACCTTATGCGTAGAGCTTATGCGTAGGCATATATTAACCTTACGTGTAAGGCTACTCGTAAGAGTTGACCTTATGCGTAGAGGTCATCATACGCATATCCTTCACAGTATACGCGTAGTCCCATATGTAGAACCTTATGCGTAGAAGCTACGCGTAAGACTAATCTTACGCGATAACAAACTACGCGTAAGGTGATCCTTATGCGTAGATTAACAACAACCTTGATTCTGAATATTACGTGTTGCAAGCCTAAATAAATCATCATATCAACAAAGTTAAACACATAACATTCGTTTTATGATAAATCAAAACACATTTGGACAGTTTAACAGTTACGCGTAGAATTGCATACGCGTAGTCTAAACCCTAAATCTACGCGTATGAGATCTAGCCATGGAATATGCACCAAAGTTTTTCCGGTATATCATAGATGTTGTGGGAGCATGTAGACCAAGTTTTAACACTTATTATGCAGTGAATCAAAAATACCCAATTTTAGAACATTAAACCCTAATTCCTAATTCTGAATCAATTAAGGTTTCGGGTGGTTATAAGGCATGGGTATTATCAATTCATCATCACATAAGCATAACACAACAATCTTTTTGACTAAAGCACTTCACATTCAAAAATCCCCAAATCAACACATAAACCCTAGTTTTCAAAAAACCTTTAATTTGTGATTCTGGGTATGTTTAGGTGATGAAATTGTGTATATTGATGTACAAGAAACATTTTGACACAATGTTTATAACCAAAAACACCCATTCTTGATCGAGTGTTCATACGCATATGCGTAGAACACTAAATCAAGCATAGATCAAAATCTGACCGTTGGTTTTGTATAAGAATCAAAACCTATGTTTGTAAACACGTTAAGATCATAAAACCACTTACAAATTGATGATCCAAAACACAAAAATCTTGAATGAATCTTAGGCGTAGGATGTGTATAGGTTTAAAATTAAATGTGAAGAGTAGGTTAGGTGGGGAGGTGTTTTAGTAAAATAACTTTAGCATTTTGACAGTTTTGGTCCCTCCACCTTTTCCTTTTTCAAACAAAGCCTTTTAACTTCCATTTTGGTTACCAAACAAAGATTTTTGGAAAGAAGCATGACGACACTCCCCCTTGACTTGAGAAAATAATGAAAGGTTATTAATTTAAGTCCGAGGAGTGTCTTTGAACCATAAAATGTACCACCATTTGTAAAAGAGTCAACCGAGATATGATAACATGCAAGTACACAGATGTTTTGAAGCGGTTAAAAGATTATTTTCTCCCCCTCAACACTTGATCGGAAAAATATTGAATTTTGAAAGATTAAAGTGTTGACGGAAGAAATGTACTTGCAATGTTGAAAGAAATATAGATTAGAAGAATATTTTTGTTGTTTTATCGGATTTTATATTTTTGTATTTTGTTTTTGAAAAGATATTTACAAAAGATGTTTTGGTGTTTGACAGTTTTAAGACTGCTTTAGGAGATCATCCAATTCCTCTTGAGTCAAACACCTCATACCAATCCCGTGGACCAACTCATTAAACCTAGCGGGAGGCAAGGCTTTGGTGAGAAGATCGCCAATTGGTATTCAGTACTCCACAAAATATAATTCAACGTACACTGCTCCACGCGTCCTTGATGAAATGATAGCGTAGATCGATGTGCTTTGATTTCGATGCCGAACCGAAGTTGCACGAGATGGCAATGGCACTCCGATTGTCGCAGACATCGGATTCTCAAATAAGTAACCATAGTCTTTGAGTTGTGTTCTCATCCATATGACTTGAGCACAACACGCGGACATGGCTACATATTCTCGCTTCGTTGATGACAAATGATGTACAATCCTCGCTTCTTTGATTGCCAAGACACCGCTTTATCACCAAGAAATTGTAAAGTGCTCCCCAAGTACTTTTCCTGAGTCTAAGCATCCTCGCGTGATCGGCCCAAAAGCGATTAGTTCAAAACCGTAATCCTTCGGATACCAAGATCCCCAAGTTAATGGTTCCCTTGATGTATCGGAGGATTCTTTTAGCCTCGAGAGGTGGGTTTCAGCTTGGTCGCGACCGATAACGGAGCATAGATAAACGGCAAAGACAATATCAGTCCGCTAGTGTTAGATACATGAGATGCCCAATGATACTACGGTATTTGGTAGGGTCCACCAATTTCCCATGTAAATCAGAGTCTAACTTCTTGGTATGAGCCATTGGTGTGGCATAAGGTGTCACAGTTGTTCATTCCAAATTTGTGTAACAATTCAAGGGCATATTTGGACTGACTCAAGAAAATACCACGGGTGATTGATGAACTTGTAGTCCTAGAAAGAACGTAAGTTCACCCATCATGGACATTTCAAAATTTTTCTTCATTAGTTTTGCAAAAGCGATTGAAAACTTTTTATGTGTAGACCCAAAATGATGTCATCCACGTAAATTTGAACAATTAAGATGTGTGCCCCGTGATATTGTATAAAAAGAGTTGGGTCAACCGAGCCTTTGGTGAAATTATTGGCAATGAGGAAAGATGATAGCTTATCGCACCATGCCCGAGGGGCTTGTTTGAGACCATAAAGAGCTTTGTTCAGTTTGTAAACATGGTTCGGAACTTCGGATCAACGAATCCATCCGGTTGGCTGACATAGAACCGCTTTAAGTTGTCCATTGAGAAACGCAGTTTTGACATCCATCTGATTGATCGTCATATTCATATGAGCTAACGCGAAATATCCGAACAGCATCAAGACGAGCAACCGGAGCAAAAGATTCTTCAAAGTCTATTCCCTCTTCCCGACGATAACCCTTAGCAACTAGACGTGACTTGTTTCGATGACGTTCCTTCAAAGATCCAATTTGTTTTTCCAAATCCATTTTAGACCAATGACGAGACCCTCGTTGGTCTTTCAACCAGCCCCCATACTTCAAGACGCTTGAATTGGTTGAGTTCTTCTTGCATGGATTCAATCCGCTTGTCTTTTGTCATTGCGCCTTTGATGTTTTAGGTTCAGATTGGCGACTGAGTGCATAAATGCAATGTTCACCGTCTGTGAAGACGCTTGTCTCGTAACGACCGGGTTGATTCGGGTTGCCAATAATGTTAGCCAGAGGATGGTCTTTTGTCCATCTATGTGTAGAGGGTTGATGTTGGTATACATTGTGCATTCTCGAGGATTCAAATGGTTTGTTGAAGATTCCGCGACATCCGTGCAAATGCGGTCTCATTAGCAAACGGGTTGAAGAACGCATTTGGATCAAAATCTGCAGATGGGGGTATTTCATTCGAATATCATCACCGGTTCATCATTGTTGGAAGCGGTGTGTTCAACTGTTGTGTTGGAGTCAACGGGTGTAGGTGCATCTTCAACAGTAGTTGTTGTAGCAGGTGTATCAGGTATAGGAATATTATCGTGTTGTGCAACGGAAACAGCGGATACACCGGAGCACGCTCATCAATATCGCCACGAACAGAGGAGCAAATAACCTTTCCATTTGTTGACGAAGTTAGCCGAGGGCTTTCTTCACCGATGATGGGGTTGAGGGAAGTTTAAACGGTTGTGACCGGTTCTAAGTCGTTATACTCGTAAGCCATTTCAAGAAGTTCATCGAAATGAGCATGAATCGCTTCCATCAC
The DNA here is from genome assembly GCA_910596185.1 of Chrysanthemum makinoi. Taxonomy (NCBI): domain Eukaryota; kingdom Viridiplantae; phylum Streptophyta; class Magnoliopsida; order Asterales; family Asteraceae; genus Chrysanthemum; species Chrysanthemum makinoi. The sequence continues at coordinate 103,358,966 of OU343218.1, read as the reverse complement.
CTGCTTTGTACGACGATTCCAGATTCGAAACCTTTGGAATTATCACATCCGATAAAGACTCCAATGTCAGCTTTGGCTTTGAGCTTTCCAAAGTCATCACGATCATTATTCGGATAGCAAAGAGATCCAAATACATGAAAGTGTTTTAGATTCGGTTTTCGGTTATGGACAAGCTCGAAAGGTGTTTTGTTGTGGCGTTTTGTAATCATAGAACGGTTTTGAGTATAGCATGCAAGAGATACAGCCTTCGCCCATAAGTAATCTGAAGTTTAGCATTGATTAACATTGTTCTTGCAGCTTCCACTAACGATCGGTTTCGTCTTTCAACAACTCCGCTTTGTTCTCGTGTACGTGCAATAGATGTCTTGATGTCAATTCCCACTTTCTCATAGAATTCACGAAGAGTTTGTTAACAAATTCAGGCCTTTATCCTGCTTCGATTATTCGAACGGTGTTTCATATCTGAACTTGTATTTTCGTGAGAAAGGTGATGATCATTTGTGGAGCTTGATCTTTGCTTCGAAGAAAGTAGACCCAAGTCCATCGTGAATAGTCATCAACAATTACTAAGATGTAGCGTTTGCCATTGATCGCTTGCACGCAAGATCGGGCCACACAAATCCATGTGAAGAAGATGAAGCACATGTTGAGAGTTGTGTTCCACCTTTGAAGGAAAATGAGCACGAGTGCTTTTGCCTTGTTCACAAGCTGCAGCAAAGGTGATCTTTAGAATACCGAAACCGTGGGAGTCCTTCAATTAGTTTGTGTCGAGCAAGGTTGGTGATGGTTTGAAAGTTTAGATGTGAGAGACGACGGTGCCATAGCCAGGATTTTGTTGATGTTGCCTTTGAAAGTAAACATAATGGGAGATGAAGCAACCATGTCTTTCATAGAGATAGTGTAGAGACTAGAATTACGCGATCCATTCATAAGGTCATTTCCTTGTAGATCACGAATGAAACAAGTTTTCTCCCGGAAAGCAACCTCCAAATCTCCATCACAAAATTGACCCATCAAAACAGATTATGACCGAGGCCTTCCACATAGTAAACCCCGCTAATTTCGATGTTCCCATTGACATAGTCTCCGTAGCCCATGATAGCTGCGAAGTGATCATTCCCTAACCTCGACAAGGCCAATGAACTTTGCAATAAAGTTTGATAACAGTTTAAGATTGCCCGTCATGTGTCGGGAACATCCGCTATCAACAATCCAGAGAATGATCTGTATCACCGCATTACACACGCATCTAATGATGGAATAGAAGTAGATGTGGAACCCGAAATGTTAGAGGGTTCCATAGCAGCTATAGTAGATATACACACATCAATAGCTTTAGGTATCCACTTAAATCCTAGTGTGTTATATAACCATTTCTGCCATCTATAACTACTCTTTGCTTTAGTCTTAGTGAATTCACTAGGTGGTACTACATTCCTAGGAGGTGAAACCGAGCTACAGGACAACAATGCGCTTTCTTAGAATCTAAAGAGGGCGGTCTACCAAGCAGAGACTTAGAAAGATTAGTGGGCCTAGAGGTATTCCGGTTCTTAGGATTCCTTAAACGAGAGATGATAGCTTTAGCAACACATTTATCATGGCAATCAAAATTCATACTTTTACCACAAATATCACAAGGTGCATCGATCAATATCAAAAGTACTTTAACGGTTTAGCATTCGTTACATCACTATTTCTATTACATTTGCCAGACGCAATATCTATAGTGGAGGCAACATGAGTCTTATTCATAGTCCTAGGGTGTTCTTCTACTTTAGCATTCTTGATTGATCTTTTCTTAGGTCGCAACTTCCTATTCTTCGATTGAGTGCTCTTAGGCCGTGAAGTGCGGACGTTTGGAAAAGGCTCAACTATTCCTGTTTCAGGAGAAGGAAGCACGTTAGCTACTTGTGATTTAGCAAGAGAGATTCTAGGTGCACGAGTACTAAGTGTTACGGGGGCTAATCTCTTAATGATTGTTGGCGGAAGTTGTTCATACTTTCCTAACATTCCTCTTAACTTGATGATAGTGTGAATCGATCTTGATTTTCGACCGAACATTTCCAAAGAAAATGCATAACTTCTTTAATGTGTGCAAGATAATGATCAAGTTCATTTGATGCTTCATCACGAGTCTTTTGAGTAAATCAAATATGACACCATATTCCTTTTTAACTTTTAAAAGTTCTTGTTCATATTTTGAGATTTGACACTTAAAAGACACGTTTTGATCATCCAGTTGCTCAAATTTAGGATCAGAAGATTTTGTACGCAATTGGGTGATTTTATGTTGAAAAGCAATTTGTTGATCGTGAATATCTTTTTGACACCAATTAAGACGACGAATTGCATTTGAAAGTTCGTTTGACAATCGCTTGTTTTCAACTTTTAAGGACTCGACCTGAAGCACATTATCGTGTTCTCAACATTTACCACGTATAAATAAAGATCGCAGAGATATTATCAAATGCATATGACAACGAATTCAATAACACAACATTTTGAACATCAGACATATAACATCTTCCAAGAGTCGATCAACATCTTTTCTCAAGAGTTTCTTTTTACGCTTAGTATTAGAAATAGATGTTTCGTTTTCTCAAAACGTTTTCATGACCCCAAGTTCCTTATGAAAATCCTTTTCCCAAGCAATTGCACAACTTTTCAAGTTTTTAACATTAGGTAAAAGATTTTTCTGAAAAATGTCTCTTTGTTCTCGCCCCAGAGGCGATTGAAAATGTTCAACTTTGATTTCAGATCGATATTCTATCTCATGTTGTAAAATTTTGAGGTCAACCATGAAAATGTCAAAATATCGAAGAATTTTTCGATTTTCATGTTGTGAGTTTACTTCACTAATGGAAGGTAAAGGACCATAAGTTTGTGCAAAGTCTGCTTTGGGATTAACAATAGAAGACTCATGTGTTTTGATGATAACCCTTGGTGTGTTTGAAGAATCCGTTGGTGTGACGAAATTGACCGGTTTTGAATAATTAAAAGGTTTGTTGTAAACAACAATTTTTAATTTTGATCGACTCTCGCCTTCTGCATCTAATTCCTCTTGACGATGATATTCAACAACATTCATAACAGTATTATCAATTTTATATTGTGCACCGGAAACTTCGTGATTTGGTTTGAATGCTTTTGTTGAAAGCTTAGGTTTGTAATCAGAAGATTCGGTCCATATCCATTTGGATTTGGTTTTAAAGTAAACTTTTCAATGGTCGTGACCGACTCGCCATGTTTGTAAACAACAGTTTTAAACTCTTTAAGTTTGTTTTGCAAGCCGATGATTTCTTCAAGATGATCATCTATTCGCTTTGTTGAATGCTTTTTGTATGCAGAGAACTGTTTTGACAATTTAACAACTCATTTAGCTTTTTGATTTTCCAAGGTGAGAGAATTAATTTGCTTTTTATGTTCATGTTTCAGCTTGTTCTATTTCGACAAACAAAGCATTCTTCGGCTAGATCACGCATCCGTCGTTCTAAATATTTTTCGCTTTTGATAAGATTTGGCAAAGGTCGCTTCAAAACCGCTTTCACGTTTTTCTTGAGTTTTGAAAAAGTTGAGTTGCTTTTGTAAACATTCAAAATCCTTTGTTAACAGTGCATTTTACTTTTCAAGTCCTGATTAATTGCACGACATTCTTCCACTATGGTTTGTTGGTCTTGTATTAAGCGAGCAAAATCTGGATGAGGCAAAAGTTCGGCGTGTTCAATGTGAGTCACAACATGATCATTACTGAGATCCTCAAGTATAACCACGAAGTCAATTTGATTATCAAGGAAAACCGTTTGGTCATCTTGATCGTCAAATATAACTACGGGTCTAGTTGAAAATCGTCGGAATGAGATGTGGACGACTCATTTTGAACATTCCGAGCCTTGCCGGATTCAGATGTTGGCGGAGATATGAGATCGGAGATAAATATGGTTTGTTCGGTACCGAGACAAGCCATCGTGTCATACACCGGGCCTGTGTCACTCATGTGTAACGCTGCATATTAGCCATCAACATAACAAATGCATTGGCCTAAGTCCTCCATATCATCATCCGAGTCAAGATTTGCCATAAAGCTCGTTCTTTGTCTCCGTGAGAGTTCCACCAGCTGCATCCTTAAGGGCCAAAAGAAGAGCCTCTTTGAAATAAGCACTGCCCTTAGTCCTTGGCTTTGGGCATGCATTAGCCAGTTGTCCCTTCTCATTGCAGTTGTAGCATCGAAGACCATTCAACCGATTTTGAGCATTACCCTGTTCCACCACTTGAGCTCTGTTGTTATTCCTACCCACAACATTAAACCCTTGACCACCGCCCATCTGACGACCATAATCACGATTCTGAACTTCAACACGTCCATTGTTCACAACAGTTTGAGTCTGTGTGTTAGATGAGGAACGAATACGATTGTTGGATTTGTTGGTGTAACGGCCAAAAGCATTAGCTATCATCACAAATCCTTGTTGCAATGCTTCGAACGGATCGGTTTCCTCAATAGCTTCACTGACATATGCTTGAGCATTGTTGCTGTATGGAACCAATTGATTTTGTTGAGGTTGTTGCTGTGAAGGTGTGTTTGAAGCATTTGGTTGAGTTGCTGGTTGAGGAGAATAACCGTTTTGAGCATATAAGGCAAGTTGTTGTTGATTTTCCGGATGTGTTGGTGGAGCATTTTGAGCACGGAGAATCCTTTCCAGATCAACTTCCTTTTCATGAGGTTTCAAGTAATCGTACAACAATCCGTAGGTAGAATGATGCATGTTCTTCGCTTGACGGAGAAAAATGACATACTTCTCCCATTCAGGGCCAAGACTACTTAGGAACTTAGTATTCACTGCAATTCTTGGCATGATGATGTTGTGTTTATCCAAATCATTGATGATGTCTGAAAATCGGTGATGATAAGACTCTAGTGTCTCTCCGGGTTCAATCATGAAGTATTCATAAGCCAAGTAAATTTTGGATTCCAAATCTTTTTGATTGAGTACAGATCCTTCCATAAGAAGACGAATGTGATCCCACATTTTCTGTGCAGTTTTTGAGCATCAACACTACGAAGAATTGGGTTTGGTAATCCTAAAAGGATGTATTCCATGACAAGCTCATCAGCTTCATAGTGTAGAAGTTCTTGAGGATTCAAGTCTGCAATAGTAGCAATGTTTGTTTGTTCATCTCTTGGTGGAATGGCATTTGGATCTCCGTGTACAATGATAGTAGGCATCTCAAATGGACCTTCCAAGATAACCTTCTTTAAGAACTTTCCATGTGGCTTCTTTAGATCACAAAACCTAAAGAACCTTATCACCCATTGATCGTAGTTTCCGGAGTGAGCATCGGAGGTCTATCAAGTGATCCAGCCTCATGAATTGATTGTTGGCCGCTTAAAGCTTCACACATCTTTGCAAACCAAGTGGGTTCCTTCATAGTGTTCCTTGATGGATGTTGATTGAATTCATTTGTGTACGGTTGAACTTGAAGACTTGGTGGTGGTTGAACCATATGAGGTTGTGGATTTGCAACAAGTTGTGGAGTATGTTGTTGATTAAATTGTTGTTGATAAATTGCTTGTTGTTGATTCCATTGCTGATGTTGTGGACTTAGTTGTTGTTGTCGTTGAGGATAAGTGTAAGGGAAATAGTTAGAGTATGGTGGTTGTGACATGTTGATAAACTTGTGTTGGTAAAAATGGATCTTTGTAGTCGAATGAACCTTTGTTGATGAAGTGTCCTTAGGCGTAGAAAAGACAAGAACCAAGTAGTACTTATGCGTAAAAACACCAAAAGTTACGCGTAACAATGAGGAGTTACGCGTAGGTTTTAGCTTACAGTCTTTTTTCTAGTCTTATTATATATACTTAGGCGTAGAAAAGTTTTGAATCAAGTACTCCCCCTCAACGAGTGATATAAACGGTTGAGGTTTTGAAAATCATAAGGGAAAGTACTTGTTCTTTTGAGCAAAACCTTGAAAATTGAAAGGTTTGATAGGTTTTACTCAAAAGTAAGAAGCTTTCGCTCCTTTTATAAGGATTGTGGCACTGAAGCGTACCACAGGGTCCTTTATTGACAATTACGGGTTGTACATTGTTATGTGTGCACAAGCCATTGACATATTTAATCACACATCCAAAATTATATGAAGGAAACAATTCAAGGGGTACCGGGAAGTGCAGTGATATCCCCGTGAGTGCGCATTGAAAGCGGTGATGTTTCTCCGGGTCGACCACCAACATAGCTCTCCAATCGTCTGATCCCTTCGAACAACCGTTCATCAATCATGGTGATGATCCTTCTCACATCCCTCCTTTCCCGAGAATTCCAGCGCTTAGGAGACCCAACTTTCAAGCGTATATCCTTCAACCTCGATGCCATCCATCCCTAACCAAAGGTATGATCCCGAATTTGTGGAGTTCGCTACACGCCATTAAGCAGTTTCTTTGAAGTTCACTATGGTAAACAACGCCAAAAGGTTTGCTGATGAGTGTATATTGAGATAGCCGGTTGAGATCGGGAAGAGTAAGCGTTGGAGGAGTGAGGTTGACACGCCGATAAGATTCAATGACCATGTGGATATCTTCAACACGTTCTTTGATCACGATGCGCCTAATGAAGATGAGAACTGACTTGATAAATTCACGTTGAACTTCAATTGAGAATTGTCTCATACGACCGCAGACTTTGGCAAGGTACATGTCTTCGATGTCGTTGAAGGACAAGTTCTCAAAGTCAGCCTCGGAGAATCCATAGTCCTGTTCATCTTGTCGCTTGACTATGATATTCTTTAAGAATGTGTAGTCCCACTTAGACTTGAGATCAATGTGTTTGATGGCCACGATGTCCTTAGAACTATACACTGCATGTTGAGACTTCGAACCAGTGCAGCTTCGTAGTAGATTCTTCGGCGTCGTGCCAATGATGAATCCCATACAATGCATCTTGGTCGTATGCTTGCACGTTGTCGGAAAACAAGTGATTTGCACGTTCCTCGATAGCTATGCGCTTTGAGTAAATAGCCAATGGGAATGGAAGAGTCAATGATGTAGCGTATTTTCGCGAACCATCGCTACCGTAAGAGAAAATCCGTGTCTCTGTTAAAGAAGTATCGAAGGGAATCCGTGGTTCGCCTGTTTGGCCAATGGTCGGTAGGGGTTTGGTCCAATCGGTGTAGTATGGAGGGTTGTCCCTTTGTGTGAAGTCAATGTTTGCTTCCGAATTGAGCCAATCCATGTTGTTAGACATAGCTCGGGCGATATTCTCAAGATGATATTCGACCTCGAGGGCGCTTTCAGAAGTCTTTTAGAAGTTGAAATGCTTCATTCTTGATTCGCTTCAACTCAGATTTCGTCATTTTCTTCACATGGAACTTTTCTTGCAAAAGTTTTACGTGCTCCAATGTAGAACCGTCTACCAATTCTTGACCTTCATCAGGGTAGGGAGTTTGATTGACAAGTGTGGAGAACCATTCAAACTCTACGGTTTTATCGTCATCTAGCCATGATACGACTCCAGCCGAGTTGTCTTCTTCTTTTGGAAGGCCTTGATGATGATACTTGGTTTCGCACTTGTTTGGGTGAGGTGGGTTGTTGTCGGGGCTCAAGGACCTCTTCATCGCCACCACCCGTATACTCAAAGTAATCACCGTTTTATGAGTCGGGGTGGTAACTCGGAATCGCCCCGAGGTTTATCAAGAGAAGACCGAGGTGGAGGAGACTTTTGTTAAGAAGAAGTCCGTGGTGGAGGAGGTGGCATAGAAGTAGATTTACCAGATTGCTTCGACGCTTTAGGTGCGAGTCCTTGTCCTTATCATCGTCATCTCTTGGTCGTTTGGGTTGATCGGTTGACTCCTTGCATGATGATCTGAGTTGAAAATCAAGTAGATTTTCGAAAAATTTAGCTTCATCCGGTAAACGCTCCAGATCGCTTTGACATTTGTATCACAAGTTTAGCGATTAACTTCATTCAGAGAGATCGCTTCTTTGGCCATTTTATGTTTAATCAATGCTACGATGTTAGGGGTGAGTTGTCTGGAAAATACTTCTCTAGTCACACCGGGAAAGTATCGAGAAGAAACTTGTGAGTATGATCTCTTGCTTTCTTCTCCAGTTCCTTTTGGACTTTAGGAACGATATCCTGAAGGTACTTATTAGTGTAACCTTCGATCATTTCGCTTCAGCCTTTTTACGATGTTTCTTCATGAACTTTTGAACAAATTCCCTTTCTTTCTCCATCTTGTCTTTCTCATCATTTAAGTATGAATCGGGTCAAGAAACCAATTCAGCTTTTCGTAAAGTATGTCCTTCTTTCGACTTGTTGGACTTTCACAATCTTTTATAGGGACCGAGAAATCCAAGATTTAGGTTGTTTCTTCACGGATTTGGATGATGATCTAGTTGATCTTTTTGATGGTGGTGGTGATGAGTGAGATGAAGAATCGATGAGGAGGGACATGAGGAGATTCGGGTCCTTTGGAGGTGCAACAGTATCCTCCTTGGAACGAGTTGGACTGCTGAGAAGAAAGTCATCATAATCTTCTTCGCCATCATGTCCGATTTAGCCTTTTCTTCCGCCTCGTACCTTTAGCTTCTCCATCATTTTCTTTCTCGTTTATTCTTTTCGGTTCCTCAAAGTTAATATCAGTAGACTCCTTCACAAGAGTTTGTTGTTGCACAAGAGTGGTGGCACCAGATCCCTTATCGGGTTAATTAACGCATCAGACTCGGTGAAGAGTGGACAGCACCACTTGATCCGCCGGGGCCACCCATTTGATCTTTTGCAAATTCTTCAGATTTTTGAATTTGTCTAACTAATTTAAACTTCTTCCTGTAGGATTGATCCAGAGCTCTTCTTCTTCTTCGAGCTTTCATCATAAGACTCAAGTACAGTGAGTCTTTCCTTTTCCATGTTCACTATTGGACTTGTAGGTTTAGTGATGGAGGAGGTGTTATGCGGTGCATTCGAGTAGATAATCTCTTCATCTGTCAGCATCTTCGAGCTTTCATCCACAAGCTTTCTTTGCGGTTCGGGTTTGGGAATTGGGATGGGAGCAGCTTCCTTAGATGGAACAATCCTCTTTGAGGGAGGGTTCCTCTGGGGAACTTCCTTTGACTCACACGATTTGCCGTACATTCCTGCACTTCCTCTTTTGGTTCTCCTTACGGTGTTCCGAAGATTTTTCGTCGAGATGACCAACTTTGCCTTGTCCGACCGCTTCCGGATATCTTTTTGTACGATTCGAGCTTTCGACATCTTCAGAAGGAAATCGGCAAAGACAAAGACCTTGTTTCTTTGTAGACGTTTCCTTGATTCCGACAGATAGAATGGGTTCCGTCAACATGTCGTGATTGTCGGGGTCATTGAGCCTCTTGGGAATGTCGGGATGAAGTCCAAGTGCTCTCTGGATCAACAATTTAGTATATCCGATGTAGGGAATCTTTGAGCCAAGTTTGTTGAGAAATGACATCATGTCATCCCAAATCGGAGCTTCGATAGCGATGTGTTTCTTGTTGACCAATGCCCAGAATATTTGCAGTTCCATGAGCTTAGGGTGCTCATAGCCGTCCACGACAAAACAGACTTGGTGATAACCATGTAGAGAGTTCTCCAGGGTTGAGGAATACTCTTAAGCTCTACGTGAGAATGCTTGGTGATTATTCCTGTAGCCTCGCCATAACCGATATTGATTAAGAATTGGAGAGTGAGCTCTTCAGCAGGTGTGGCATATAGTTTGGTTGGATCGACATCAGAATTAGGAGAATGTACCTTAAGTCTGCAGGGGTAATGGTGACTTGTTTGTGATTCAGAGTCACCGTCACAGCAGTATGTCCTTTGACCCTTTCCATAGTGTTCCGTAATCTGTTGGATGTAGATCTCGTGAACAGTTGCAGAGTGTGAAAGCATGTTCTCGATACGGATGAGTCCTCAGAATGTCAATAGCAATTAAACAAGAAGATTCAGAGCAAGTGAGGGTGTCAAAGTCAACACGGAGATTATTCTTTCCTATCTTCATTGGATAGCCATAAGGATAGATATCAGCAATGGAGAGAACTGCAGATGCATCCATATTCATTTGTTCACCATGTCGTGATCTCGAAATAACATTAGCCAGAAGAACCAACATATCGAAAGACATAATGTTAGTCAACAGATGGTCTTATTGTCTAGTTATTGAATGTACATTGTCAATGAATGTTACGAGTCCTAAGTCACTTGTATATTCAATAGTCCAATGACGTCCGCGGAAATGTTTTGTGAGTTAGTTAACTTTAAGTTTTAAAGTTTATTTTATCACTTATTGTTCACAACATATCAAACGATTTCAGTTTATTAGTGACATTTTAGGATTCGTGATGATATGATTAGTTTATTTACAAGTTTGTACACGTAACAATTCATAACGAAGGTATGATCTCGGCTTATGCGTAGGATTGGTAAAGTTATGCGTAGACAGGAATGATATATGCGTAGGCGTAAACTTACGCGTAGGGTCTTTAACTTACGCGTAAGAAGTGTTACGCGTAGGAAAAAAAGAGGACCTTATGCGTAGAGCTTATGCGTAGGCATATATTAACCTTACGCGTAAGGCTACTCGTAAGAGTTGACCTTATGCGTAGAGGTCACTGTTTACGCATATCCTTCACGGGATACGCGTAGTCCCATATGTAGAACCTTATGCGTAGAAGCTACGCGTAAGACTAATCTTACGCGATAACAAACTACGCGTAAGGTGATCCTTATGCGTAGATTAACAACAACCTTGATTCTGAATATTACGTGTTGCAAGCCGAAATAAATCATCATATCAACAAAGTTAAACACATAACATTCGTTTTATGATAAATCAAAACACATTTGGACAGCTTTACAGCTTACGCGTAGAACTGCATACGTGTAGTCTAAACCCTAAATCTACGCGTATGAGATCTAGCCATGGAATATGCACCAAAGTTTTTCTGGTATATCATAGATGTTGTGAGAGCATGTAGACCAAGTTTTAACACTTATTATGCAATGAATCAAAAATACCCAATTTTAGAACATTAAACCCTAATTCCTAATTCTGAATCAATTAAGGTTTCTGGGTGGTTATAAGGCATGGATATTATCAATTCATCATCACATAAGCATAACACAACAATATTTTTGACTAAAGCACTTCACATTCGAAAATCCCCAAATCAACACATAAACCCTAGTTTTCAAAAACCTTTAATTTGTGATTCCGGGTATGTTTAGGTGATGAAATTGTGTATATTGATGTACAAGAAACATTTTGACACAATGTTTATAACCACAAACACCCATTCTTGATCGAGTGTTCATACGCATATGCGTAGAACACTAAATCAAGCATAGATCAAAAATCAACCGTTGGTTTTGTATACGAATCAAAACCTATGTTTGTAAACACGTTAAGATCATAAAACCACTTACAAATTGATGATCCAAAACACAAAAATCTTGAATGAATCTTAGGCGTAGGATGTGTATAGGTTTAGAATTAAATGTGAAGAGTAGGTTAGGTGGGGAGGTATTTTAGTAAAATAGTCCCTCCACCTTTTCCTTTTTCAAACAAAGCCTTTTAACTTCCATTTGGGTTACCAATCAAAGATTTTTGGAAAGAAGCATGACGACATACCCCTCGACTTGAGAAAAATAATGAAAGGTTATTAATTTAAGTCCGAGGAGTGTCTTTGAACCGGAAAATGTACCACCATTTGTAAAAGAGTCAACCGAGATATGATAACATGCAAGTACAATGATGTTTTGAAGCAGTTAATAGATTATTTTCTCCCCCTCAACACTTGATCGGAAAAATTAATGAATTTTGAAAGATTAAAGTGTTGACGGAAGAAATGTACTTGCAATGTTGAAAGAAATATAGATTAGGAGAATATTTTTGTTGTTTTATCGGATTTTATATTTTTGTATTTTGTTTTTGAAAAGATATTTACAGAAGATGTTTTGGTGTTTGACAGTGTTTTAAGACTGTTTTAGAAAGTCATCCAATTCCTCTTGAGTCAAACACCTCATACCAATCCGGTGGACCAACTCATTAAACCTAGCGAGGGGCAAGGCTTTGGTGAGCAGATCCGCCAATTGGTATTCAAGACTCCACAAAGTATAGTTCAACGGTACCCTGCTCCACGTGGTCCTTGATGAAATGATAGCGTAGATCGATGTGCTTTGATTTCGATTGCTGAACCGAAGTTGCGCGAGATGGCAATGGCACTCCGATTGTCGCAGTACATCGGGATTCTGTCAAATAAGTAACCATAGTCGTTGAGTTGTGTTCTCATCCGGATGACTTGAGCACAACACGCGGACATGGCTACATATTCTGCTTCGGTTGATGACAATGATGTACAATCCTGCTTCTTTGATTGCCAAGACACCAGTTTATCACCAAGAAATTGTAGTTCTCCTGAAGTACTTTTCCTTGAGTCTAGGCATCCTGCGTGATCGGCGTCTGAAAAAGCGATTAGTTCAAAACCAGAATCCTTCGGATACCAGATCCCCAAGTTAATGGTTCCCTTGATGTATCGGAGGATTCTTTTAGCCTCGAAGAGGTGGGTTTCAGTTGGTCGCGACTGATAACGGGAGCATAGATAAACGGCAAAGACAATATCGTCCGCTAGCTGTTAGATACATGAGGGACCCAATGATACTTCGGTATTTGGTAGGGTCAACCAATTTCCCATGTAAATCAGCATCTAATTTCTTGGTATGAGCCATTGGTGTGGCATAAGTGTCACAGGTTGTCATTCCAAATTTGTTTAATAGTTCAAGGGCATATTTGGACTGACTCAAGAAAATACCACGGGGTGATTGATGAACTTGTAGTCCTAGAAAGAACGCAAGTTCACCCATCATGGACATTTCAAAATTTTTCTTCATTAGTTTTGCAAAAGCGATTGAAAACTTTTTATGTGTAGACCCAAAAATGATGTCATCCACGTAAATTTGAACAATTAAGATGTGTGCCCCGTGATATTGTATAAAAAGAGTTGGGTCAACCGAGCCTTTGGTGAAATTATTGGCAATGAGGAAAGATGATAGCTTATCGTACCATGCCCGAGGGGCTTGTTTGAGACCATAAAGAGCTTTGTTCGCTTTGTAAACATGGTTCGGAACTTAGGATCAACGAATCCATCCGGTTGGTGACATAGACCGTTTCTTTAAGTTGTCCATTGAGAAACGCCGTTTTACATCCATCGATAGACCGTCATATTCATATGAGCAAATAACGCGAGAAATATCCGAACGACCTCAAGACGAGCAACCGGAGCAAAAGATTCTTCAAAGTCTATTCCCTCTTCCCGACGATAACCCTTAGCAACTAGACGTGACTTGTTTCGGATGACGTTCCCTTCAAGATCCAATTTGTTTTTCCAAATCCATTTTAAACCAATGACGTAGACCCTGTTGGTCTTTCAACCAGTTCCCATACTTCAAGACGTTTGAATTGGTTGAGTTCTTCCCGCATGGATTCAATCCAGTTGTCTTTTGTCATTGCATCTTTAATGCTTTTAGGTTCAGATTGGCAGACAGTGAGTGCATAAATGCAATGTTCACCGCCTGTGTGAAGACGTTGTCGCGTAACGACTGGTTGATTTGGGTTGCCAATAATGTTAGCCAGAGGATGGTCTTTTGTCCATCTATGTGTAGAGGTTTGATGTTGGTATACATTGTGCGATTCGAGGGTTCAAATGGTTTGTTGAAGATTCCGCGACATCCGTGCAACGGTCTCATTAGCAAACGGATTGAAGAACGCATTTGGATCAAAATCTGCAGGTGGGGGTATTTCATTCAGAATATCATCACCTGGTTCATCATTGTTGGAAGCGGTGTGTTCAATCAAGTTGTGTTGGAGTCAACGGTGTAGGTGCATCTTCAACGAGTTGTTGTAGCAGTGTATCGGTATAGGAATATTATCGGGTTGTGCAAATGGAAACAGCGGATACACCTGGAGCACGTTCATCAATATCGTCACAGAACAAAGGAGCAAATAACCTTTCCATTTGTTGACGAGTTAGCTGAGGGCTTTCTTCAGATGATGATGTGGGTTGAGGGAAGTTTAAACGGTTGTGACCGGGTTCTAAGTCGTTATACTCGAAGCCATTTCAGAAAGTTCATCGAAATGAGCATGAATCGTTTCCATCACCTGTTTTGTACGACGATTCCAGATTCGAAACCTTTGGAATTATCACATCCGATAAAGACTCCAATGTCAGCTTTGGCTTTGAGCTTTCCAAAGTCATCACGATCATTATTCGGATAGCAAAGAGATCCAAATACATGAAAGTGTTTTAGATTCGGTTTTCTGTTATGGACAAGCTCGAAGGGTGTTTTGTTGTGGCGTTTTGTAATCATAGAACGGTTTTGAGTATAGCATGCAGAGATACAGCTTCGCCCATAAGTAACTGAAGTTTAGCATTGATAAGCATTGTTCTTGCAGCTTCCACTAACGTTCGGTTTCGTCTTTCGACAACTCCGTTTTGTTCGGGTGTACGTGCAATAGATGTCTCATGCTGAATTCCCACTTTCTCATAGAATTCACGAAGAGTTTGATTAACAAATTCAGGCCTTTATCTGCTCGATTAGTCGAACGGTGTTTCGTAGATGAACTTGTATTTTCGTGAGAAAGGTGATGATCATTTGTGGAGCTTGATCTTTACTTCGAAGAAAGTAGACCCAAGTCCAGCGTGAATAGTCATCAACAATTACTAAGATGTAGCGTTTGCCATTGATCGCTTTGCACGCGATCGGGCCACACAAATCCATGTGAAGAAGATGAAGCACATGTTGAGAGTCGTGTTCCACCTTTGAAGGAAAATGAGCACGAGTGCTTTTGCCTTGTTCACAAGTTGAGCAAAGATGATCTTTAGAATACCGAAACCGTGGGAGTCCTTCAACTAGTTTGTGTCGAGCAAGGTTGGTGATGGTTTGAAAGTTTAGATGTGAGAGACGACGGTGCCATAGCCGAGATTTTGTAGATGTTTCCTTTGAAAGTAAACATATGGGAGATGAAGCAACCATGTCTTTCATAGAGATAGTGTAGAGACTAGAATTACGCGATCCATTCATAAGGTCATTTCCTTGTAGATCACGAATGAAACAAGTTTTCTCCCGGAAAGCAACCTCCAAATCTCCATCACAAAACTGACCTACTGAAAACAGATTATGACCGAGGCCTTCCACATAGTAAACCCTGCTAATTTCGATGTTCCCATTGACATAGTCTCCGTAGCCCATGATAGCTGCGAAGTGATCATTCCCAAACCTGACAGTGCCAATGAACTTTGCAACAAAGTTTGATAACAGTTTAAGATTGCCTGTCATGTGTCGGGAACATCCGCTATCAACAATCCAGAGAATGATCTGTATCACACGCATTACACACAGCGACAATAATGATGGAATAGAAGTAGATTTGGAACCCGAAATGTTAGAGGGTTCCATAGCATTTATAGTGGATATGCACACATCAATAGCTTTAGGTATCCACTTAAATCCTAGTGTGTTATATAACCATTTCTGCCATCTATAACTACTCTTTGCTTTAGTCTTAGTGAATTCACTAGGTGGTACTACATTCCTAGGAGGTGAAACTGGAGCTACAGGAACAGCAATGCGTTTCTTAGAATCTAAAGATGGCGGTCTACCAAGCACAGACTTAGAAAGATTAGTGGGCCTAGAGGTATTCCGGTTCTTAGGATTCCTTAAACGAGAGATGATAGCTTTAGCAACACATTTATCATGGCAATCGGAATTCATACTTTTACGACAAATATCACAAGGTGCATCGATGAATATCAAAAGTATTTAACGGTTTAGCATTCGTTACATCACTATTTCTATTACATTTGCCAGATGCAATATCTATAGTGGAGGCAACATGAGTCTTATTCATAGTCCTAGGGTGTTCTTCTACTTTAGCATTCTTGATTGATCTTTTCTTAGGTCGCAACTTCCTATTCTTCGATTGAGTGCTCCTAGGCTGTGAAGTGCGGACGTTTGGAAAAGGCTCAACTATTCCTGTTTCAGTAGAAGGAAGCACGTTAGCTACTTGTGATTTGGCAGTAGAGATTCTAGGTGCATGAGTACTAAGTGTTACGGGGGCTAATCTCTTAATGATTGTTGGCGGAAGTTGTTCATACTTTCCTAACATTCCTCTTAACTTGATGATAGTGTGAATCAGATCTTGATTTTCAGATCGAACATTTCCAGCAAAATGCATAACTTCTTTAGTGTGTGCAAGATAATGATCAAGTTCATTTGATGCTTCATCACGAGTCTTTTTGAGTAAATCAAATATGACACCATATTCCTTTTTGACTTTTAAAAGTTCTTGTTCATATTTTGAGATTTGA
The DNA here is from genome assembly GCA_910596185.1 of Chrysanthemum makinoi. Classification (NCBI taxonomy): domain Eukaryota; kingdom Viridiplantae; phylum Streptophyta; class Magnoliopsida; order Asterales; family Asteraceae; genus Chrysanthemum; species Chrysanthemum makinoi. The sequence continues at coordinate 103,342,597 of OU343218.1, read as the reverse complement.
CACTTAAAAGACACGTTTTGATCATCCAGTTGCTCAAATTTAGGATCAGAAGATTTTGTACGCAACTGGGTGATTTTATGTTGAAAAGCAATTTGTTGATCGTGAATATCTTTTTGACACCAATTAAGACGACGAATTGCATTTGAAAGTTCGTTTGACAATCGTTTGTTTTCAACTTTTAAGGACTCGATCTGAAGCACATTATCGTGTTCTCAACATTTAGCACGTATAAATAAAGATCAGAGATATTATCAAATGCATATGACAACGAATTCAATAACACAACATTTTGAACATCAGCACATATAACATCTTCCAAGAGTCGATCAACATCTTTTCTCAAGAGTTTCTTTTTACGTTTAGTATTAGAAATAGATGTTTCTTTTCTCAAAACGTTTTCATGACCCCAAGTTCCTTATGAAAATCCTTTCCCAGGCAATTGCACAACTTTTCAAGTTTTTAACATTAGGTAAAAGATTTTTCTGAAAAATGTCTCTTTGTTCTCGCGCAGAGGCGATTGAAAATGTTCAACTTTGATTTCAGAACAATATTCTATCTCATGTTGTAAAATTTTGAGGTCAGCCATGAAAATGTCAAAATATCGAAGAATTTTTCGATTTTCAGGCTGTGAGTTTACTTCACTAATGGAAGGTAAAGGACCATAAGTTTGTGCAAAGTCTGTTTTGGGATTAACAATAGTAGAAATACACACAAAACAGTTATGCGTAGAAATACACACACGAATAGAAACTAGTTCAAAAACAAAGATCCACGCATAAAGTTTGAAACTTTTTGCCAAAAACAAGTATTTAAACACCTTAAAACGTTGAAAGTACAAGAATCTTGGATTAAAAAGTGCAAAAAACAAGTTTTTAAAAGAGCTAAAGAAAGCGTTAACCTTACGCGTAAGACCCAAAATAAAAAAAACTTCAAAAACAAACGAGTACACCCAACTATTTGGCGATTGATACCACTGTTAGGTCACTAGTTTTACAAACACAAGTTATATAGAAAGAGATGAAGGCGGATGAACAAGCTACACACACAAACACACGTTAACAATGATACGGTTTAAGAAAGAGTGTATGTGAAGAGAATAACTTGAACAACCAACCCTCAAGTGAGGGTTATTACATGGTTTATATAGGCAAGGAGCTAGGGCAACACTCCCTCTCCTTCCCTATTCCTTATTGGGCTTGGGCCTAAGCTTATGGGCCTTCTACATAAGCTTGACCTTAAACAAACATAAAGGCCATAATAAAGCTACCTATTACATATGAAATATAAATACTTGAAATACTGTTTAGGAGTGATTCCAACAAAATGCATTTAAAGTTAAGTATATTGTATATTTTGTACATATAATTAGTTATTAAGTGTAGCGTTAGCTAGAAATCGATTTTAACGGAACAAAATAAAATATATCGAAGTCATAAAAATTATAAAAATGCATTTCTCGCAAGTATTGAGTGAATAAATAATTATCGAATAGAATTTACGAAAATCGTCGTAAGTATATATACATAACAATATATATACAAAATAAATTCAAAACATCGGGTAAACTAACAATATAATTTTTATAGCTTTAAAATGAGTATAAAAATATATTTGAAACAATTGTTGGACGTGTCGGATCAATTATTCAAAATAAGTGGTCGTGCGATAGCGTTTATTTAATAAATAAATATACGTTAATGAAATATGCAAACCCATGCATGAACTAATATGAAAATGATGTTACTGAAGATATGTAGACTAATCCTAGTCTATATGAAATGTCCTTGATGATATTCTAAGAATACGCAAGCTTAACCCTCACGGTTACGCGAATATGATACTCGTAAACCTAGTTTACGAAAAATTGATGAATAAAAATCATGAATATAAATTTTTCTCCGGGAATGAATAGTGTTTTGTGAATAGTAAAATTTTGAAATAACCTCTCAAAATATCAAATCGACTTCAAAAACGATGAATAGTAACCGATGAATAGTAAATTCCCGAGATGAATAGTAAAAATTTCAAAGTTTTGAGAAATAACGTGAATTTGAGAATTGTCACACTTAGTTTTTTTTAATAATTATAAAAAAATAGTTGTTGCAACATTGCAACAAAAAAACGTAAAACGCGAGGTGGTGCATACGACGCGAGCACCCATGGCATGAAGGACGGTGTGTCATCAACAATCCACAAATATTCATCACATTCACTTTTATTAACATCCAAAACAATCAAGAACACTAACTTAATGAACCCTTTAACAAATCATCATCTTTAAGAATAAAATTATAACCTTAACAAACTTTGGAATTTATAATTATCAATTCAAGCCTAATCTCATAATCGTCGTCGTCATCAATTTGAATCCTGCAATTCAAAATCCTAATTTTGAAACCCTCACACATGAGCTTCGAATCCCCCAATTCAAAATCATCAAAATCGACTCAAAACCCCAACTTCGAAGCCCTAACTTTCAAATCTTCATTATCAGTTGAAATCCCTAATTTTCGAACTCATTGGCATTAATTTGAACTGGGTATATATTTCTATATTCTTGTTGTTGCAAATTATAAATTTGGTTAGCGTGTTGTGTGTTGGTAGTCTTGAAGATGAAGGAGAAGTAAATTAAGGGTGCGTATTGTCACGAGCCAAAATTCTGATGGTCGGGTTCTGCTTGGAAGCGTTGCTTAATGTGTGGGTTCCTGGTTAATCTTGTTGGTCTTGTTGGAGTACCCCCAACGTTAAGGGTGTAGTACGTGCCATGAGTAGAGATTCAATATGGCACCACACTGGTCGGGAGTTGGGGCCACTCCCCTGATGAGTCTAAGGCAGGACGAAACCCGTGAACCCCTATTATACGCGGGACAGATGGCTGGTCCTTATCGGTGTAAGGGCGCCACACGGGGTCGAAGGAATAACTCCGTGAAAAGTGGTATCAGAGCCAGGTTGGACCGATGCGGACCGAAACAAGAATCGCTCAATTCGCTCTCCCAAAAGTTCTTAAAAGTTTTGGCTAAACAAAGGTGGCGGGAGTGAATTCCCGGGATGTTGAAGAGTCAATATGATGTTGTGTGGAGCTCACAATGTCGCATTCGATGGAAGCCAGAAGAGGTAATGGACTAATCTAGTCGCTGCACGCTGGGACACAAAAGAGTTCGAAGTTGAATGTCCCTTTAGCCATGAAGCAGAGTAAAGCCAAACCATTCGAGGGAAGTCGTTCGTCGAGACAGATGATCATGCACAAGGACATGCATGAATTGGTGGTGGGAGAATGTCACGAGCCAAATTCTGAGGGTCGGGTTCTGCTTGGAAGCGTTGCTTAATGCGTGGGTTCCTGGTTAATCCTGTTGGTCTTGTTGGAGTACCCCCAACGATAAGGGTGTAGTACGTGCCACGAGTAGAGACTCGATATGGCACCACACTGGTCGGGAGTTGGTGCCATCCCCCCGATGAGTCCAAGGCAGGACGAAACTAGTAAACCCCTATTATACGCGAGACGGATGACTGGTCCTTATCGGTGTAAGGGCGCCACGCGGGGTCGAAGGAATGACTCCGTGACAGTATGGTATGGGTATATGGGAATGGGGTTATGGGTTTCATATCGATTAATAGTGTATGGTTAGTGGGCCTAGGAATGAAATGTGTATATCATAGTCATAAATACATTTATCACCAATTTGATGTCTATAAAATCCATTCCGTGGGCCCCTCACTTTTCCACTACAAAATTAAAATATATATACATTTTTTCATACCATATTTTGTCATCAAACATAAAACAATCGTAATGATACACTTTTTCGTATTCATTGCCATTCTACCCCATACAAAATCCGATACTCATTGTGATTTCTAGCAACAAACCAAATGGCCCCTAAGAGATTATTTGTTATAAAGATTGAGGGTTTTGATTTAGGTTAATTTAGATAAAACTAATGATTTTAGGTTCTCGAATTAATTTGATCTGTGATATGATTTAAGTTAAATGTGAGAAATACTTAAGTTCTCTACGTTAAATGTCAGAAATACTCAAGTTCTTGAATATGAATTAAACATATTTCAAGGAAGAAGTAAAGGAGGAGGAAAATTAATCATTTCACTTCAATCAGGGGCTAAAAGGAACCCAAGGTTTTCACAAAAGGAGATCATCTGCAATTTCAAATCATAAGGCTAAACGTGCAATTTTACCAAACCACGATGACAATTTTTTACAATTTACTTTTACTTTTATTTAATTCATTGACCATGTATGTTGATACACTCCGAAAAACCACACTTATAAGATCATAGTTAGTATTTTAGTTTTATTTCTTCAAAATGATTAGTATTTTTAGTTATTATGTCTTTTTTATACTGATTCAGATCTAAATAATAGCTTTAAATAGTTAAATACAATTTACATCACTAACTTACTTCTCTCACACTTACTCCTCTCACACTTACTCCGCACTCATGTATATATAATAAAAATTGAGATACAAATTAACTTTTGTATACACCGTCGTCGCTACGCGAATTAACGCTACATGAAATTTTCTACGTGCAAATTTTTTTTTTTTTTTTTTTTTTTCAAAATGAAGGATTCTTTTTAACCCTAGTTTAAAAATCATTTGTGAGGTGTAACTTAACTATTTGACTTATTTCACATTTAACTACTTTCACAACGACCCTCCAATAAAAGGAGGCAAAATAACATACATATAGCCCCTCCTCTTGGCTTAACGACTACCACCCAGTCTTATCCAATCCAAAATCTCAGCATCTAACCATCAGCATATCCTCTTCCATGCTCCTCTTCTTTTGATCCTTCTTCTGCTCAAACCATTCAAACCAACAAATGGCTTCTGCAGCTTCAGCAGCTTTTCGACTCACTTTACGTCCCAAAACAAAGCCACCCCAGCAGCTCATTTCACCCTTCAAACCATCCTACACTTTTTCACCTCTTCACAAACACCCACATCTCCAACTCATTTCAAAATGCACTAATGTTTCAAAAGAAGACAAACCAATACTCGAACCAACAACGTTAGACCAACAACAGACAGAATTCTCAGCAGAAGATGGTGATTTCCTAGGACAAGAAACAGAAGCTGAGTTTGACAAACGTAGGCTAGAGGAAAAGTTTGCAGTGTTGAATACTGGAATATACGAGTGTAGGTCATGTGGGTACTTGTACAATGAGGCTGCAGGGGACCCTTCTTACCCGATAGCGCCTGGTATACCTTTTGACAGATTGCCTGAGGATTGGAGGTGTGCTACTTGTGGTGCTGCTAAAACCTTTTTTCAGAGTAAGAGTGTCGAGATTGCGGGCTTTGCGCAGAATCAGCAGTTTGGGCTTGGAGGGAATACGCTTACTGGCGGTCAGAAGGCGATTTTGATTTATGGTAGTCTTTTGTTCTTCTTTGTGCTTTTCTTGTCTGGTTATTTTCTTCAATGAAGTGATTATATAATGTAGTGGTTTCGTTCTTAATGGTATAGTTAAAGAATTTTTTGTAATTTGTGTAACCTTCCATAAGCTATATATATTCATTGTTAAGAGGTTAATGCAAAGCTTTTTGTTATATATAGTTCTTAACTTTCGAATGTTTTTTCTAGGTCGAATACTCGACTAGTTTACTTGCAACAGTCGTTAAACTAAGGGTCACTTGTTAAGCAGCATGTCACCTTAAGTTTAGTGATCCGCGTTTATGTAAATTAGTAGAGTATCTAACCTGTTATATATAAGTGAAGAACGGTGGGAGTTTTGAGGTTCTTGATGTTTGTTTTGATCTTCACTGTCTTGATTCAAGAATTTGCTTGAAGACACATTCTTACCAACGGATCAAAGCTTATATAAATGAATTTGGTAAGTGACGAATTAGAGACATACAAAACTAATATATGTGCTTCATGGAGAGGTATCCACAAGACTTCTAGCCAACAACGACTAGTGATGTGGAATTCTACTAAATTTACTAGGATTACACCTTGTAGCTCCTTGCAGGTCTAAGAAAAACGCAATGGTCACTTATTGTGTATTTATGTCTTCACATAGTAATCTCTATATAGTTGGCTTTAATTTTGTATCGACCATAAGGGTATGCATTAACCATACTTTGCAAATCCATATGGTGTGCGTGTCACTCTGAGAAGGGAAGGGGGGAGGGGAATCTTTGCTACCACTATATGTTTACTTGTCATCCGGGGAAGAGGTATTCTCAGCAGCTGTAAATGCTCTGGTGTCTCAAAATTTTCCTCAATACTTGAAAAGGTACCAACTTGTCATTTCAACCTGAACCGTACAAAAATATAACCTTTTTGACCCGTTACTTAATCCGATAATACATCCATTTTGCCATCCATGAGCCGGGAGACAAAAGACTCAAACTAAAATTGAAGACACCAATCCGTGATGGCATATAATCATAACAAGACCACGCCGTCAATTAATCAACAATAAATTGTCCAGATTAAGCTACATCGGATTCAAAGCAGTTTTTTTTGTTACCTAAAAACAGGTATCCACCATTTTGATTACCTATAAATTACGCTGGTCGTCTCTACTTCCAAGAACATGATCACCTGATACTTTTACACCAAACACCAGAAACTTCCCATCAATGAAGGAGTAGAAGCTGCCACAAGTGTTCTACGACGGAACTCAACACACATTAATCAAGCATTTGGTGTCCTCGAGAAGGTTATCTGTAAACCACCGAAATTACTTCTCACACCACATAAGACAATATCAAATGTTAATAGTGGTACAAGAATACATGACAAGTCATGTTATGTGCAAAGTAATTTGGATGTTATACAAATCACATGCCTCGAAAATACATTACATCCTTCCATCTCATGAAAATCAGTATCCGCAAATAAAAAATGTCAAGTAACTAAAGGTGATTATGTGATACTAAACAACCGGGTTTCGGATAATTAGTTTTGTAATAAAATAAGACGTCAGAGATAACGCATGCCTTCTTGAGTTCTCATCACACTATAGACTAATTGATAAAATTACCAAATGAAGAGGTCACTTATGAAACGGTAGGAAAAAATCTCTCAACTTAGACTTAAAATGGGTAAACAGATATTTATAACATAATAAAACTGATAATTTCACGCTTAAGTGTTTATAAACAAAACTTGTTTAGCTGACCAAAGATTTGCTAAACAGAATTGCTAATTCACTTGTGCCTCATGAAGGGTGTCTAGTTAGACGAGAGTCAAGTTTAAACCTGATATGTGTTATCAATCACTTACAGGTTGACCTACCGAGAAGCCTATGTTTGACAAGCCAATTGAAAGGAGAGTTTTGCGAAAACCAGGTAAGCTAGTCGGACAAAATGTATGGAGGTTACCGAAAAACGGATGATATCCCACAGTTTCCAAAACTAAAGTATCGTGATCATTTACCAAAGATAATAAATACTCGAATCCACTTTAAAATAGCATAATAAAAAAATATCAAGAAATAATTTAAACAAAGTTAACTTACAATGTTGTTTAGCAACTCCATGAACATTATAAGAGGTGTGCTAAACCATGTGAATCACTCTTTCTATTCTTTCTGTAACCATCACTAATCCTGTTGTATACACAACAAACAAGCCTAACATCTCTAACTAAAAGCCACCCAAGATTATGGTAGGCCGAAAATCTTACTTCCTTAAACACTCGAATCAAATAAACTACACCAAAATACAAATTTACATAACTTTTATATTCCAGAATCAGAATCATGTGAAACCCGAGTCTTGATTTGATAAACTTTCTTAATTTGTTGATTTCCGTCCGCTGTCACGCGGGGTCTATTGATCCATGTAGAAGGTGGTGATGGAAGGCTACCAAAGCTCTGGTTATTGGCGTTCTGTGGTTGCGCCATCCTGACGGGGTACAGTTTGTTTCGGGGCCCATTTTGCATGGTTAAACCAGCCAAGCCATTTGTCAGATCTTGATACTGATCTTGATATGTGTAATTGTCTTGCGGTCTAGAATTTGGTCTACTGGGTTGGAAGTGATTAGGAGGGGAGGGCCCGAATCTGGGCCTAGGCATTGGGCCTCGAGGATTAGGATAAATGTTGTAATAATTTGGATCATCGTTATAACTCCTTTGGTAACCAGAGGGTCCAGCTGGTCTGGGCCTATGATGCATATTGTTGACTGGAACATTTCGGTACTGTGATTGATCATAGTATCCGGAAGAATTGCTGCCGGATCTGATATTCAGTGAGTTTTTCAGAAGACGATGAGCTGCCTCCCCTAGCATGTTTCCATGTATTGCCCCTGGCACTTGTGGCCTGAATGTGAAGCAAAGTGATGTATTAAAAAAACGAAATGATCATGGATTTTTATTGGTTGGTTTAGAACACTAAATATAACTTCTTCCCATATTTGTCTAATAGATTTGGCAAAATGGGTAGGTCAAACGGGTAAGTAATGGGTCAGCACGAGTATTTTTTTAGTACTATTTGGGTTGACCCTGAGATAGAGAGGGAGATGTCAGATATACCGATTATTATAACTTCCTTGGGGGCGACGACCACCATTGTCTTCATGCCATAAAATGGGCAGGGGTTTAATATCAACATCTCTCAAAATCTGCAGCAATGACAATGTAGAAAACAATTAACATTTAATCCAATTAGAGGCATCATATTCTAATAGGTTCCCTGTCTATCAACAAAATTCATTGCTATGAAGCATTTAAGCTTGCAATAAGGTTGTTTATATCTCATTAGCCAAAATAGAAAACATAATTTGTGATCATTGATCAACACACACCTTCTGTGGCACAGATACTCCTCTAGGAGGTTCTGGAATATGTTTATGAGCTGCTGGATTAATATAAGCAACGTTTCTGCAAAACAAGACAGATTAAATAAAATAGAATTTCAACTAATCATCATTTAGATACAAAGGAACTTACAGGACATGGTTATCCGTTATATCCTCCAAACCACTAATAGGTGAAGAAAGTACCACTCTGCAACCATTTCTCTCAGATATCCAAAGGTAACCGTTCATTCCGCCACTGCATAAATTTAACATGGAACGTTGAAACTCAAATTTACAGAAAGGAACAAGTAGAAAGTTGAGAATGGTAATAGCTGACCTAACATTTACGTCAACTGGCCACACAGGTATTTGAGTTGGGTGCAAATGCATTTGCATTTGCATTTGCAATTGATAAACATAGTAGTAGTAAGCACTTATTTGAGGGGCTAAGCTATTACGTGGAGATACGTATAATATATCACAAAATACACTATTCCGAGCTCGCTCTTCAGGCTGTTCACAAGAGATAACAATTTGGCATTAGCGTTCAAACATAGAAGAATATGATTATTAGGTGATAGGTACTCTCTTATACATATTAAAAAACTTAAATGAACAATAGGTTACATGTTAATACGCATTTGATCTGATTATAGCACCCATCACTTTATATTGCATTAATCGACTATAAAAAAGGATGTATGTCTTTTTTTGATGAAAAATATTTTATTTGACACCGAAAATATTAGGTCGGGTAAGCCAGTTCTTGATGAATTATTAATGTGAATTAGGTATAATAAATGCAAGGTTGACATGTAGCAGAATACCGAACTGTTAAAGTGTCCTCTAGTCGTCTTGTTTCGGTGAGTAGCTTCTTCTCGTCAATGAATGGCAATTTGGCGACACCCTGCTTTCATGGTAATAATAAAAGAGAAGAATAGGATATAGTGACAGGCAAAACAGTGAAATTAATAATTAACAGAAGAGAATTAATTTGCAAACACAATATTACCTGCCATGAGAAACGTTTTCCATTCATGTCGATGTCAAAATCTATATGTACATATAAAGCCCAAGGTTATTTACAGAGTTGATTTTATTTTTACATTGGTCAAAGTACTAAAGATTAATCGGCACCGACTAAAATTGAAGATTGATTATTTGATTGTAAATACCGTAAGGGTAGAAGTCAATTATAGGTGACGATGGATCAGTCATCAGTCTTCTGTAATTGTCAGGCAAAGCATCTGAGCTGTAGCACCATATAAACATTATGATAAAACGTTTGAATAAAAGAACCAAAAAGGTTAAGCGGAGGCAAAAAATATGTTGATTTCAGATGGTAAATGTGAAATACCTTGCAGCTGGCAGGGTTCCCATAAGTTGATCAAAGGGTTTAAATGGCTCTCCCAGGAAAAATGTTATTTCCAAATCAGCTAAATCTTTTAGATCAGAAGCAAATGGGGCATAATGATATGGATAATACCTGGAATTATAACAAAGAGTTTATAAGCTACTTGAATATTCTTCGGCCTCGGCATTTATGTGTCGTCAGAATTGCATTTAATAGCAAAGAAGACCAAATACAATGAAAATAATTTTGGGAAGTCCAAATTTTTAATGACTTAAATACTTAGTTCAAGGTGACTCTAACCTAAAATTAGCAAACAATTACTAGTAAATGATTTATAATTAAAGAATATTTACCGAAACTTTTCAAACTTTCAAATACTACAAACAAGGTGGTTAAGAACATAAGGAACAGACTTCACATTTAAGGACTAAAATAACAATATCCCACATCTCCAACAGCAAAATTTTAGTTAAGCTTTCACATTCGATTAATATTATTTAGAGAAACTCATACAGATTTATACGACATTTTTTGTTAGCGAGGGTCTAATGGCCAAAAGCAGCATGCACTTAATTACCATGCCCTGGAATTCAACCCTGTTTCTCTAAATCCCTTTGAATCATACACAAAACATAAAAAAATTACAGCAAAAATGATGAAAGAGGTGAAAGCACAAAACAAAAGTTTTCGGTACCATTGCCAAGAACAGACCCCCTGATAGTAATACCGGCAAACCCAGCATAATCCTTCCACATAATTCAATACCTGCATCGACAATAACTTGTGATATAACATGAGGATAACAGTGTGTAAAACATTATAGGAACTTATGGTTAAACATGTGTGCTTGTGTGTATACTGCGGATAAAGTTTGGTAAATTCTTCTTTTTAGAGTTAGAAAAGTGTATAGGTCAACAAGCATAAGCATCTTAAGTGAATTAACAGAAGGACCAAACTAAACTCACCATTTGCCTTTTAACCTCTTCAACCTCCTTTGGATCTGTCAAATTTAACTTCTCGTTATAATACCTTTCCTTGTAGCCAGGTTCCCCTAATTTGATCTGAATTGAGAAATCGTTAGAATGTATAGCAGATACTCAACTAGATTTTTTTGAAAAGCAAATATTTAACTAGACTATATCAATAGACATCACCAAGCAACCAATATAAAAGTGCTGCAAGTAACAACAAACTTTAAAGGTTCAGAAACTAGTCATTGTCAGGATAACAGTGACCTTCCTGTCTTATTTTAAAATTAAATAAAGGAGTAAAAAGGGCCTCAGTCTTCATATGTCAAGTTGAAGGTTTATAACTCCTTGATCCATATATGTTTTTGAATAAGAAAAATGATTATTACAAGTGTCAACACCAAAGGTAGATGTGAAGAAAGAGAAAATCACTAAAACATGTGTCAAGTACTGAATGGTTTAAGCATGTGAATTAGTCATGTTTTTAGTCAATACCAATCATCACACTATAAATAAAGAGTAAACATCTCGTTCTCAAAGTTATGAAGAACCGGCAGGTTCATCATTTTACAAAAATGGTTCATTATCCTAAAAAGAATAACATTGCATTCTACAAAAACTGTTGAATTATTAAAGCAAAACTGGTTTAAAAGATAAGACAACATCAAGAGGACTTTCAAGCATTAAAACTGCAGAGAATTTATTGTACCTTGTCCTCTACTGGAGCCACAGGCTCCTCGTCAACATCTTGTCTTGCTTTACGTCTCATCTCTTCATTGTTCGCATATGACTAGATTGAAATAGTGAGCAACAGACAATGTAACATTTACCATCAGTTGTAATCAGTATAGGAAAAAAAATAATAAAACATTGGGCTAAGCGGATAACACAGATCTTCAGTATCTTATGCGGGAGGTACACCTTTGAAGTACAATATATACAAATTTCACCTTCTGTATGCGGGCCCGCTTTTGAAATATTTGGTCTTCATGAATAGCAACTGCCTGAATAAACTGCTCAACTCTGTCCAGCAAGACCTGAAATTCAGATGTTGGTATATACATATAAAGCAAAAGGGTTGTTTTTTTTATGAAATATGATTACAGCCATTCACAATCAAACCAACTACCAAAAGTAACTATCCAAGAAATTTGTTTATTGGTATATACAAATAAAGCAAAAGGGTCGTATAGCACTATAGCATACATCCAATCTAATGTCTAGACATTTTTATATGCATTATAATAGATTCTGCGGGAAGAGCTTTGAAAGATTAGTAACATTAGGAATGTACCTCTCTATTCTAATTTTCCATCTATGAAAACTGATTCATAGACCTAAACACAAACCTAAATAATCAACCTAAATAGTAACACTGGGTTTTAAAAAGCGTGGTGCGCTTCGATGCAATAAGGGTCAAAAAGCCAAGGCGCGAGGCACCGAGGCGACAATTTTATTAAAAAATACTTAAATTATATATAGTGCACCTGATAACACATTTATACCCCATTTAATATCAAAAAGTACCATGGATTTTCAAAGTATACGATTCCATATCGATAAAATACATAATAGTCAAAAACTAAGATCGAAAGTCTTGTCGTTTACAAGGAATTGGTCAAACTGGACCCACATCTTAAAAGTAAAGCCCATGAGAAGAAGCCCAATACACATTATTAAGTCCAATTTTATGTTATAAGGCCAAAAGTACATGATGCGCAAAAAAGCGCTGATGCATGCCTCAGCTAATTCGTGCCTGATGCGCCCGCATCACCACGCATCCCGTGATTGCAACGCATTAGGGTGTCTGATGCAATAGGTTCGTGCATCGCAACGCATCACGCCTCAGGCACGCCTGATGAGCGCTTTCTTAAACACAGGTCAAACATTGAATGGAAGGTTGATTTTATATTTTCAGCCCGTCTATCATTATAATCTATTTAATGTTATCACATAACATGATCCAATTTCTCATCATTATGATATGAAATCCTTTTACAATTGTTGTTTGTAAACTCGACCATAATGGACCAATCTCTTGCAAGCTACTGAACTGTCCACATCACTAAAAATTGGCGTCATGTACATCAATAAGCCAAAGAAAACAAAAGTAATGAACACTAGTTTAATAGTACAAAATCATCAGCAGCATACAAATGGAAACTCTACAACAAGAATTTATCAACTAAAACGGATATTATTCCAACGTGTTAACAAAAGAAGGCACAATTACCTCCCCCGCGTCAGTAAGATAACCACCCATTGCAGTAAACTCCCTTCTATAGATTTGCACTAGCAGATTTATAGCCCCCTACATTAGCAGAATAGGGAAAATATACATAACTATTAACATGAATGACTAGGATTTATAAGTGCAGTTAATGTTGATTTCATATATGAATGACTAGAGTAACAAATACAATTTTTAACTTGTAAAACTTGAATAATAGTCTGTTTAATATATATTATTAGAAATAATTTTCCAGCCAGCTGGCTATACCTCTCGAATCTCTAAAGTTGGCATATGAGGAAGAAAGTCATTGCCCACAAAAAAGCAAAGGAATACAAAATCATCCACCAGTCGTTCCAGGCTGATCTCAAATGGAGGATTTGGTATCTCCAAATCATATTGCAAATATTCTCGTAGCACCCAGATGTTGAGAAACTGCCCACAAAAATTGTAAGACCCAATGAGAATGCCATTATAGAAAAACAGAATAAAAGGTGTTAAAAAAGAAGCTGTGAGAATTTAACCTGATATTTCTTCTTGTGAATTGGGATATCATTTACAGGCTTCCCATTCACATCACCACGACACTCAGCCGCCAGGTGGCCTACTTGACCACATTGGAAACATTTTTCTTGCTGACCCGGCATTGTAATTACCTGCGAAACTTAAAAGGTTACACTTCCATTGACCATAAATAGACAAGAATCAGAAGTGATAGCATCAGAGTAACCGAGTAACCGTAATACATTATTTACTAACCTCCCTCAATATTGAGAAGTGAACCTCATGAGTGGCCAGAGCCAACATAATAAGATCTGCATCCTATCAAATAAGCAATGAAACTCAGTCACAAGCTGGAAGATGGACAACGCTGCATATATTTACAGTAGGAGGTGGAGTTTTTGACCCATTTGCCTACAACTGGGTTCATTTGGGTTATGTTTATGTCTAAAGGTCAATTAGGTAAAGCTAAAACACTCGAGTAATCATCTAAAAGGGGTGAAAACCCATTGAAGTGTATTCAAGTACATGAACCCTCTAATATTACAAAAAAAATTCCTGGAAAGAAAGTGTCGGCCCAGCTATACTCGACCGTTCAGACTAGCATTATAAAATTATCCGTTTTAATATGTTACCCAACTGCCCATATTTACACCTCTAGTTGCAATACAAAACATTAAAGATTGCCAGACACAAGGATGGGGAAGGACAAGATAGTAAACGAATTTTTCCAGCTCACCAATCCATAGAGGCAATGCCGAGTGTTTGGATTAAAACCAGGAAGGTTACGTTGCAAACGAATGAACGACATTACTTTGTGCTCTCCCTCACCAGGAACATTTGAGTCGGAAAGAATTACCTGCAAGTAACGTCCAATGCCGCCACAAAAATATTATGGGAGAACAAAATGGTAGTACTTAGAATAGCTATAAAATGAAGGATCTAGAATGAACCTTGGTATATTGCCAACCAGGATTGTGATTCAGTCTACATTGTATATAATACTGAAGAGCTACAGATAGAACAGACATAAACTGAGTACCAGGCGTGATAACATTTGAATCAGATGTTTCAAGCTTTTCTTTAGGAGCAAGTGCAGCTCCCTGAGCTTCAAACTCGGCTCTCAACCTCTCTTCTTCAGCTGCCTATACGAGAAAAAAAATAGCAAAACTAAGTTAACTACTTAATCTAGTAGTAATCAGCTCAATCACTACAATCGAACTTTGGAAAAAATCTCACTGCTTCAGCGGCGTCTTTGGCAGCCCTAAAACGGCGAGTTCGTTGTTGGTTCATTTTGGCTCTTGGAGCCACACCATCTGCAAAAAAGTAGAAGCACTTACAGCGACAGATAAATCAGCTACGAAGACAAACTAGAAGAATACAAGACAACAGTCTTACCTATTGCCATATATAGAATTTTTCTGGGCCGCACCAACGAGAAGAGATGGTCAATGTAGTCAAATATTAACTTAAACACCTCATCATATGTGGCAGGAGCAGGCTGCATAAACAGGAGTGCCAGTGTCATTGGTAATTGCAAATTAAATCACATAAGTTAAAGGGGGGTAATTTTCTAATTTAACTGATGTAGAACAAGAGTATATGGTAAATAACAAAGGGCCGTGAGCCCAACGGTATGTGAGTGTGCCAACCAACCAAGAGGTTGTCGGTTTAAGTCTTGTTGGAGACATTTGTGAGATAGTGTAAGATAGGTGAGATATAGGTGTGTGAGAAAATTTCCGTTCTAAATACATAGGTAACAGCAAAAGACCAGGAACGCTTAATTAATAATCTCTAAATTCGTAGGTAACAGCAAATGATCAGGAACGCTCAATTAATAATCTCAAGATGAACAGATACTCCGTATAGAATTCAATAAGACATTCCACATGTGTATCTCGGTAAACTAGTCCACATAATTAAGATATATACAATGGAAGTACCACGATTTCTAAGCACGGTATATACTACCATATAGACAAATTCTAGGGGATACACCAGACAAAAAAAAAAAAAAAAAGGTTTTTTTACACCACAAAACGTTACACCTTTTATCCAGCTTAGCCCACGTAAGTTCACTACAAGTTCTCACAGATAAGGCGGACAAAAGCTATTTAATGTTCTTTGCATTACCAACCTTAAAGACACGTATCTCTTAACATACGGCACCTACGTAAGTAGAGTAGTTTCAATTAAAAAAAGGCTTCTTATTGTATACGTCACATGCGTTAGTATCTCAACCGGTCCAAATGTACACCATATAAGAAACAGAAGACTCAAATATTGATTATATATCCTACCATACAACGAAACAATTAGCATTGAATACCAATCTTCAATTTCTCACGTCAAACGTATGACTTTATTCTCGGAAACGATACAATTATTTAGATTGTAATACTAAACACAAATAGCAATACTTCCTCGGTCTACGCCACACACAATTTTAGAAAAGTCGGTTTCAGTCGATATCATGTCACATTTACTTTGTAAATATTTTTATCGTTTAAAACTGGAAGTGTAGACGTACATTGGAACAAACTAAAATATAGTAGTAGTAGAAAGTTGATAAATTTAATACTTAGATTAATTTAAAAACTCTCTAAAATAATAAAGATTAATTAATAAGTCTTTTAATTAATAAATGTATAATAATTACAGCATCTAGGAAGTAAGAGTTAATTTACCTTTCCTTCAGGATGAAAACAGGGATGAATAATACCATTCATGTCAAGGTATAAATTATCAAATTCCATATTGTTAGGGTTAGGTTTCAACAACTCAAGGCCGTGGACATTTTCTGCTTCAAGCACGTCAGCAATTGCCTTTGGATAACGGTCTGCTAACCATCTGTAGAACGCTGGCACTCCCATCAGATCTTATCGGAATTTCGTTAGATTTTGAGATGGCCAGAGTTAACAGAGATCGAGACGGAGGTGACGTGACAAAATCAATTTGGATTGGATGTTTGTTTGTTTGACGGCAACTTGTAATGTGTGAAGGCCGCCCCCCTTGAGTTTAAATTAGTGGTGGGTCTTCCCCCGTTAAATTATAAGTATTCTGAGTCGTGTTCGGGTTGATTTATTCGGGTTAATATAATCTTTATTCAAACACGATATGTTATGTCAAGAAATTCAACTCTAACTTATACTTATATAACACGTGTAAATTGTTTGTAACTCATTTAATCTGTTTAAGTAATTAAGTCAAACAGTGAAAAAGATTTGTGATTTGTCGATTCGACTAGTTTAAATCCAAAAATGATATACTGATCCAACTAATAGTAAAAATAACATACGTGATATATGAGTTATAATCATAGCAAGTACATAACAAAATATATTTAATTCAAATCCAACATAAAAACCAAGTTATATATTTTAATTTTAGAGGCTTATCAACCCAAACACGATTTGTTTATCAAACGTGTTTAACCAGTTAACCTGTTTATTGCCCAAACATATTTATCCTCAACCCAAACTTGTTTATCTTTGTGTCGGGTTCATGTCATTTATCCTATCGTGTCAAAAGTCACCGCCCATATGAAATAGGTTTGTTTAAGGATGTGTTTGTTTAAGCTTTTATATATAGTTTACGTGGATGGATATGGGTTTATATGATGTTTTATGTCTCTTAAGTAGAGGTGGTAATTTGTGCCCAAAATAAAAAAAATTGGTTAAATGGATAAACTTTTAAAAGATTTGGGCACATTTGCCCCACTTTTGAAATGGGCATGTATTGCCCATTTACAAGTTAAATGGGCATAATGGGCACATGTTTTTCTCAAAGATTGTTTTTAAAGAAAAACTTATATTTAATTATTTAAATATAAATGAGGTGTTACGTTTGAGGAATTTATTTCGTCGTTTTGGTCTTTTTAAAAGAGATTCGTATAACATGAGCCCGTTTAACCCGTGCCCGTTTAGCCCGCGCACGTTTGGCCCGTAGCCCGTGCCCGGCCGGCCCACCCGTTTTGCCATCTTTACTCTTAACCTAAGTTTTTGGATTCTTTTTTTACCTTATGTTTCAGTTTATGAACTTACAACTCGTCTTAACACGTGTTTCTTCTTTTTCTCTTTTTTCCCTCAAACTCACAATCCACCAGATTTGATGAACATCCAGGTATGATGAACAAGTCTAGAAAAGACCTTCTGTCTTAACACGTGTCCCTTCTTTCTCTATCTTTTTTCTCTCCTTTTTTCCTCAAACTCACAATCCATCATATATGATGAACAACAAGATATGATGAACATCAAAATATGATGAATATCAAGATATGATGAAATTTTATTGATGAACATTCAGACTGTGATTGATGAACATTTATTGATGAGCATTCAGACCTTGATTGATGAACTTTTATTGATACACATTCGGACCATGATTGACGAACATTAATTAATGAAAATTTAGATCACGATTGGTTAACATCCAAACCATGAACATTTACTATAATATATAACATTTAGCAAAAAACTTACGAGGGGCAAAAACATCACTAGGGATAATATTAGGGGATAATGGAGGTTTTGAGCACTAAATGGGAGTCTTATTGGTTAGTAGAGTGTTTAGTAAGAAGACTCAGAATGGTCCTCTTTGGATTCGTGAGCCATGAGACAAATTTCATCCTTATTGACTTCCTCGTTCTCTTCACTACTATCACTCCAAGACCCACCAACAAAAGCCTTTTGGTCTTTGTTTCGTGGTGGTTTCAAAAAATCTCCGATGAAGTGATTCGGATCACCGCATCTAAAACACTTTCTTTCACTATTGCCTTTTTTTGTCATCTTGTGCTTTTTCGGAATGATTTCTTTTCGTCACGGGGTTGTCTAACAAACATACCTCTTCTTTTAAAGAACTTGTTGAAATTCTTACCGCCATAGCATGATATTCGTCTTCGCTACCCGATGTGGAAGTCTCATCATCACTAGACTCATTTTTAGCCTTTAAAGCAAGAGACTTCACCTTCTCTCTCTTGCCTTTGACTATTTCGGAGTCTTTTTCCATTATCACTTCTTCGCACTTTGAGATTTTCATTTAGTTCGCCCACTGATAATGTTGACAAATCTTTTGATTCTTCAATCGCGGTGACCTTTGCCCACCACTTCGGATGAAGAGTTCTAAGAAACTTGCTAACATAATTCTTACTATATAAGATTTGCCAAGTGCTTTAAGTGAAGTAATAATATTATTAAATCTAGAAAAGCCACTGTCAATATATTCATCTTCAATGATAGAAAATTGTTTATAATGTTGAACAAGAAGATTAATTTTATTATCCTTGACTTGACTATTACCTTGATGGGTGATCCCAAATTTCTTTTGTCGTTTTACACATAAAAATTATTTCGTATTCCTTTGTTAGGCAAAGCATTATAAAAATCCATTTTAGCCTCATCATTTTTAGCAAGTCTTTTCTTTATATCGTTGAATTGACATTCATAAGGAACGACTTCATATGCTTTAGTAGTTACATTTGCAACCGGTTTAATGTCACCATCAACAATAATATTCCATAGATATAGATCTTTAGATTTCACGTAAGTTTTAAATATATTTTTCCAATAAATAAAACCATTACTTTCAAAAAGTGGTGGTCTTTACATAGATTGCCCTTCTTGTTATTTTTCAAAATTCATTGATCGGTTCAAGTTTTAAAATACAATATATTTCAACAATCTTGATTAACGTAGCTCTGATGCCAATTGTTAAAAACTAGAAAGGGAGAAGTGTTGAATAGTTTTACATTTTTGAAATTAAGTTTCGATAAATTAGATTTAAGTTTATGTGAAATTAACTAATTCCGATATAAAAGTAAATATAAGACAATAAGTAAAATGCAAGACATCAAGTAATAAAAGAAACGAGCAAACCAAGACACGAGTGCTTATAGTGGTTCGGTAATGAAGCTTCCTTCCTCGCCCTACTCCACTACCCGAGTATCCGATTCGAGAGTATCATTTCACTATGTCAACAAGCTCATTTATCCGGCGGAGAAAACCTTATAAATTAACTTATATGTTTACCGATACAAAGCTAAATATCGAGTTCTTGTTGAGGTAGAACCAACCTTTCACTCCAGGTATTTTGAGGACTAAAATACCAACCGATCACTTTACGTATTTTAATGACTCGAGAGTATCATTTCACTATGTCAACAAGCTGCTTTATCCGGCGGAGAAAATCTTATAACTTAACATATATATTTACTGATACAAAGTTAAATATCGAGTTCTTGTCTAGGTAGAACCAACCTTTCACTCTAGGTATTTTGAGGACTAAAATACCAACTGATCAGTTTATGTATTTTAATGACTAAAATACTAATCAATCTCTCTACAATGGTGTATGGTGTATGGTTACAATGTATAGTGTATGATGATGTACAACAAATAAACTAAGTATGCAAAGACTAGCAAAAAAAGCCTTGATGCTTGAAAGTTTTGAATATGATGAATGTGATATTCTCTTGTAAGAAAGATGGTTAGTGGATAATCACCATAATGGATATGTAAATACTAAAATAATACAGTAATCAATGAAATGAGATTATAAATGTATGAGAATGTGTGTAAAATGTGAATGCAAGATGTGAGTTGAAATGGTGCACAAATGGCTTCTAGTTATAGCCAAATTCTGTTAGCACCTCACGGATCCAACAAATCCCTTCAAAGGGATCTGTATGTTATAAAAAAAGATCCGTGAGTCATCTGATACAAAGATTTATGCAGGATTTTGTTTATCAAATCTTTCCAAAAATCTTATGCAATCTTTCCAAAATGGACAAGTTATCCATACCCCCCCCCCTTTAAAAAATTACAAGTGGCACTCCCCTGTTTTTTAAATTTTTTAATTTTTTTAATTTTTATAATTTTGTTTATATAAATAAAACTATAAACCTGAAAATACGGAACAAAAAATATAAAGTTTAATAATTCAAAAGCTTAAAACTGACATAAAGTGATCAAAACTATGTTATATTGTAAACTAGGAGACATAAAGAATCTTTTATACCTTTACCTCCTCATGTTACATACACAGGGTATGTATAACATAACCCTTCCAAAATCTACAAAGGCAACTCCTAGATTTGGAAATATATTTTTCTAGAATGATGTGACTATTTATTTTTTGAACGGCAATTGTGGTTACATGGCTCCTAGCCCAGAATAAGCGTGCCCACACAACCAGGTTGGGTCCAGCCAGAAGGCAATGGCATCCTTCCCTTTACACACGCGGGAGGAAACCCCTATCACCCTAGAAAAGACTCGAACTTAAGACCTTGCCTAGGAGGGTAAAACTTCCATACCGCTAGACCAGAGGCCCTTTGGTGATGTGACTAATTTAATATTTGGATTTGCTTAAATGATAAAATCTTGTAGAATAAAATGTGAAAGTAACTTGCTAAATATAAAATGTGTAAGTATTTTTCAACTTATGATGTTGCTTGCTAAAATAAAATGTCCAAGTAATGTGTTGGGTTCAGTAAATACCCAAACCCCTTAAGTCTAGGATTTGAATAGAAAATACCCTAAGTGTTGTCCCTTAAACATTAACATGTCACTGAGCGCATAGTCTCTCAGTGAGCCATCTTCAGGATACTCAGTAAGAGGCGAAGAAGAAGTCTCTCCACTCAGTAAGGCGGAACTTAAGGGGTGAAGACTGAGTCAAGAAAGATGGTGGATTCAGGTGAGTGATGACAATAACTCACTGAATACCTAAACTCCTCACCAACTACTTACACTAAAGACAAACTGAGTAGAAGAAAGGCAATGAATCAAGAATGAGCGGGATAAAGGGATAAGTTTGAATCAAATAAGACGAAGTCCTTATCAACCAAAGTCAACTTTCCCTGAATGGCAAACTATCGGGCTCGGTCATCACGACTTATGGAAAGCACCTTGTCTCTTACTTAATATAGTCTTTGTAAGAGACAAAATATATCATATTTTGTCTTCGTAAATTGTCGGTTGTCATTTAGGATAAAGTTAAAACTCATACTTGTATAAATAGAAGTGATGGAGTGAAAGATTTAAGCTTGTGAATTGTAAAACACACACACAAAAGCCATCTTTCACTCCTCCAAATACAACTCAGTCCACGAGATAGCTCGGTGGTTCCATAGTAGTTGTGCTCAGACTTAGCCTGAGCTTAGTGAGGATTTACAACCCTTTGTCATTTCAATCCCAAGTATTATTCCGCAAGTACTTGGGTAATGTATTCTTTTTTATTGATTTCTAATAAAGAATATTAAGTTGAAAATTTATCAGTGCGTTTTACTTATATCATTTCAGTCATTGATTCACTATTACTTTGTTTAAGTACTTAATTGTTTTATACGATAGTGAATAGGGAACAACAAGTGGTATCAGAGCAAGGCTGATTATAAAACCTTTTAAAGCCGCTCTAAAACGTTTTTAAATCAGGATCCTAATGGCTGAAATTGATGTACCCCAACTAATCAACAATGTTAGGACCGATTATTTGGTTGATATGGTGAATCGGGAGGTCTTGGAAGATGAAAGAATACTATCTTCAAGTTAATGAGAGAAACTAGGGAGAGAAGGGAAAAACTAGTGTGTTTTATTTATGAAAGATGAAAGCTTGCACTAATGAAACTCACCCTCCTAGGAAAGTCTAGGAGGGTATTTATACCTAAACACATACTACTATGACTAAATGACATAACAAGCCCTTGTGTTTAAGGTAACAAAGATATAAAATGTAATCCTGTCAATGTCGTTCCATTTACGAGTTAGGAGCGATTCCAACAATCTTCCCCCAATGGGACGACATAAGGGATTACTTACAACATTTACTACAAATATAGAAAACAAATAAAGAAAGGTCTTCATAAGCTCTTCAAGTGCTGAGGATGATGAAAGTTTACGGTCTTTGTCTTCTTCTTGTACCTCGACTTGAGAACCGTTTTCTTAACTTGTAGGCAAATGATGTAATATGCATAAATTGGATTAACTCCCCCCAATTCATGCCGCATGTCTTTAACAGCTTCTCCGTACACTCCTTTTGGCGGTATCGAATCGGCTTCCCCAAACGACAACCGTCTTTAGCGATTCAAACTTTGATGTAGTGAACATTTCTTCTAACTTTTGAAATTTTCAGACGCTGGCGGAATTTGTAGATGAGTAGTAAACCACACAAGGTAAATCGCTTTATTATGAAAATCCGTTCGGGGTAACATGCAAGAAATCAACAAGATCTTCTCACATATGTAGATGCTTCGCACTAAACAATCCGCGAAATACGAGATGAAACGACTTCCCCCTGAATGTTGCGGTCTATCGAAATAATAGTTACTTGTGAATATGCAATTACTTGATAAAGTAACCGTGTGTAAGGCATCATAACATCATATTTAGGTAACTTCACGCACGATAACTCTGTGAAAGTGAGACGATAACACCAACTTGAGAAATTTGCACCACAGATCGTCTCATTTCTTCCCCCTGATTAAAGAAATTCATGAAGGGAAACAGGTTTTCGAAAAAAGTCCAAAAACATCAATGAAGCAATGAACACCTATACTCTCTTCCCCCCGATGTTTTCAATCAATCAGAATCATACACCACGTATGTTGATGATGAATTGGAGACAGCGAAACCATGTATGTCCAAGTAATCGAACAATTGTGAAGTACCATAAATATCATGCGAGAATCAATTCACGATAAGACTTCTCTACTCATGTATACTCTTCTCAGCTAACTCTTTTACCGACCTCATTATCATTCTGACGGCTTTTTGTAGTGACTACTGATGGAGAAAACTCAATATGGCGAACTTGAGATGGAAGTAAAATAACCCGAACTTGTGACTTAAACTTGAACTATTGTCAGACGAAGAACTCTTTTCCTTACCGGGTTGATTAACCGGATCGGAAAGGGGTAAACTTAATGTTTCTCGAATTATCCACAGCTTTTTGTGACACTTGAGCACAACAACGTAACTCCTTAAAAGTGATAGTTATATGCTGTGAGCACAAAAATGTAACTCCTTACATCAGGTATAACTAGACAACTCAAGTCTTTGTCATTCGTAACGGTTAAAGCTCGAACAAGGATCTCGAAGAATCATGCATCCAACCAACCCCGATATCTTCAGATACTAAGTACACGTACCCGTGATATCCCACTTCGACCTCAAATCAATAATAAATAATTTACGCCGTAGTCACATCTTACGGTTAAATGCCCAAAACTAGCCTTTGTTAAATGGTTAAAGTGAACTATGATAATGGTTTCCCGATCTTGTCAAAAATTGTTTATGCTCGTGAAAATTTATAATCGCCAAAATACCACTCTTTTCCCCAAATAACGTACCAAGAAATTGACAAAATAATGTATCAAGATACATAAAAAAAAGATTCAGTCCACTTTAGTCCATCTTGGTAACACATGTAGCCCATTACTCTTTGGATCCAGCCCAATAATCAATTTATGTGATATAGCAACTCAGTCCATTAACACCTACCTGGTTCTATCACACAGCCCACTCCGATATTAATCATAACAAATTAAGTCCCGGATTATTACCCATGAGGAGACCCAATTCAATGTTATAACCGGATATAAATGTTTACCCTAATAACATTTTAACGCAACCCTAGAATACTTCTGAAGTAGAAAAGCGCCTACCACTTTATATCCCTCAACTAATCATCTCATTTTGAGATATCAGATTCTCACCATTCATGAACACAAATCCATATACAAACAATCAACCTTACAGCTGCTTATTCAAATCTCATATCCATGAGCACTTCACGATATAATAACCACAAAGAGCACAAAGATATTTGGCGTCAAGAACTTTAATTAAAGTTCTCAGGAAGGTTTACAAGTCTTTATATAGGGAAAGGAACAAGGGCAACACACAAGTTCCCTTCCTTTCCTTATTGGATATGGGCCAAGGCTTATGGGCTTTCTACATAAGCCTTGCCTTAAATACAAACATAAAAGCCTAATTAAGCACCCTATTACATATTAATTACAAACACTTGAAATATAGTTTAGGAGTGATTCCAACAGACAAAAAGGGTGGAGCTTATTCAGCTGTTGCCCCTAGACTTAAAGTTGGTAAATTTAACAAATGGAAAAAGTGTATGCTTTGCTATTTGACTTGGATGGAACCTTATTATATCAAGTGTATTAATGAAGGTCCATTTATCCTAAAGACGGCTGAAGGTTTGCCTAAACCTGAAGCTCAGTGGACTTAGGATGAGAGGAGAGTGGTCAACCAGGACCAAAGACTCAAAAGTGTCATCATATCATGTCTTCACGATGATATTATGAAGTCGGTTATAAGTCGTAGTATAGCTAAACAAACCTGGATGACCTGGTCCACAGTCATGAAGGCCCATCTCGATACCAAGGAAAACTGGATCATGGACCTGAAACTTGAGTATAACACCTTCAGGGCTAAGGACTCAGAAAATCTGTCTCAAACTTACACCCGGTACAAAACTCTTTTAAATGAACTGTCTAATGATGGTGTAAAGTTGTCCAAACATGAAATCAATGTTGGTTTGTCAATAGTCTCCCTGAGAAGTGGCTAAATTTCTCTCAGGGACTTAGGAATGCTAATCTTATCCAGAATCTTGAACTTCCTGAAATATATGGGAAATTTGTCTATGAGGAAAACCTCATCAACGAGGCGATACCCGACTTAAAGAAGTCTCGAAGTCAAGAAGTCCCCACCACCACTTCAACACCCATCTCTACTGCTTTTTATTCTAACAAGTGGTTCAAGATTTTCAAGAAAATTTAGATGATGAGCCTGATGAGAGATCTAGTGAGGAGTACCTAAATGACCTGAACATTGAATTTCAGGAAAAGGGCACTCCTTGCTGACTCTCGGAGGTTTATAAAAAGAAACAAAGGTTTTTCAAATGCTAAGGCAAAGGAGGACACTAAATGCTTTAAGTGTCATAAAAGAGGTCATTTTGCCAAAGACTGTTTTTCAAAAACAATTTCAGAACCCTCATACAAACGATCAGGGTCAAATCAGTCCTCAGGCTTTAGCAAATTTCAACTAAAAATCTATTAGTCTCATCAAAATTTTCAAAACAAGTCTGACCAAAATAAAAATGTTGATTTTGAAGCTAAGTACAGGAAAGTCAATGCCAAGCTAGCACTGCTTGAGGCCACTCCCTCAGAAACAACAAACACTTATAACTGCGTGGGGTAAAAACAAGGGACTAGTTCTTTGAAGTCTTGAATGGGATTAAGAGCCAGTCTCCTCGACGATGAAATGGTGCAAGTCATGCAATCCGATGGCTCTCTCGAGAAGAGGACAAGCTAGCTGTTGGGAAAAATCATGCCAGGAATGGAGAATGGGTCAATATCACAATGAAGAAGGTAAATATCTTACTTTCTATGGATGATGACTCTGATTGGCAGTCCTATATGAACTATATCAATGTTGATCTTAAGTTTGTAGAAGAGCAACGATTAAATCTTTTTTCAAAATATAACAAGCTAAGTTTTGAACTAAACAAGTGTAGGGATGAACTGCTTCTTTTAAAACAAAATAAGCTTGAGGCTATCACTTTGCAAATTCAAAACACTAAACTAGTTAAAAGAAATCAGGCTCTTCAAGATGAACTTCAAAAAGAAAAAGATATCATTGAAAGTTGGACTGCTAAGAATCCAAGGGTCTTTGATGTGGGTGCCCCCAAGAGAAAAACGAGAGTCATAGGTGAAGACCATCTCACGACTCTCACAAAAAGACCGAGTCCAAAGCCATTTGTGTGCGGTGGCATGTTTACCAATATGTTGACAATTCCCAAGCCCAGTGATTGGATTGAACGGGTAAATCACGAGAGTAAGCTTCCAAATTTCAATTACGGAAGAATACTATAGCACGAGAGTCAAGCTCTTAAGAGCATGCTTGGACTCCCTGATGTGCCCAAGTAGTATGAACACATCTCTGAGTCCGAAGCAATCTAATGCACCACTTCCACCCTAAAACCTCTTCGTGGTGTTGCACCAAGCTCTGAGCTTACTCCACTACAATTCAATCCTCACTCACCAAAAGAAAGGTCTGGACTTGGTAGAACCATCCTGAAAAGACCAACAAAACCAATCCAACAAGAATCTACTCCCACTAAGACTTCCACATCTTCAGTTCCTACTGAGGCAGACCAAATTCAGGAAACTGACTGACAAGATGGAATCCATCGAAAAAGCTCCTGATTCAACAATCAAGGAAACTAAGTCAACCTCCTCTAGTTCATCAAAGTCAAAAACCACCAACAAGCCCAAAGCGGAAGTGTGATCGTGCCACTATACCTCATACCATGACAACTGCTATAGAATCCTTTTTGTATGATCTAAAATAGGATGATCACAGAACTTCGATCACTTACAATATGTAAGTTCACTCGAAGAAAGCAAACTATACCAATGTTGGTCATGGTATGCTTCAACCTCCAAATATGTTCACAAGTATAGAGCAAAACCCTTTCCTCCTTGTCCACATTGTGGCTTCAATGATCATCATCAGGATGATTGTCTCATGAACACATGCTGTGATATTTGCGGAAATCCAGCTCATGAGACATCTCAAAGATGACAAGTTGTCATCGAGCAAGGAGAAGTTCCAAACAGCCCCGAATCACTGAGACATCCTTAGTCACCAAATGCAAAACCTGTGGTAGCATAATGCACTCAACCACTGACCATGAGTCAATTGCCAAATTCATCCTTAGTCCCACTGAAGGTTATGATTCAGTATACTGCAATGGAATAGTTTTCTCTAGAATAGCTTATGTCAATGGTCTCAAATACAATCTCATCAGTGTCAGTCAACTCTGTGATGCTAAGTACATTGTGCAATTCAATGACAAACAAGGCACCATTTTCAATATCAACAAAGAAGTTGTTTTAATAGCTCCTAGAAGAGATGATGTTTATGTCTTAGACATGTCAACACTCTCTCAAGATGGAACTTGTCTCTTTGCCAAAGCCACTGAAACTGTCAACTGGTTGCGGCACAAGAGACTCTCCCACTTAAACTTCAAAAACATCAACAACTTGGAAAAACAAAACAAGGTCCTTGGCTTACCATCACTGGTTTTTGCAAAAGACAAACCATGCTCTGCCTGTGAAAAAGGCAAGCACCAAAGAGCATCTTTCAAAACAAAACAAAATTTCTCCATCAAAAGTTGCCTTCACCTCCTACACATGGATCTCTTTGGACCAGTCAGTCATAGATCAATCCAGCATGAGAAGTATACACTTGTCATAGTTGATGAGTTCTCAAGATACACTTGGGTATACTTTCTTTCCAAAAAGAGTCAGTAATGATACAATAATGTCGTTCATCAGGAACATTGAAAACCAGAATGACATTACTGTTAAACAAATCAGAACTAACAATTGCACAGAGTTTAGAACTGAAGAACTTGAGAATTTCTGTGATGTAAAGGAATCACCCAAAACTTTTCATCTCCTTACACCCCTGAACAAAATGGGGTGGCTGAAAGGAAAAACAGAACCCTCATTGAGGCTGCCAGAACTATGTTAAATGGCTCAGCACTCTCAAAGCATTTCGATGAAGCGGTCAAAAGCAAGTTATACACAAAACATGTCCATCATTGTCAAAAGACATAATAAAACCCCTTATGAGATATTCAAAGGTAGACTTCTTGATATCAGCTACTTTCATGTGTTTAGGTGTCATGTGTTCATTCACAACCACAAGGATTACCTAGGCAAATTTGATGCAAAAGCTGATGATGGACATTTCCTAGGTTACTCTCTGATCTCTAAAGCCTTCAGAGTGTTCAACACCAGAAGATAACAAGTTGAGGAAACCTTTCATGTCACCTTTGATGAAAGTTCAGAAAGCATCAGATTCACCAATACCTCAGTGGAGGAAATAGGAATTAATGACTCAACCAGATATCCTCCTGATGAGTTCAACACTGAAATCAATTCCTCCTATCAAGCTGATGCTGACATCTCATACTATGTATTACCCCATGATTCGCTCAGGAAAGCAATTATAGAGAAATGTAGTATTTGGGTAACTCAAACGTGTTAGGTTTGAGCACCGAGATCGTTCCGATCGAGGGTTGAATGGAATTTTCAACTCACGTCACGATAATCGGGATTTGAATAAGATAAGGGGATAATTTGAAGTTTTCTAAACTACGGGATAAGGAAAGTAATATAAGGAAAATTACACTACGGGGAATACTAAATACGTAAAAATTAACTAATATGATATGAATGAAACGCAAATAAAATGCAACTAAGTCTAATCTAAATCCTAACAATGATCTAAAATTATTTTTAAACTAAAAATGCAATTTGAAAATTAACTAAGAATTAAAACTAATTTTTATGATTTTTCTTGAATTTATTTGAATTAAAAACTAATTTCTAATTTTTAAAATAAAACTAAATAACTAAAAATTATGAAAACTAGGGGGAAAAATATGAAACTATTTTTAAAAAATCTAAAATAACTAAAGAAACTTTTGAAAATCGATTTTTTATTTTTCTGATGATTTTTCTAATTTTTATGAATTAAAAAACTATTTAAAACTAATTTAAATTCTAAAAATTACAAATTTAACTAGGAAAAATCTGGAAAAATTAATTTTTTGCTTTTTATATTTATCTTAATCTATGAAAATTGAAAACTTATTTTTTTGAAGCTTTTCTGATTTATTTGTATTAAAAAGTAACTAAAAAGAATTGAAAACTAGTTTTAATTGAGAAAAATAGTAAACAGTGAGAGAAAATTATGAAAAATTCAGGGAAAATCTAAAATATTAATTTGATTCCAGGAAAAATAATAAAACTACTGCTAGTGTGTAAGAAATTGAAACTGAGGTGAAAGTGCTTAAGAATAAGCACTACAAAATAAGCTAATGACTACCAAATGATCACAGAGGCTATATTGTGCTAAAACTACTCAAAAACAATCTATATTAACTAATATAAACCTGTAAGAAGCAAACTACACTGATTTGATCAAATTGATTATCTAGGAATCCAAACAGCCTAACCAACCTACTTTAAGCTAGTATAACTGATTATCTAATAAGCCAAACTGAAAAACATAAGTAACTCAAGACCACCAGCTGAAGAACAAATAGACCAAGTTTCAGACACTAAAAAGCTAATTTGAAGCTTGTGCAAGGTCTGCACTCTTTCACACTCAGAATCAGCTGAGTGTGAACAGGGTAAAACCAGCTGTTTTGGACAGCTTATTTAGTGCTTAAGACTGTTTCCAAAAATTTGACAAAAATCAGTTTTATAAACTTGACCAATTGAACTTGTGATTCCCAAAATTTCAATAACTTTGAGTCAGAAATGAATGCATGAAAAATCCATAAAGTTTTGCAAAAACCTGATTTTACACTTTTTGACTTTTGTTGACAGAATTGCACTTTTGACTTAAGTGAGATTTGAATCAAAGTTATGAACTGATTATGCTAAATTATGATGAAATGAAGCTAAGTTAAACTAGTTTATCCTATTATAGACCTAAATGCAGGTTTATGATCTTAAAATTCCTAACAAATTTGAAATTAGGACAGATTTAAATTGATTTTGAATTTTGCTATTTTTAATATGCAAATGACTTACTTAAGTAACTATAATGATCCTAATAGAGACTAGTTAACCTCAAACAAACCTTCAATACAGATATGCAAGAAGATCCAAACACCACTTATTGGACTGATATGCAATATCAAATCTGAAAACTACTAAATCAGCTTAATCAAGCATTTAATCTATGTCTAAAATTGCTAAATATAACTAAATGCAAAACTATACACTATCAAATACCTCAAATTATGACCTAACCTTATTATGCAGATATGAAGCTAATTAAGCAGAAGAACTATCTATGATGAATTAGTTTTAACTACTTTAATCTAACAAGCTAAAAATCAATTAACTAAACTACATCAAGCAACAGTTATGATAACTATACTACTGATTAAGAAATTAAAAGCAGAATTGAACTTACAAGTGGTCCAACCACTATGGTTTGCACTTGATTTCAATAAAACAGTATTCTAAACCTGATATCAACCCAAACTAATCATAATCAACCCAATTCCATCTCCTATATCAGCAATCCAGAACCATGTAACCAATGAAACTGCAACATTGACTTTATTTGACTGAGATTTATTTTGAGTATAGAAGCTGAGTAGAGAGCTTAATAAGTGCTTATTAAGCTATGAAAAATCTAATAAGAACTTATGAAAACAACTTTAACAACTGAAATCAAACTGAGAAATGATTCACAATATTTTTTATTTTTTAGGATTTTATTTATTTTTTTGTGATTTTTGTTAAAATGAGATTATAAACTGAAACTGAAGTGAAATAAACTGAGATGATGATTTAAAGTAATAATAAGCTGATGAAAGAACTTAAGACAGAAATTAAAAGAGAATTCAGAATTTCAACTGAAAATGATTTAATTATATTAAAAACAGATTACACTAGAAATTGAGATTACAAAACTGAATTTAAATTTTTAAACAAAACTACACTATGCTACTACTACTCAGAAAATTACATGAATACAATGTGAGAAATGGGGTCCTATTTATAGTTGAAGCCAAGCCTTGGAATGATCTGGAATGTCATCATCTGTGCTTCTTTGAGTGCATTTAGAGCCCTTGATCATATCCTACACGCGTCCCATTCAATATCTGCCCTTGGATCAATAGTGCCACATCTCTTCGACCAATCAGAGGAGAGAATGATGTGATATGACACACGGATTGCCAGCGTGGCACCCGTGTGTCAGTCACATGTCAGAATTTCATACGAATTTGAGAGGAATTTGAGTTTAATGTAGCGAATTAATTTGGTGGAAAGTTAGGGTTCATGGTCGGGTTTGGTTTGGGGATTTCTTTGGCGAAGGTTTTAGAGTAAAAATTATGTTTGATGGTTATTAATGCATTGACCAAGTTAAATGGTATAAAATGGGTAGACCGGGTATAGGAAATAAGGGTGGACCGGGTATAGTGGTAGCAGACTTGGGCTTTTGAGTATTTTGAGCTTCAAGGTATATTAATTTGGACTTAAGGATTGCAAATAGATCCAAGGTGTAGCATAAGGACCAAAAGTGTACAATCGATTTTTCAGGGGACTAATCATGTAAATTTTGAAAAGTAATCCAAGGGTTGATTTTGCCAATCTTCAATAGACCAAGGGCAAATTTTGCCATTTCTGAAACTCAAGGATAGATTACCGCCAATTTCGAAAGTTGAAGGACTATTTCGACATTTCTTCAAGGTTGAACATATCTTTCAAAAATAATCCTCTCAAAGGCATAGAAATCTTCACGATGTACAATTCGACCTTCCTGCTTAGCTTTAGCACTCTTCATCTCTCGTGTTCGGGTTTTCGCCCGATTTGGCTATCTTTTACGTGTTTTGACATATCCGTATTCAAGACAAGCACAAACTCATAAAAACAGCAAATATTAGCAATAAACGGCTCTTTCTTGGTTATTTTGGGTCTAAATTGATAAAGAAATGATATGTGTTTTTGCACATATCACCCCACAACCTTCCTCAACCAACCATCAGTGATTACATTGATAATCAATCAGTCCCTACTGGGATAGGTAATACTGAACCAAATGTTCGGAACACGTGATTCAAGAAACCCAACTGAACAAAGCTTCTCAACGGATGATCTTAATGATCCCGTGACTCCTCAACCCAACTCACTCCTCGAGTTTCTAGTGACCTCCTAGCTCGATCCTAGACCACAATGTAAGTGGACAAAATCTCAGGACATTGAGCTTGTAAACATCATTGGTGAACCCACCGAGGGCATGCTCACTAGAAGCATGGTCGCTAAGTTAACTGCAGCCTTCGGCCAATGAATGTCTATATGCCGATTTTCTATCGAAATAGAACCCAAAAGTGTCACCGAGGCTCTTAAACATCCAAGCCGGGTTCATGCAAGAAGAACTGAAACAGTTTGATAAAAATAAGGTCATGACCTTGATCAAATGTCCTCAGGATGTCGTTGTCATAGGAATGAAGTGGGTTTTCAGAAACAAAACCGATGAAAACGGCACTGTCATTAAAAACAAAGCCAGACTTGTAGCCAAAGGTTATAGTCAACAAGAAGGCATTGACTATGATGAGACATTTTCTCCTGTTGCAAGAATGGAAGCCATCAGGATCTTCCTTACATTTGCTACCTACGTGAACTTCAAAGTTTACCAAATGGATGTAAAAAGTGCATTCCTGAATGGTGAACTCAAAGAAGATATGTATGTTCAGCAACCTCCTGGCTTTGAGAATAGTGAATTCCCTGACTATGTTTGTAAGCTTGACAAAGCCCTTTATGGACTTAAACAAGCTCCTAGGGCATGGTATGAAACTCTCTCAGCCTTCCTGATTCAAAACAAGTTTGTCAGAGGAAAGATAGACAATACCTTGTTTATCTATAGGACAAAGCAAGATGTGATACTAGTCCAAGTATATGTTGATGACATCATCTTTGGCTAAAAAAACTACACTCTTTGCAAACAGTTTGAAAACTGATGACAAAGAAGTTTGAAATGAGCATGATGGGTGAACTCACATACTTCCTTGGACTACAAATCGAGAAAAGCGATAAAGGAATCTCCATCGGTCAGAAATATACCATAAATCTCTTAAAGAAATATGAGATATCCGATCATTGCCTCAAGAAAGACACCAATGGTCCCTCCTAACAACCTTGGACTGATCTCACGGCAAATCAATCAATCAAACCCATTTCGAGGGATTGTTGGCTCATGATGTTTCTATCGCCTCGGACTGCATACAATTCTCGGTCGTCTAATTGCAAGATATCACCAATCCCAAAGAATCCCATCTCATCAGACCAAAAGAATACTTAGATACCGAAAGGAACTCCAAGCCTTGGACTTTACTATCCAAAGTGCTCAGGGTTTGACCTCAAAGGGTATTCTGACTCGATTATGCTGGGTCGCAACATGGACGTAAAAAGTACCTTAGGGTCTGTCAATTTCTTGGAGGAAAACTAGTTTGTTGGAGTGCTAAAAGCAAAATCGTGGTTGTGTCTTCACCGGTTTGAGTATGTGGCCGCAGTAGGTGTTTGTGCCAATGTTTTGTGGATGAAAAGTCAACTCAGTGACTATGACATCCATTACAAAATGGTACCCATCTTCCGTGATAACACCCGCTATTGCAATCTCCAACAACCTTGTCCTTCACCAAAGAACCAAACACATTGATATCAGATATCACTTCATCAGGGATCACATAATGAAAGGAGACATTAAACTTCATTTCATCCCTACTGAATATCAACTTGCTGATATCTTCACCAAACCTTTAGATGAACCTACCTTTAGGAGACAAAGTGAATTAGGAATGCTTGACATTGAAAGTCGACACCGAAAATCAATCCTAATCTCGGTGAGTTTTCTTTGAAAAGGTCCATTCTCCACTGAACAAAACCCCAAAACAACCTTCTCCTTGAATGAGTAAGACTCATTCAGGACCACCACTTTAGATATTGAGCATTGAATGAGTAACTAAATGCACCAAGTATCGCTACTTAAATGTCCTAGGTTGGTCAGCATACCAATTTAATATGGGAATATATGTCTCTTTATCTTACTGTCATCAAAGTCAAAGGTCTCTCAACACCTTACCTCATCCCACTTGGCATTAAATGCCTCCCCTCACATGAAATATCTTAAGGATATTTTATTACTGCAAAATGCACTTTTATCGTAATCGCAACTGCTCCTTGAAAACCAGAAATTATCTGGGTAGTGGCGTTGGTGGCATTAAATGAGGTACATAAAACGTTTTCAAAAACTGACTTTACAAATCCTCTTTTATGCAAAAATTACCCTTCTCACCACTCTATAAATACCCCCTTCAAAACCTCATAAACACACACAAATAATTTTCTGAAACTAAACGCTGTCAAAATGCTTTCTCAAACCTAGAAAATTTGTGTGTTCTTCAAATCATCCACCTGTTTTAACAAGAAAATCTTCTCTGTAACAAATTTACAAAAGGTTTTTCATCACAATACTTAAGAGACTCAAAACACTTTGATTGTTCTTGTCAAGAATATTTTTCAAAACCCTAAAAACCTTTCAATGGAAATGGCAAGAACACAGTCTCTTCATTTTGCACCACAGTGGGTAGGAGATCTCAATAATGTTGAATTTAAAATAAACAATGTTATAGGAAATTTTGAATACCCCCTGATGTCCCAGCCTATAAGGACATCATGAAGTTTTTATTCAACTGCCCACTGAAAATGGCCTTTACTCACCCCATTCACTTACGCACCAAAACCTCCTCGGGAGTTTTGGGCTACATCATGGCCTATGACCCGACACCCTCTCTGATGAGACCGACCTACGACCACTCAAGGAGTATCTCATCAAATTCGTCTTTTAATGGGAAAGATCACCACCTGGACTATAAAACTTTTTGTACATCAACAGGTTGGACTATAATTCTGGGAACTATGTTGCCCATCATGAACCCTCCACAGTTAAGGATGGGTTAATACAAATTGTTTTAGATCCAAAGTTTTTGGACAAGACCCCAGTCACCAAGAACTCATTTCCTCGGCTTGGAAGATCCCTGCTCACATTTGTGATTCGTGTTCTCGGGAACCACTCATCCACGAACAAGTTAACTCTATTCAGCTTGATGGTGGCATATTGCTTGATGAATGGGGTCATCTACATGGGGAGATCATTTACGTGATCTCGTAACAAACTACCGAGCAAAACTAGGACGAAATCGCTTCGTATCCTAGGTTTGTCTCATGTGCTTTACAAGTGTTATTGGGTTACAATTACCCTCAGGGAATACAAATACACCGCTTACTACGGTATCCGAGTCAATCAAATTTTCAAAAAGACCCATCCCAAGTCACCGAAATTGAATTGACGCCCATATGGTTGCGTAAACAACCAAAGGGATTCGATGTCTCCAAACCCTGCTCCTAAAAAGATAAAGGGGAAGTCTTAGACTAGGACTAAGACCAAACCCAAGTCTCAAGGCCCTGAGGCTTCTGGAGCACAACCTAAAAGGCAAAGAACGCCCCAGACTGATCAGCCACCTAAGGGAGACCAAACAACATCCACCTCGGTGACAACGAAGGACATTGATACATCACAGTCAGTGCCCTTGGTCCCAACTACTACTCCCCAAGATCCAGCGGGAAACATACAGCCCACTGGTAGGGGAGCGCCTTCCACACTGCCCAAGGATGACATTCGCAAATCACATCTTTTGTCCGAGGGCCAATCAATGATCCCAAAGACTCGAGAGGAAAATGAACAACCCGTTGATAGGGATGTCACCGCCACTTTGCTTCTAGGGATAGCACCGGGAAACACCCACAAATGCTTGAAGGAGCAATCGGGGACAAAGACTCGAGGATTAATACCACCACCGATATGGAACCCATCACCATCACTGGTTTACTAACAGTTGCTGAGGTCAATGAAATTCTTTTCTCTGATGAAGAACAAGTCGACAAATGAAGATGAAATATTATCGACAAGAGAAGAAATGGGCCGATGTTCAAACCGAACAAGAGCATCACCTGATCCACAAGAGCCTAAAGAGTCACCTTCCGGCTTGAAGATAATGACTCGACTCTTCCTTCTTCATCCCGTCTGAAGAATTCGAGAAATTTTGACAATACTCTTCCACCTACGAAAGGCAACGGTTATGTGGATCACTAAAGCTTCAAGAAAGCTATATTCGGGGTTATGAAACTTTATGGGATCAACACACCGGCGACTTCCGTATGCGATATGAAGGCTAAGGTACATGCTTTTGATGCAAACACTGACGAACACATATATCTCATGTACCAACATCTTCACGATGGACGAAAACCCGGTTAAATTTCTCAAACACCTTCAGGGTTGTGGCACAAAGATAGATGAAATCAGGGATTCTGTCAAAGAAGACCGAACACTCAACTCTAAAGTCTTTGGAGGCTACCGAGGCTTACTTGAAAAATTCCTCAAACCTCACTGAACTAATCAACATGTTCACATCTGCCAATGTTCAGGGTCTTGACTTCGATTCACTCTTCAAAGGCTACACTGGGTTCTTTGGATGCTTGGGTGACTACCTTGGCTAAGGCATCATATTCAATGGCTTGGAATCTTGGGCCTAGAATGGTTGCTTTGGAACTATCTCAGGCTAATCTAGCAGAACAAGTCACCGGTCTTCAAAATGATACAACTGACATCAAGGCTATGGTCACTGAGATCTACCAAGCCTTCAAAGGTCAAGCCACACCAACTCCCTCAGTGTCCAAGGCAACTCTTGCTCTCACTAATGTTGCAGCAACAGTTGAGGGGGAGAAGACCACTAAAGAGACTTCCTCTCACACTATGGGGAGCCACCAACCGCTGCAACACCAATATCATCAATCCCACCGCAGAACACCCATATCATCAGTCCCACCACCAACAACAACAATCATGACAACAACAACACCCTTGGTAGCATCATCTTCGTCATGCCAGGATAAAGGAAAAGCCATAATGCAAACACCTGAGCCTGAGAAGATTCCCTATGTCATCTGCAACACTCAAGATTATCGCCACACCACAACAGCTAAGTGCCTATCTTACAAAGGAAGAAAGGAGAAAGAAACTAGCTGAGGAAGAAAGAAAAAGCAAAGAAGCACTGGTACAAGTTGTTGATGAGGAAGCTGAGAATATTGGAATTGATCCTAAGAAGGTTCAAAAGGGTTAGGCCGACGAAGTTCAAGGATGCTCAGCCGCAAAAGTGGTTAAATGAGAAAGAAATTGGATGAAAAGAACGTAAGAGCCGCAACCATCAGTAAGAAAGAATTGACCACTACAACCGGTCAATGACAAGCGAAGAATCGAGAAAATCACAGATGTCAAAATCATTCCCAAGTCCAAACCAGGCGATGAATGTCTACTGGGGGTATGATAAAAGACATTTCGAGGTTCATGATCCCATGAAATTCAGCGACTTTGGGATCATCGAACTCGATGAACTTGGTCCAATCATTGAAAAGAAGCGAAATGATGTGGTTAAGGAGTCGATGAAAAACCTCAGAAAAGGTATGAAAGATCGAGGGAAGCACCAAAGACAATGGGGATTCACCACCTTAATCGCTCCTCAAGGATCTCAACCTCAATCATCACAAGACAAACGGAAGAGGGTTGAGTTTGAGCCTGAGATCAAAGTGCCTGGCCTAGAATGCAATAGGGAGCTACCTGAAGGTGTAAAGTTTGTAAACTGTATGTGCATTGAAAAGCCTGAAAGAGTACTTTTATTCATTGATGTATATGGAAACCCAGCATTCTAAAGGTGGAGTGACATAGATCTTGTAGGAGTGCCTACAATGGCAAGCTATCTACCAGTGGCCTCTCAAATCAATACTCCAGAAAATGAAAGGTTCTGCAAAGACCTAAATGCTAAGATAAGAGAGCACCCTGACAAAGAAGCACTCCTCAAGAAGAAGGTTAAGCTTGAAGCACTGGGGATCCATCTTGAATGATATTTTGTTTTATCTTTTGTACTAGTGATAGGAACTATGTCATTGATCAATAAATGATGTATGTTTTGTTAAAATATTCAGTGTTCCTTATTATGTTCATTAGTACATTCAGTGTAAAAAGAAGCCATTTGCTCACTTACACTAATCAAACACTTAGGCTATTTGTATATCCAAATTGGGGAGACTGTTGGGTTCAGTAAATACCCAAACCCCTTAAGTCTAGGATTTGAATAGAAAATACCCTAAGTGTTGTCCCTTAAACATTAACAGGTCACTGAGCGCATAGCCTCTCAGTAAGCCATCTTCAGGATACTCAGTAAGAGGCGAAGAAGAAGTCTCTCCACTCCAAGTGCGGAACTTAAGGGGTGAAGACTGAGTCAAGAAGAAGATGGTGGATTAAGTGAGTGATGACAATAACTCACTGAATCCCTAAACTCCTCACCAACTACTTACAATGAAGACAAATCAAGTAGAAGACTCGAAGGCAATGAAGATTGAAGAATGAGCGGGATAAGTTTGAATCAGATAAGACGAAGTCCTTATCAACCAAAGTCAACTTTCCCTGAATGGCAAACTATCGAGCTTAGTGTCATCACCGACTTATGGAAAGCAACCTTGTCTCTTACTTAATATAGTCTTTAGAACTGAGACAAAATACATTAGTATTTTGTCTTCAGAAATTGTCGGTTGTCACTTAGGATAAAGTTAAAACTCATACTTGTATAAATAACATAAGTGATGGAGTGAAAGATTTAAGCTTGTGAATTTTAAAACACACACACACACACAAGCCATCTTTCACTCCTCCAAATACAACTCAGTCCCTGAGATAGCTCAGTGGTTCCATAGTAGTTGTGCTCAGACTTAGCCTGAGCTTAGTGAGGAGTTACAACCCTTTGTCATTTCAATCCCAAGAACTATTCCGCAAGTACTTGGGTAATGTATTCTTTTTGATTGATTTCTAATAAAGAATATTAAGTTGAAAATTTATTAGTGTGTTTTACTTATATCATTTCAGTCATTGATTCACTATTACTTTGTTTAAGTACTTAACTGTTTTATACGATAGTGAATAGGGAACAACATAATGGCCATTATGTAAATAAGTTAAGGACCAAAACCAGTGTGCTTTTTACATAATGGCCATTTAACCAGTGTGCTTTTTAACACTAAATCAATATGTGGGTATAAGTGTAATTTATATTAAGTGAAGGACCAAAAGTAAAAGTTATGCATCACATGGGCAAATCCCGAAGAAATCAAATATTGCAGTGAATGACAATAACTAAGGGTGTGTTTGATAGGGAGAGTTCAAGACAGAGAAAAGGAAATAGACTCATTTCTCATGTTTGGTAGGGCTGAGAAAAAAAGGAGGTGGAGAAATCATAATTCTCGAGAAATTAGATCGTGTGTATTTGCTCTATTCTCATTTCCATCCCATTTGAAGTGGAAATAATCTCTTCAAAATTTCTCCGCCCATTTGTGTAAGAAAATTATTAAAAATTTAAAGAAAGGATATATAAAGCAATAAAACACGTGCTCATCACATTCCACACAATCATTCCCAAATCATAACCCCCAAATATCATTATCTTCTCTCATCTGAATCTGCTGCTAATCATTCTTGCTTTTGTGAAAAATCAACAAATCGATATAATAGAGTTATACGATATTACTCCCTCCGTCCCTAAATAAGTGTTCACATTTCTATTTTTGTTTGTCCCTAAATAAATGTCCATTACCTAAAATAGATAAATATATATTGGTGTCTTTCCACTTACACCCTTGGTTGTACATTAAACATTGAAATGAAAAGAATCAAAGTTAAAAGTGGGACCAAGAGATCAACACCAAAAGTCAACAAAAAATAAAAGCAACCTTCGATCTTCATTTTATTTTTCATTGGATTACACTATTACAGTGGCTTAAAAAAGAAACAAAATACATTGGGTCTTTTTTTATTCATCATACAAAAACATTTTTAGTTTCTTTCTTATTGACCCAAATAAAAAGACGCTTGATCTATCAAGCTTTCTTCGCAATCAATTGCTAACGGCAACATTCCTTGTCTTTCTAGTATACTTTTGCCGATATGTGGTGTTTGATAATTATTGCCACCTTGAACCTTCAAGATTTCTTTCATGCATGTTTGTAGAGTTAAAAATACATTGTTAAGTTCGCGAGATGACATTCTTTCATAAGAAGCTTAAACCGCATGAACTAATTCATCAATTGTCTCTAAAATCACTTGTTCTTGAAGTGATTGAATCGCCCTAAAAAACCCAAGATCTAACACATTTAAATCGGGACTATTTGGGGGTTGAAAACAAAGTCTTATGTCAAACCCATCTCGAGATGCTTCTTCAAGAAACTGTTAGGATTTGGAAAATCAAGTAGTTAAAGTCTCGGTCATCTCAAGTATATGTATTCGTTAGAAAACTCGTAGTCGTAGTTATTTAATGTTAAGTAGTATTTAGTTAAGTAACACCGTGGAGGACGGACGGGTCTTTACCCACTGTATGCCTGATCCACGTACCCGTCAGGTGGCGTTTTATGTAAGTACTATAAATACTCTCTACCTCCAAAGGTAGAGAGTTGAAGCTCATAATAAGATTTTTCTTTCTCTCACTAAAGTTCCCTAAACCTCTAACTTTCTCTCTCTAAAACACATTATACGCCTATTTGATCTTATGGTTTAGTGTGTTTGTGAAATCCAATATGTTACAAATGGTATCAAGAGCTATGGGTTGATCATCTCTTACATATCTTTGGATTTCTAGTGACTTTTAGGTGGTTTTAGAGTTTGAAAAAGTTTAGTGGTTTTTGCATCATTTGGATCATTTCTAGTGTTAAAGTTTGAATCTTGGGTGTAGTTTTATGTTTAGAATCATTGTATGTGCTTGGATTTTGATTTGGTAACCTTGAATCATCGTGGTTGGGTTGTTTTTGGATTGAAAAGTGGTGTTTATGTGTTTTTCTAGCTAGCGACTTAAGCCACGGATAAGTTGTCTTGGTAGCGACTTGCCTTGTAATTTGGTAGCGAGTTGCAGTTGAAGTTCTTAGCGAGTTGAGCTAGCGACTTGTCTATTGAGACAAGCCGACAAAGAGTACACTTAGTGGATTCTCCACTACGAGTAGCGACTTGGTGAAAGTTAGCGACATGTACTTAAGTTTGTTAGCGACTTGGTGTAAGCGATTTGGTGCTTAGCGAGTTGCTCTTTAGCGACTTGACAACTTAGCGATTTGGTGATTAGCGAGTTGCTCTTTAGCTTAACTTGACAACTTAGCTTACTTTAGTGCTCAGCGACTTGCTTTCAAAATTTTGCTAGCGACTTGGTGCTTAGCGAGTTGTTATTTAGCAACTTGACTGTGTCTTAGCGACTTGGTTCAGTCTTTCTTAGCGACTTGGTGACTCGTCTGTAATACGGTTTTCTCTTGATTTAGTAAAATCTCGTGAAAGAATCTATTTCCGGTTTAATCATAGAGTTATAAAATCCCGTTTAATCTGTCAACATGTCTACCAACGTTCCTACAATCATCTCCACTGTTGCCGAGGATGTTCAAGCAACTGGTTCAGATACTCGTCCACCCATGCTTGACAGAACCGACTACGACTCTTGGGCTCAACGAATCAGATAATTGTCTTGGAAAGGAAAATAGAGTCAACATTCTCAAATCCATTGATGAAGGACCGTATAGGGTTGAGACTACTAGAGACATAATTGATACAACTGAAGATGGAACAATGATCTATGGAATAGACAGACCAAAAACGTATGATGAGCTCAATGATAAGGAGAAAAAGATATTCGATGCGGATATCAGGGCTTCTAACATCATATTACAAGGTCTTCCAAAAGACATCCACAAACTTATCAATCACAACACTGAAGCAAAGGTTGTATGGGATAATGTCAAGATGCTTCTCTCAGGTTCTGAATTAACTATGGAAGATAGAGAATCTCAATTATATGATGAATTTGAACACTTCAAGATGAAACCGGATGAGAGTGTCTATGAGTATTACGTGAGATTCCACAAGCTTGTTAATGACATGAGGAACATCGGAATGACTATGCCAAACATTCAGTTGAACTCAAAGTTTGTGAACAACATGAATCCCGAATGGCACAAGTTTGTCACCTCAGTGAAGCTAACCAAAGGATTGAAGAATACAAACTATGAGAAACTCTATGCCTTCCTTCTTCATAATGAGAGACATGCCATGTTTGAAAAGAGGATTCTTGAACAATTCAAAACAAATCCGGGAGAGACAAGCTCATCAAATGATTCAACTGCCTTCTACTCAAACATTGGGATTACTACTAAAGCTTCACAAGTTATACCCATGGGTGA
The DNA here is from genome assembly GCA_910596185.1 of Chrysanthemum makinoi. Lineage (NCBI taxonomy): Eukaryota > Viridiplantae > Streptophyta > Magnoliopsida > Asterales > Asteraceae > Chrysanthemum > Chrysanthemum makinoi. The sequence continues at coordinate 103,299,863 of OU343218.1, read as the reverse complement.
TGGAACTCACAAAGTCATTCCCGATCCGATGTTCAATCAAGCTGATGCTGATGCACACGTGGGTAACTTCATTAATCAACTGGCTCTCCTGATTAGTCAAAACATGAACTCTCTCCCACACACCAACAATAACCTCAGAACAACGTCTAATCCACACAATCAAGCCATCGCCGAGATGGGAAGGTTATAGTACAACCAGTTTAAGAAAGGCAGATGAACAAGGAAGAGGTGGAGTTGGTAGAGGCTTTGTGACAAATCAAAATAGGGGAAGAAATGAAAATCAAGGAGAAGTTAAGACGATCAAGTGTTACAACTGTGGAGGTGAGGGACACATTGCAAGGAACAGCACATCGCCAAAACGCCCAAAATGCTTGAATACTTCGTGGATAAGATGTTGCTTGTTCAAGCCCAGTATAATGGTGTAGCTTTAGATGAAGAAGAGTTGTTATTTCTTTGCCGAGGGTAATGCCAAGACGTATGATGCGATGTGGATGAGCGACCAATTCAGGAGATAAGCCATAATCATCGAATGCCTTTCAAGTAGTGATTGTGATGCATACGACTCAGATGTTGATGATGAACCTACTGCACAAACCATTTTCATGGCTAGCATTTCTCCAATGGTCTCTCCTAAAGTCTCTTCATCACCACATGCTGGTCCATCCAAAGACAAACTCATTTATGAGGTACTAAAACTATACGATGATGTTGATATGCAAAAGATGCATGACAAAGTACAATCAACTAAAACTATTGAGTCAAATATTGAAGATATGGGTAATATCAATGTTGTCCCATATGATCAATATGTGAAACAAAGTGAAAGTGAAGTTGTACCAAGTGATGCATCTTCTGCAGATCAACGATGACTATGTTTTTGATGAATACACTGCATGTGCCCTCGATGTTTCGTTATCTATGAACTTAATGCCTATAAAGAACGAGTTGCCATTTATGAACAACGTGCTAAGTTTGAGCTAACTACCGTGAGCAGGAGTTGGATAACCAAATGCGTACAATTATTAGAAAAAGTAATTTTAGAGAAGAAGTGTTAAAACAAGAGTTAAACTCCTTACAAGAAAAGCTTTCAAAAGCGCTAAGCAAAAAACAAGAACTTCAAGAAAATGTTAAAGTGCTTAAGCAGGAATTTCATGCTAAGGAATCAAAACTTTTAAATGATTTTTCTAATCTAAAAACTTTGAAGAACAAGCTTGAAAATAAGTTGTACGCGTACAAGGGAACACCATTCAGACTCCCACATGATCACTAAGCATAGAGTCTTAAGCGATAAGCATAGCATTCCCTTGTTGAGGAACCAAATCCAGAGGTCATTAAAAAGGCTAGAAATGCTCATAAGGTACTTTATGATGGCAATGAAATCCTTAAACCTAGAGCAGAAACCTAGTTGCGCTGAGTGCACTGAGGAAGATAAGAAATCAGATGAAGTCACTAGGGAAAAGATGAACAAGAAGTTAGATGATCCTAAATGTAAAGAGAAGAAAATAAATATCACACCCCATGATTACAAGAAGGAGAATTGGATTTCCTTGAACATGTTTAAGCCTCAGACGTTGTTAACACTCGAACAAGTGTTCGAAAAGGATTTAGATAAGCAAAAGCAGAGAATCTTGTTGAAACGAACCCCTTTAGGAAAATGCCTTCACGACGTGTGTATCCTCCCAATTCACCAATGCATTTAGTTCCTAGGACTATTGCCACTAAAAGCAAGACCTTAATCACTCAATATGTTATTCTTCAACTATTTGTCGATTTTGAGAAAACTTGTAAGAAAAGATCACACCCACTGGGATAACTGAAGGGGAAAGGGGTTTTGAGCAAACAAAAGAATGTTATCTAACCGAGGTCATGCCTTTCTTTAAACTACTAAAAGATCATTTTGAGAGTCTTAAAAGGGGATAGATTCAGATATTAAAGGAATGGAAAAGGAATTTGATGCAATGATAGTTGAGGTTAGTGACTATGAGCGAGCATTAAAATATAATGAGATTGAGAGGAAGAACTTGCATACCTTGAATGAGAATCTTATTTCGGAATGTATTGCTCAAGATGTGTTTTACAATGCTACTTAATTGCTCCATTAATGCTTCTCAATTTCATGAATTATCTGTTGCTTTGAAAGTCTCTCATGATCGTGTCATTGAGCTTGAAAAGATTAATTCAAAACTTAATGAGAAAATTGATCGGGATGATCACGATAATTTGGTAAAGCATCTTTCTAAACTAGAAGTTGAACATTTTGATTTACAACTAAAATATCAACATCTAAAAGAAAATGTTAAAACCTCAAATATCAAGACATCCTTGGATGCTCCTGAATTTGATGCAGCTTTTTGAAATTAGCAAACGTGATGAACAGATTCAGGCTCATTGTAACACGATCAGAAAGTTGAAAGCCCAAATCTCTCAATTGAAGGGTGAAAAGAACAATGTGACTGGATCCCAAATGCCTCATCCTTTAGATTCTCAAGATTTCAAACTTTTCATCTTCAAAACTTAGTTAATGCCTTACAAAAGGCAAACGAGAGTTTTCTAGAAGAAAATGAAAAAGTTAAACGAAACTTTAAAGAGTTATATGATTCAATGAAAGTCACCCGTGACCAAAACAACAAAAAATAACGTCTTTACAAAAGGAAATTGAGAATCTGAGAAGTCAGGGAAACTGCCACTTGTTTTCAATAAGAATGTTGTCTCAAAGTCACCCTTAGATTGCAAATACACTGTGACGGTTAAATATATTCCTCCTCATCTTAGGAATAATAAACCTGCGTTTCATGACTATTGTGCTTACCTTAAGGATAGTCTAGAATGTCTCCGTGAGATTGTCGAAGAGGATTTCATTAACAAACCTCTTGATAGAGAAATTAGGTTTGCTTGCCTCCGGGCCAAACGATCTCAAGAGCTGCTAGAATGTGTAATTGCAACATGTCCTAAATCCTTAGGTGCAAAAGGCAAGGCTGTGATGCCTTGTTCTATGCCTAGTGCCAAGCATTCAAACCATTCTAGGCCCGGTTTTAAGAAAGTGAACATCAATGTGTCGTCTAGTAATACAGATCCTTGCACGTCTAGTTCAGAATGCAAAAAGTAGATCAACCAACTAATGTTCCCATAATTCCCTCTACATGAGTAATCAGTGACATTAAAGCGAGCATGTCAAAGTCTCAAGACAATACAAGGAATGATAGGACCTCAAGCTAAAATGTGCATTGGAAAAGAGTAGAAGACCAATCTAGGAACTTTAAGTTTGAGTTGAATAAAACGAATCGTGTTGATTCTAGTATTAGCCATAGGCGCATCTTGCAATTAATTAATTCCGATACTATTTTCAAACCTTGTAATGATGTTTGCTTGAATTCTGTTGCTAATCATGAATGTGGTGTGAATGCTTTGTCTAATGTCAAATGCCCGCTTAAAATTGTTAATGCTAATAATCGTGCAAAGAAGGCTAAAAGGCAAAGACGAAGGATTGTTAGAAAACAGTGGAAACCCATAGGAAGAACATTTATAAAGATAGGTTATTATTGGATACCTTTTGGCCATAAGAATAATCAGCTTTGCCCTCAAACTGCTAAGACTATGCCCACTAGAAAATGGATGCCTACTTGTAGAACTATTCCCTTAAGAAGTGAACATACTTTGAATAGGTCAAATACGGACACCAACATTGCATCTATTCCCAATGATTCCATTGCTTCTACTTATGATATGGATGTTTCTATTTCTGATGTGGGTGTTCCAATTCAAGTTACTAACCAAGTGGAACTCATTCTTGCATGGGGATCCCAATTATCCAGTTATCCATTCTTGTGCGTGTTCAACCTGCAGATCGTTCAAATCGCTCGTGGTACTTGGACTCAGGTCGTTCCAAGCATATGACTGGAGACCGTGCGCCTCATGAACTTCGTGAGCAAATTCATCGACTGCATCGTAGATTCGAAACGACCATTTTGGAACAATTATGGGTTTTGGTGATTATGTAGTTGGAAAAAGTGTAATCTCCAGGGTATATTATGTGGAAGGTCTTGGTCATAATTTGTTCTCTGTTGGTCAATTCCGTGATTCCGATCTAGAGGTGGCCTTTAGAAAACATACTTGCTTCATTAGACAACTTGATGGTGTGGAATTATTAAGAGGTACTCGAGGTTCTAACCTATACACCATTTCTATCGAAGACATGATGAAGTCTTCTCCAATCTGCCCTTTGTCAAAGGCTTCTAAAACAAAGTCATGGTTATGGCATCGTCGTCTTAATCACTTGAACTTCGGCACCATAAACAACCTTTCCGTAAAGGATCTTGTCGAGGCTTACCCAGATTAAAATATGAAAAAGATCATCTTTGTTCAGCCTGCCAACCGGGAAAAAGCACGAAATATGCCCACAAACCAAAACTCACAAACTCTGTAATGGAAGTCCTTCATACCCTTCATATGGATCTGTGTGGCCCAATGAGAGTGCAAACTATTAATGGGAAGAGATATGTGTTAGTAGTGGTTGATGACTACTCCAGATTCACTTGGGTTAAGTTTTTGAGGACGAAGGATGAAACTCTAGATGTCATCATTAAACTCATTAAACAACTTCAGATCCGACTCAACAAAACAGTTCGAATCGTCCGTACTGACAATGGAACCGAGTTTGTTAATAAAGAACTCAATGAATTTTATGGAAATGTTGGAATCAGTCCCCAAAGAAGTGTCCCTCGAACTCCTCAACGTAGCGGTGTAGTTGAAAGACGAAATCGAACTCTTGTAGAAGCCGCAAGGACAATGCTGATTTACTCAAAGGTTCCAATGTTTCTATGGGCTGAAGCTATTGCCACCGCTTGTTACACTCAAAATCGATCTCTAATTCACACTTCTCATGGAAAGACTCCTTATGAACTTGTCCACAATAGAAAACCTGATCTATCATACCTTCGTGTGTTTGGTGCTTTATGTTATCCAACTAATGATGGTCAAGATTTAGGAAAACCGAGAGCTAAAGCGGACATTGGAGTTTTTGTAGGCTATGCACCAAACAGAAAAGGTTATCGAATCTATAACAAGAGAACCCGAAATATCATGGAAACAATTCACGCCACGTTTGATGAGCTGACCGGTCAAATGGCTCCTAGACAATCCAGCCTGACCGCACTTCAAAAAGTCCCATTGGTTCATCTCTTGTACCAAACTCATCTCCAAAGAACTCCATATGTACCTCCATCACAAGATGATTTAAAGAAATTGTTTGATCCAATGTTTGATGAACACTATGAACCAAATCGATGAAATGTCGGTCCCATCAACAGAGGTCTCCTATCCCCGTGAATGAAGTGAACCCTTCGCCTCAATTTCATTAAGACAAGAAGCTCTGCTGCGATCACTCTCTGTCTCATCAACAAATCATCAATCATCAAATGTACATCATGGAAGTGTTTCTGCATCAATGATGAAGTTAATCCCTTTGCTACTCCCGAAGAAGCCCCATTTGAAAATATCTTTGCTCCTGAATCATCATCAGAACCATCTTCATCCGGAGACATTGACTCTGCTACTTTAGTTCCACAACAACAACCACATGAACACCTTAGAAAATGGACACATGATCACCCATTGGACAACATCATTGGAAACCCCTCTCGCCCAGTATCCACATGGAAACAACTTGCAACCGATGCCTTATGGTGTTTCTTCAACTCCGTACTCTCTAAGGTCGAACCAAAAGACATTAAAACCACCATGAATGAAGACTGCTGGTTTAATGCCATGCAAGAAGAAATTCATGAGTTTGATCGACTTGATGTATGGGAGTTAGTACCTACTCCAGATTGTGCTATGATCATTGCTCTAAAATGGATTTTCAAAGTGAAACTTGATGAGCATGGTGATGTCCTAAAGAACAAGGCTCGATTGGTTGCCAAAGGATACCGTCAAGAAGAGGGTATTGAATTTGAAGAATCTTTTGCTCTTGCTTCGAATAGAGGCAATCGAGAATCTTTTGGCTAATGCTGCAAGTAAGAACATGATAGTCTATCAAATGGATGTAAAGACGGCATTTCTAAACGGAGATCTTAAAGAAGTCGTCTACGTCAACCAACCTGAAGGATTTGTGAATCCAGAGCATCCTACTCACGTGTATCATTTGAAGAAGGCTCTTTACGGGTTAAAGCAAGCCCCAAGGGCATGGTATGATACGCTATCAAAGTTTCTTCGCTACCGGCTTCAACAAAGGAGCGATTGATCCTACATTGTTCACCGGAAGTCGTGCAAACATTTAATTCCCGTTCAAATTTATGTAGATGATATTATCTTTGCCTCGACTGACCCCAATAAATGTGATCGTTTTTCTAATGAAATGGGTTCCAAATTCCAAATGTCTATGATGGGACAAATGTCATTTTTCTTGGGATTACAAATTTCACAAAGTCCCGGAGGCATTTTCATAAATCAATCTAAATATGCAAATGAGATTTTAAAGAAATTTGGATTTGTATCATGTGACACCGTTGACACTCCCATGATTGAACGAACCAAGCGGATGAGGACCACTCAGGGATCATGGTAGATCAAACGAAATATCGTAGTATGATTGGATCCCCGATGTACCTCACGCTAGCGCACCAGACATCTTGTTCATTTGTGTGCATGTGTGCTAGATATCAGGCTAAGCCTACTAAAAGCACCTTGAAGCGGTTAAACGGGTCTTTCGGTATCTCCAAGGAACCATCAATATGGGACTTTGGTACGAAAGACACCGGTATGTCACTAATGACCTATGCAGATGCCGATCATGCAGATGTCAAGATACTCGTCGAAGTACGTTTGGAGGTGCTCAGTTTTTGGGTGATAAGCTTGTAAGCTGGTCTTCAAAGAAGCAAATGAGTACTTCTATTTCCTCTACAGAGGTGAATACATAGCCATGTCATCTTGTTGTGCTCAAATTCTATGGATGAGATCCCAATTATCGGACTATGGCTTTGAATTCAACAAAATCCCTCATTACTGTGATAATAAAAGTGCTATTGCTCTCTCATGCAACAACGTTCAACACTCAAGAGCAAAACACATCGACATCCGACATCATTTCATCGGGGAGCAAGTGGAAAACGGTGTAGTGGAACTCTATTTTGTGAAGTCGAATACCGTTAGCGTGACATCTTCACCAAAACTCTTCCAAGAGAACGTTTTGAGTTTATTCTTCCACGACTTGGATTGAAAAGCCTTCAACCAGAAACACTCAAACGTCTTCAAGAGGAAGACGAGGAGTAAAGGTCTTTCCTTCATCTATATCTTTGTATATATTTATCCAAAAAATAAAATAGAAAATTATAAAACTTTCAAAATCCATAAAAATGTGAAAAATTCGAAAAATCCTCAAAAATATTGTCATTTTGTCATGCTTTTCTCGATTCGATAACATCTACGGTCTTAATTCTGTCTTTCAAAGAATGATACAGGACTTTAGATGTTGTTCGAATGTTTAAAAAAAAAAAAAAAAAAAATTTGGGAGAAAGAGAAAAAAAATGGTTTATTGTCATTTCAGGCAATAACCCGCTTTTCAAAGATAGAACAGAGCCATACCTAATATTGGTTTTCAAAATCCTTGCTCTGATTGTTTAAACTAATCTTTACTATCTAATGAAAACTAGTTGTTTTGAAAAATAACTCGGACTCTGTTTTTGATAATCATCGACTTAAAATTTGTCAAAAACATCTATCTCTCAATCAACAACTTATGTCATTGATTGAGGGGGGAGAATGATTTCAATTAAATCAAAAGGTTATTTGTCATATAATTTTTTCAAAAGATAATCATGCATGTTTAATCAATGGAGTTTAAAGTCTCAAAATCGGATCCTTATCGCTTAAAACGTTTTCACATATCAAGTCACAATTCTCCTTAAAATCCTTCAAAATCAATTTAAATCTACAGAGATCATAAATCTCAAATGATTTGATAATTGTGATCGGGGGAGAATTTGTGATTTAAATTGGATTTAAACCGATAGTTCGATAAATGGTTTCATAAGTGTTTAGCATGTTTGCCTCCCGCATGTGCAAGTGTCAAACAATTTCAAATTTTCCATGCACATGTTGAGGGGGAGCAACTATTTTAAACTTCAAATTATTGAAACGTGACTGAATTGTCTCTAAGTGTAAAGGTTCCTCTAATATGTGCAAAATTCTTTCAAAATTCGAGGCACATATTGAGGGGAGCAAACTTTTGAAAACCTCATCCTTCCTCAAAATGTTTTACCTACTCAAATTGATTGGGAAGTGATGATGATCATTTTAGAAAATGTTAATCAAAAGATTGGACCTTTCACTCTTAATCTAACGATTTCAAAGATCTCTTGCCTCCATGTGCTAAAACAATTTCTAAAATATTATGCATATGTTGAGGGGGAGCATTTCTAAAATATCAAAACAATTAAGATACAAAATGCTTTGATTCTATATCACAAGTATCTTGATTGATTTTTCAAATGGTTTTCAATTGGTTCCTATGGAAGATGAACGATACCAAAAAGACCGACCAACTTTACTTTATGTATGGTGATATAAGGATGATAAGGTTAGGTTGAGGTCCCATGATCCGCCAGAACCGGAGGGATCTACCCAGGGACAATCCACTAGATAGTGTAGAAGTCCTTAGGTATGATGAAAAAAGGAGAAAAATGAGATATGGGAAAAGTGCGGTGAGATGAGCTAGTAATCGAATAAACCCAACAAGGTTCTAGTAATGAAGTCTCGGTAAGTACTAAAGGGGTTGAAGAATGAAAAAGAATTGAATGTGAAAAAGGGTGAAAAGAAATAGCCCTCCATTTATTCAACCTTAGGGCAGAAACCGGGTTCAATTCATATACTACTGGTGGTTACCAAGGTAATATCGGTATTGAAGACAAGACGTCATGAACCCAGTGACGCACTGCACTTCAACTTTCCAAACCACTCAAGTTCCTCTTAAAAAGGGCTTGTTTCATTCTCACGGGGAACCTACATAATATATCGACTTTCTCTTATAGATTGTTGATATTGAAGAAGGAGACCCTCTCCCTAGTCTCCGATATAGGATCCAAATATGCACAATTGAGTCTAGAGCCACGAGATCATCAATAAATCTCTTTAGGACACTTTCAATGAAGACTCTCTGTTTCACACAATGTGGAAAGAGAGATTATAAATTATGAGTCCTACGCATTATCCTTGTGGTATTGCCAGAACATCTAAGTAATATGCATTCATATTCATGATGAAGATGGAAAGCCTTCTGGAGCCAACATCAAACAAGCTCCTGGTGGGTGGCATGTGAGATCTATCCAATAGATCAACCATGTGACAACCGACGAAAACAATGGAGAGATTCAATTTTTGAATCAATCACGTTCGGTTATGGATTGACGTATATCTTTGAAAAACCGGTCGTTGTGCTTAAAAACTCTTTTCTTTAGCACATCGACTGTGTACTTATTTCTCAAAATAAAAGGTGTTTATGATTGATAATTGATTTTCTTTAAAACCTTCGTTGTATTGCAAAAACAATTTCTATTGAGCAATACACGATTGTTTTTCAAATCTTTTTTCATCAATCAGTGAATCTCGTTTCGCTGGTTCACTCACTCCGTGTTGTCTTCTTTGAGACGTTCCGGTTTGAGAACGACTAGAACAGTGCGAAACCCTGTCAAGGAAATTCTTCGAATTATACCGATCACAGTGCGGTACTTGTACTCGATCAACGAGGAACCGTGAGCCGTGTACCTCAATTCAACGAAAGTGATCAAAGACACTTCCGTGCGATTTATTGCTAACTGTTGTATGCGAATGTACGCCGACGCTTGTGATCGAGAATGGAGCGGTCAAACCATAGCCGCATGCTCACACAACACATTCATATCTAAAGAAATCATGATTAGTGCATCAATGACTCGAATATTTTCACTCCATGCTTTCGCTACGCTACGCCAATATCATGAATCAACGAAAGCTTCCGCTACTACGATAAGAAGAAATCATGATCCAAAATGTGAGCATGTCGGTCCAAAAGTCACTACATCACATAATACCAACACCACAATGGATGAGTCAGAGATTTAATGTTGCTGATGATCTCAAAGCGGCTCAAAACTCAAGATCACGTGGATCGAGCTTAAAGACCTCCACTTAGATTATCCAAAACATGCAAAATGAAGAATCAAAGACTACGAGCTACAGAACAAGAATCCAAGAACAATCTCAATGATATATTTGTTTGTTTTCTATGTAATTTAAATGTATGTTTGAGGTGACCTCCCTTAGGGGGAGATTGTTACGATTTGGAAAATCCTGTAGTTAAAGTCTCGGTCACCTCAAGTATATGTATTCATTAGAAAGCTCGTAGTCGTAGTTATTTAATGTTAAGTAGTATTTAGTTAAGTAACACCGTGGAGGACGGACGGGTCTTTACCCACTGTATGCCTGATCCACGTACCGGCCGTGGCGTTTTATGTAAAGACTATAAATACTCTCTACCTCCCAAGGTAGAGAGTTGAAGCTCATAATAAGATTTTTCTTTCTCTCACTAAAGTTCCCTAAACCTCTAACTTTTTCTCTCTAAAACACATTATACGCCTTTTTGATCTTATGGTTTAGTGTGTTTGTGAAATCCAATATGTTACAGAAACTCAACATCATCAACATTAATATGAGGCTTTGCGTTGTCTTGTTGAATAAAAATCGGACCCGTATGATCTTGTAATACCATCGATCTAATAGTCGGTAGTACCTTTTGTATGAACCACGACCTTGTAACCTCTTTTGTTACCGATAAGATAGGTTTTGTCTCCAATGTTCCCGCAACACGATTCTTACTTGAACGCTTTGCCGGCTCTAAGGTTGTGAAATGCGGAATATATCAATCTTTCCCGAAAAGGTTTCATTACCCAACGAATCAAATCTTGGTCGAAACCGCGGCTAGAAACATTACTTTTGTTATAAACTTTTTTGATTTACGTGTTCTTAACGGTTCATCTTCACCCGGAACAATGTAGTAACGTTTCGTTGGTCTTGACATGTAAAACCATTTTTCATCAATGTGGATGATGTTGTACATATCCTTAAATTTAGGATTAGCATTTGGCAAAGATGGTGTAAGCATAGATAAACAAAATCTTAATCTCGCCATTTTATTTTCATCGGTCAAATATGGTTTGACGGCATTCGTGTGTGGTCGAAGTTCACCTTCTTTGATTCTTCTATGCACGACCGATTTTGGAACATCTATTGATTTTGCAAGAGTTCGAATAGTCGTTCGACGACGTAATGGAATTTGTGAAACTTGAGTATAATCAATTTGTAGCCGTTTTCGTCCAACTACATGATGCTTCTTTGAAGATACATCAACCATTGATCCTTGAAGCACTTGAAGTCTAGCTCGATGCCAAATGCGACTTATGGTTCGATTAGAGACGTTAAATTTTCTTGCTAAAGCGCCAATTGATCCTTTCTTCAACTCACTGTTTAAGCTTTCTTCTAACAATGATTCATAAATGGATTGACGTTCATCATTAGTCAAGTTTTTTTTAGTGCATGAAGTTAAGTAGAGTTCCATTTTTAAAATGAAAAAAGTTGAGTAAGACTAATTTATTTTAGCATGTGTTAGCACTAAAAGAAATACACTAATCCTAAAAAGCACATGGCATGATGTATATCGGGAAACTTGAAGTTGCTTTAAAATTTTTTGGCAAATAAAAATGTAGCGCCAAATATTTTTACTCAACTGGTTGTTCTAAAATTTTGTACCAGAAACCAAAATGTAATGCCAAATTTTATTAGTCAATTTTTTGTTAGTCGACTTATGGAATGCATGCACTGATTTTTTATTACAAAATTGCAAATAAAGTACATGGGCTAAATTGTCATTTACTTAACTAAACATATCATTCATTACATGTTTCTTAATATTTGAGCTTTTAGAATGTGGACATTTACAAAGGACGGAGGGAGTAATAAATAAGTGGGTTATGTTGGATTATCACAAAAATAATGCCTTCTTGTATCTTGAATCTTGATTATATTTATTTGCTTTCTTTTTCTTGAACTTCTATCATGTAATTGAAAATTTGTTTTGGGTATATTTTGTGTCTCGTGAATCTGCTTCCAATATCAATGTCTCATTTTCCATGTATGTCTTTATTAAGCAATATGATTATCTAATTCCAAGATTCTAGTTAATTTATTTGTTTCATGTTTTCATCTATATTTTCTTGTTGCTCTAGTTTTTGATTTTCAATGTTTTGATCTTCTCGCCTAGCTGTAAAAAGATTTGCTATTGGATGTGCAGATCATAAACTAGTTCGAGTTATTTAATTCACAACTAGTTTTTCTAAGTTGCTACAGTACATAAGTTGTTCTTTTTTCTTCAGTTTTTTTATTTTTATTTTTTATGTAATAATGTCAAGAAAAAAAAATGTATCAAAAAAAATAATTTATTGCTTATTTCTCGGGTCAAGTCTATGTAGTTACCAAACAATAGAATTTATCAAAATTCTCTACTGATTTCTATTCTCTGAATTTCTATTCTCTGCTTCATTTCTAATCTCTGAAATTCTCTGTACCAAACGTGAAGCCAGCAATTCAAAGATAATAACAGCTTATTTGACTTCAAAATTCGAAGTGCTCCATGTTCAATTCAGAATTCTTGAGGTATTCTTAAAAATTCAACTTCAAGTTAAATGTTGGAAAGCAATATTCCATCCAACTGCTTACAAATTGAATGTATACACTCACTATGAAATACCTATTTATTTGATCAACAAGTGTCAACAACAGAATAATCTATCAGCAACTTAGGCTTATGAGACGAACAGCATCTGCTATATGTCATAACCAACACCAACTATAGCTCTGTAACTTCAGCGAGCGTTTAACCGCTCACAAATTCGTAAGCAAAGGGGAACGTGTTAAGACCTGAACCTACCAGAAATCGAACAGACACAAAATTTTACTCTACTGTATAACTAAATCAGCAACATTATTCATATGAACATAACTTGAAGTTAACATTGGTGATCAAAAGAATACAACTACCTCAAATTCGAGTACACGAAGTGTCAAAATCATCAGGTGCAACACGAGCAATCCAACTACTAAGCGTCTTCTTAATATCCGAATGATTAACATAAGCCAACTCATACATACTACACAAATTCACCACAAACGTCTCGTTCAAAGCTCTTGTAGGAATCCTCTCTAATGCAGTTTCCATAACCTTTATGGAATCCGCCAAATCTTTCATATACATCAAACAAAGAGCCTTATTATTAATCGCAACCACATCTGAATTATCTCGTTCAATACACTTCTCATACTCCCTAACCGCCGACCCATAATCCTTATCAACCATAAACAACAATGCCTTGTTCCTATTTACAAGGTTCAACATTGCCGTATCTTCCTTCAAATCCTTAACAATATTCTCAACCATACCGAAACTACCCTTAGCACCTTCCAAGTCCCCAAACTGCATTTGAATATATCCTAACTTCGACATCAGAACCGCCTTACAAACAGTACCATCCGATTCACGGTTAATTAAATCCTTAATCAAATCCAAACACACTCCATACTCCTTAAAACTCAAATGATGACTTATTATCGAATTAATCACTAAACACTCGCGTTTCCTCCATATTTCACGCGATGAATCTACCAAATCTACTCTACTTATCTTCTCTCTAATAAAATCTAACAATGTATAAAATCGATCTAATGTTTCCTGACGCTTTCCTAATTTAGAAGGTAGTTCCGCATGCAGCCAGCGCAATACGAATGGGGCCATGGAGCCATTACGGTTAGGATAATGATGCGGGTATGTTTCGTATCTATAAATATCAAGTCCTTTTTCGACTAGATCAAGCTCAGATACGGCCTCTGAGAAGCGTTTGAGTTTAGTGAGAGCTATGGTGTTGTATGCTAGATATATAAGGTGTTCGTGTGGCTTTGATAATAGAGATTGAGAACGTGCTTGTGATACTTTGTCGAGGATTGATCGCCACAAGCCGCGGCATGCTAGGTCTTGGAGAGCTGAAAGGTCGTAACAGAGGTCATTATATGTTTTGTGGAGATCGATGTTGTTGTCGGGCTCGTTTGTGGTTTGATCAGAGGATTGTGATGTGGACATTGTTTCGAAGATGGATGTGAAGATCTTAGGAGATTGATGGTGTGATGTGAGGGAAAAGTCGTTAAGGTTAACGTATATATCGTGATCCCATAATGTTTGAATGAATGGCATGAAAGTGGTTTTACTGTATGTTTTAAAATTTATATTTTAGCCCGTGTATTTATTTAGATAATACTAGTATAAATTTACCCAGCATGATAAAACACTTTTAATCTTCATTTCTTAAAATTAATTTCTTGCATTTTAATTGTTATATAGCATCATTCCCTGGCTCGACAGAATTAAACAAAAGAACATATTTTACATAGTTTTAAGACAAATGTAAACTATGTTTTTGTTTGGCATTAAAAAAACATTGGTTTTGCTTAACATCGTCATTAAGTATAATAGCAAAAGGCATACATCGAAAAATATAAGTATTTGTTTTGAACATCAATTAAACTTTGTCCTCAATAAAGATGACAATGAAGAATTATAAACTATACGGAAATCCGTTATTTTGATGAAGATAATAAAAAAGAAATCAATTAATCAAACATTATATTGTAGTTATATGTAACCAAATCAAAAATACATTACAGTATCTCAAAGAACAGCAACTATAAATATCTTACAGGCAAACAAAAGGAGTACAAGAGAGTCGGTTATACATCTCATGGCTATACTTTCAATTCTACAAAAGAATTAACTAAATTATAAATATTACAGTATATACTAATTGGCATAATCAATTTTTAGAAAGGAAAAATGTACTGGGCTCTTCTTAAGTTTTGAGGGATGGCAACAAACTCGATTTGATTTATTTTCTTCTGTACCTTTGACCGTGTGACGTCGAATAGACTATATACTTGCCTCAGATGACTTGTTCGACCATAGAAATTCTATTTCGAGATTCCGTTGGGCACCACTTTTGCTTTGTGGTAGTAAAGTGTATTCACCGGCCACAGCCCCCATCATGACAACGCGGTCAATCTGGATGGTCACTTTACCAAATGATTTCTGCCCAAACAAGAACATTTCATCAGTTACTAGTATACAACAGAGTATGTGAGAATAGTGCATGTAAAATGTTGATGAAATTTAGATTATGTTGCTATTTTTATATATGATGACAGAAGTACATCCCCTGTAGCAGGTGAATTTTCGAGTATGCTGTTACTATGCAGTAGATACATTGCCTAAAGCATTCATATAGATTATTTCTTTGCAATATCCATTAAGCATAAATTCAAGGAGCATAAGTAACATCTGTTTTAATATTAAGCATGTATTCATAGATTATCTCTTTACTCAGTCCCTAAACACATACAACAATTAGTTTTGCTGGGTTTCCCAAAACAAATGAAAATATTGCCCGTAATAGCAAATGCTTCGATCTAGATAACCTCTTTGCCCATTTCTAAGAGTTGGATATTACTGATATGATAGCATTGTTTTAACTTTTAAGGTTGTAGATTCTACTATTACCTAATCTCTAATCATGCATTGCGCTTATTTCGAAACAAAATTTAGTGATATATAGTTTTTGAAGTACTAAAAAAAAGACAAAACAGGAGTCGTAATCATGGAATTACCTTCCCCATCTTGCTTTTATTTTTGCATGAGATATGCAGCTTCTGGCCTTTTGGAGGACTTTCAAAGGACCACACAAAGCTCTCATCCCACTCAGGATTTGGCCCAGTTGATACAATCTGCAACGAATAAAACAGAAAAATGAGATCTTATAATCGCATGCAGATGGAAATTATAAATTTTGGAACGAAAGTTAATCATTGATGTCTGCATGTAGCGGAAAGAGGAACTAAAATTGAGAAATGAGTTAAATATCCCAAAGGGTATTTTTTTAATGCATAAAACCTCCTAATTCATTAAAAGCAGTAGATTCTTATTGAATAATTTATGTTATATAAACATATTTTACTGCAACTATAAAAAAAAGTCAACAAATTTTGACCACAAGTGTTATGGGCCAACAGAACCAGATCCATTTTCGCCCGTATCAAAAAATACCTACGTTGACTCGTTACCCAACCCGTCAACAACACCCATTTTGCCACCTCTGTAATAACATATAATGTGTACCTTTGTTTGTCGTGAGGGAGTACTGCCCAGCGTAACCTTGCAGTATACGCTTGGGTTTCCAACTGACTGTTTCATATCATTGCCACGCTTAATCGTGACAGTTAATGTCCCAGGCAAGCACTGCAACAGGAATTCAGCCTTCTCATGAAATCTTGGAGGACCTGATTGGATCAAGTACTGCAATAAAGGAATTGCATCTGCAGCAGCAGTTGATTGGGCATTAGCGACATCAGGTGGGCAAGCCGCCCACGCTTGCCTGAGAAGAAAGAGCGCATCTAATGCAGCTTCTTGAGTTGCTTCTGAGCCAGTTTTAAGGGATGTCACTAGGTGTGGGATGCTCAAGGTTGCAGGTTCAGTGGCTCTCAAACGCGGGAAGTTTCCAAAGAGTGCATTTAGAGCTTTTAAATAACCATCATTCACCGTTCCATTGGCCCATAAATCCTTTTCAATAGCAGCTGCACAAAAAAAAGCATATGTTCAATGACGTTAGTTATCCCATAACACTTTTCGTGCATGACACTTACCTTAAGCCTCTATATTAGGTGACCTCGCATAAATATTAGTTATTACAATATAAAAAACCAGTGTATCTGATTATTGCTTAGTTATAAAAAAAAATTAAAAAAATTAAAAAAATAAAATACTTAAATTGGCAGATAACTGAATATTGCATCATTTTCTTTATAACCAGAATACTACTAAAGATAAAATATTATGAATCACATAATGGTGTACTTTGTGAAATAGGCGTGCGAGTTTGCACGTTGGCATTCACTTATACAACTATGGATCATTTAAGCTAGAGGTGGCAAAATGGGCAGGTCCGCGATTTCCACCCATTTGACTCATTTTTCCTTTGATTTGACCCAATATAGATACAAATATACCAAAATCAAGTCAATCACTCAATCATAAGTAAATGAGTCAAAATTTCCTTCTCAACTTAAGTTGCATACTGATATGCAGATTTTCATATATCCATTTCCAAATCAGCATAATCAAGTAAGAGCAAAAAGCATTACCAGTTATAGCTCTGACAGTTTCACTGGAAGCATACTCTTGGATGGCATTGTTAGAGAAAAGAAGTTTGATAAACATAGCAGCCTGAACTGATGTATCAATATCACTTGAAGCAATCAGATCTAGTACAACCTGAACCCCGCCGGCTTCTGCAACTGCTCTCTTATTTGGGCGACTATACATCACAAGATTCTGCAAAGCACACATAGCAACTACTTTCATTTCTTCTGAAGGTTGATCCTCAAGCAAATTCACCAAAGCACGACAGGCTGCAGCGGCATCAGGAGATTGTGCCAAAGTTTCATTCTGGAATAAATCCCCGAGTGCAAGAGTTGCCAACAATCTCGCCTGCTGAGCTTGAGTTTGTGGGTCCAGCAGGTATTGAGATAGTGGTAAAATAGCTGATTTGGTAGCTTTAGTTTCTCTGATCTTTACATTGTGCAATAACACTTCCAACAGTCTTGCAGCAGTTCCCTCACATTGATGGCATCTAAGAAGTTCTAAAAGAGCCTCAATCGCACCACTTTCAGCCATGGCTAAAGCACTGCTGGAGTCATCACTTTCCAGAACTAATAAAGCATTTAATGCACCAATTACAGTTCCTTCTGAGCCCGAACGTAGCAATCGTACCAACACTGCAATAGGTACTTCCAAATAGAACTCTGAACTGAACTGAAGAATACTAGACAAAACAGTAGCAGCAGATTCCCACAAAGGATTAGGAAGAGAAGAATCAGCTAACAATATAACCCTCGATAGTTCACTTACACCACCTTCTTTTGCAATTTCATTAGGCCAATCTTGTGAAATGCTAACAAGAGCCTGTAACGCTCGTTGCTGCGAAATAGGAACACCAGAACCAATAACTCGCATTAATGGACCAATTACTAGCTGTATTATTGAATCCTTCTGGTAATGTTGTTCCAAAAGAAGATGAGATAAAAGCTCTGCTGATGACTGTTGCACTGCTGTAGCTGGTGAATCTAGTAAAATGATCAGTGGTTCAATAGCTTCGCGAGAGGTTAACTTGTATTCAACACGACACTGTCCATTCTCCAATATATTTACTAGAACTCGTAATGCACTATGCTGCCCATCAGGTCCAAGCTCAGGCCTTGTTAACAACAAAAAAAGAGGCTTAACAACCTTTGCTGCAGATGAACCCTTTGCTATCGTGGCATTATTTGTCAATATTCTCAGCAATTCAGCAAAAGCAGCACATAGGAAATCAGGGGCTTCCGGAAGGATATCAAGTACACTCTCAATCACTCCAGCTTTCACCATGTCTGTCTTAGCAGAAGGCCTATCTTTTCCCAGTTTTACAAGAGTTCCAGAACTTGCCTCGTGAAGCATGTAGTTCCGGCTCTCGAGAAGGCCTACTAAAGGAACTATTGCACCACGTGCAGCAACTAGTTCAGCCAAACTTTCATCTTCTACAAGTCTATCGAGTGCACGGACAACTGAATACTGAGCTGGACTAAACTCGGATACAAGCAGCAAAACTAAAGGCTCGATACAACGAGCAGCAGTAACAGTGCTTCGGATTCTTGCGTTCTCAAAGAGTACAGAACATAACTCAGCAGCATCCCCTTTTAAGTCCATTGAACAATTTGATAAAAGAATTCTACAAAGAACATCCACCGCATTCAACTCAACATCTGTAGCACTGAGGCCTCTTGATGGGTTTCCACTGAGTAGTCTAACTAAAGCAGCAATAGCAGCATGCTGCTCCTTTTCCAAACCAGCGTTCAAAACTTCCACCAGTGGTTGAACAGCTTGCCGAGAAGATTCTGCATTCTTGATGTGGTCGGCAGAAAACAGATTCTCGAGGGCTTTAGCAGCACTATAACGTGCACGCCTTCCGCCCAAACGTAAGACAGCTACAAGCTGATTGACAGCACCAAATGCAGAATCGTGTTTCCGTATTTCAGCAGTGCTGAACAGGATACCCAACAGATCGGTAGCAGCTTCCTCGGTAGCATCTTGCGGGCCAAGTGACAAATATTTTGTCAATGCTTCCAAAGCCCCTGACTCAACCATGGCAATCTTATTTGACGGGCTATCTCCCGTAAGCTGAATCAGAAGTCCAAGTGCAAGATACGGGGCACCGGGCCGGTCCGGGATTGGCTTCAGCAGATCAACAAGAGCCGGTATTGACTTTCTAGAAGTAGCACCGACCCTAATGTCATCAACTCTAAACAATCTCTCAAGAGCAACTTGATCTGGATAAGGAACTAAAGAGAACTCTTCTGATAGCTGTAGAAGATCGTGTATATCAGCATCGGCACACCCGAGCATAGAAATAAGCCCACCTGCAGCCCCTGAATTAGCAACAGACAGAAGAGTTCCCCTGTTTCCATTGCAGACTAGACTAGCTGTAGCTTGTGCAGCAAAATATCTATTGGCAGGATCCTCTGATCTCAATAAGCTAGCAAGGGCTGGTAAAGCTTTTGTTGTTGCACTTGAGCGTATAATATCTCGATCCTGAAATAAGATTGCTAGCAGTAGTGTGCATATCCAGATGCTAGTATCCTCCTCAACATCCAACTGCACGAGTTAACAATTATATGAATTAGTTCTATGAATTGCACAGACACATGGTGGTGGCACATATGTAAGGAACTAAGGATGTTGATACAGATCAACGATTATATTACAATCACATTCATCTAGGTGGTAAAGAGAAATTATGGTTACTATGGCCATTACAACATACCTGACTGTATGAGAATAGACGTGAGATTCTTCCGGTAAGGATATCAACCGCTCCAGCCTCCATAATCTCAAATTTATATTTATCATCATGACTAGCGACAGCAGAAAGTAGCCACATGACAATACCAGCACCACTTATAACTGATGTGCTGGTGTCTGTCTCATCTTTGGAACATCTACGCATACTTACAGAGTCCTTGTCTCCAGAATTGGAATAAAGTGGAGAGCCTAACATTGAAACAAGAGACCGAATCATATGCGAATGTAAATGTGCTTCATGGAGGTCCTCCACTACTTTTTCAATATTTGCTTTTGTGGCACAAGCGAGTAGTGCAGTTCCCCCAATTTTCACGGTTGCATTCGAAGAATCGATTACTCTTTTTGCAATTGATGAAGTGCAACCATAAGACCTTGTAATCACATTTCCTAGAACTACACACTGATCCTCGCAAAGCCTTGACAAAATTTCAATTGCTTTGTCCTGTAAGAGAACGGGTGCACCCTTGATGGAAGAAACAATCGGGATTATGCTGTCGGGATTTTCAACAAGCACTGACCATGCAGGTTTGATGTGACCCGCTGATCCAGGTAATCTCGACAAGATAGCAAGGGCGTCTAGTGCCTCTGGTGTTGCAATAGATCCACTATTGGCGGATTCTATGAAAGAGACCAGAGCAAGAACTGTTCCAGTTTGATTTACATAGTCTGTTAACTTAGAATCCGTTTTCCGAGAATCAAGAAGTCGAGCAATTGCTGCTGCAGCATGGTTCCTTTTGTTTGTTTTGCCTTCACGGAGAACTCTAGTGGCTTGCATAATAATTTCTTCTGGAGCTACCTTCTCAGGAAGTTCATTGTCCAATAAAAGGTTTGCTAAAGCACTTAATGCCTGTTCTGCAACTTCAAGAGCTGAAGATCTTGCAAGTGTCATTAATGCAGGCAGCACATCCCTGGCAACAACAGCCACGTCGCTGTTCTCCCTGATCGATAGGAAAATCGCAGATAGGCACCCACAGCACTCTGCTAAAATGCTCTCAGATTCGGACTTTAGAAGCTTCGTCACAGAAGAAAGAGTTGTAACAGCAATGCTGCTCTCACGCAAGTCCTTTCGGAGAGTAAAGATTCCAGCAAGAGCCATTGCAGAACTAGCACGAGTTTCTTCATTTGTTGAGGTTAGAATCTTGATCATTGTTTCGATTGCATCATTTGAAGCACTGCCTTCACGAAGTAAATCAGTAAGTGGAGCAATCGAAAGCAGACTTTTCAAAGCATCCAGAACATAAACCTTCGATTCAGGAAGATCACTGGTCAATAGTGCAGTAAGTTGACTTATAGTTGCTGTATCTGATCTCTGAATTAAATGATTCAGTGTCTTTGCAGCAACCTCCTTCCCATTGGAGCTACCATTCTTCAGTAGCCATAATAAAGCAGGAACAGCATCAGCACTCTCAACACAATTCCGTATATCTTCACTGTGATTGCAAAGGTTACCAAGAATTGTTGCAGAATCTTCCCTTGCTTTAGCGGACCCCGTCTCTAGAATCTGAACAAGTGGCGGTATGCCACCAGCGGCTGTGATGGCCCATTTACTGTCATCATTTTCATTAGACAGAAGGCAAAGCAATGCAACCGCGCACTCCTGCTGCTGCTCTGATGAAAGTCCAAGGAGAGAAATCAACATCTGAACACCATCACGACCCTGAAGAGCATGCCACAAATTGCCCTCATTGTTGCAGAGAATAAGTAATGATTTTATCAACTCGTCCTGAACTTCATTAGTGGCCATTGTGATCAAACCAACCAGCAAATGTTTTGAATCAGAATTGGCGAGTTTTCTAGAGAGAATCGCATTCCCATACAAACTGGCAAGAGCTTCTATGGTGCGTTCTTGAACTAGAAACGGTAAACGGGGCTTAAACTGCTTAACTAGTGTCAGCTCAACATCCAAGGGATCTGAAGCTCTGGTAGTTTCTGCTTTGTTGTCATATATCATAAGAGCAGAAGCTAAAGCTCCTAATGTATCCGCCACCTGTGCAGGTGAACTGCATGACTCGAGACTTTGACCTAGACTTGTGATCACATGAGACAAACCACCAGAAATATTTGCAAGAGCACACATAGCGTTCTCTTGTAAAGCTTGCGCATCTTCACCTTGCATAAACTCTTTAGAAGGAGCTATTGTAGCATTAATCAAAGAAGGAATCCCATTAGCACTCGCTATATTTTTTCTTGCTTGTTTACTTTGAGCTGATAGTGACTTTAAAGCACCTGCTGCTTGTGCTCTAACTGGAGCTTCATAACCAGATCCTAATAACTTCAAAAGTTGTTTTGTCGTTTCAGAAGTTGATATCTTTGAGCACACAGATGCATCTTCCATCATCATACACGCAAGCAAAAAGCATACATTTGCTTGAGTGTTTGACTGTTCATGCATGAGCAACTTCACCAGTATATCATCTCCGCCAGCTTTAATTGTTGCTGACCAAAATCCTTCAGTACTGCTACATAAGTTTCTCAAAGCACCAGTCAGTAACTCATCAACGACGTGCCCAGATTTAAGACCCTTTTCGAGCTGCTCCCAGAGTACTGGTACGACTCCTTCAGTAGCAAAAATCTTGGACCCAACATGATCTTTAGCATCACCTTCAGAAACAGCATAGATGGTCTTTGCAGCTGTGATTTGACCTTCTGATGAATTTGATTTTAGAAGAGAAAGAAGGGGAGGAATGCAACCCCCGAGTAATACTTTGACCCGTAATTCATTTTCTTTGCATAATGAACCCAAAACGGTAGCTGCTTGCATTTTGACCCCCAGTGAACCAGACCGTAGGAGAGAGACCAACACTGGGACCACCTGAGAATGTGAACTAACAGCACTGAATGCACCTTCACGTGTATTGATCAGGTCGAGTAACTGTTTTAAATTGAACTCTTTTTCTTCCGCAGATGATGATTTATCTCTTAACCGCTCGATGCATTGGGCAACACTTGCTAATGTTCCATCTGGATCCTCCATGCTACTACGCTCTCTACAGACACAAAAGACAACACTTGTTAAGTATTAACAGGTTTCAGATGAAAATAGAGCTTCAAAAGAATAATACAAATGGTAAAATGGTTTATGTAATTTAACTGACCTCGAGCCCATTTTTTTAAGGGAATGTGGAGTTGGAGGGTCTATATCAGGTATACCACTCCCATTTCTTTCCTGCAATGACATAGCGAAATTGTTAATTATTTAAATTAGATAATAAACCACTCATGTTGTGCAATTTGTATTTATATTTCAGCAATAAATTATTACAACAATAAGTATGCAGTACCACTAAAAAGTAGTATAGTCACTGACGTCTACTGAATGACATAACGAACCCCTGAACATTGCGGATATAACATCAAATCTCTCTTAATCATATGTCCAAAACATGACCAAAACTTATGATGTCTTTATCCAATGTCATAACTAATAAACTATAAGCAAATACTCCTAGTTCTATTGTAATTACTATAACAGACCTACTACAAGTTCTATTTACATAGAATGTATGGTGAGACCCTTAAACAGAATTGTCAACTTTTCATTTTAAAATTAAATAAAGGAATCTTTCTAAATTGGGCAAGGGGAGACTTGATGCTGGAAGCCTGCAAATGAAAAGATTATATAATAGGGCATGCTCAGGTCGGGATCGGGACGTTATTTTATTGTACTATAAATCCCATGTATCGATGAACGAATAAGGAATAGTTTTTGATTACTTAATTTTCTTAATGAACAAAAGTCAGCATGTTAACATTGCTTGTGTAACACAGTTATAGTCTGCTTACAGATTATGAACTCATTTCTAGTTGATACAGAATTGCTCCTAATTATATGACACTCGTATTACTTGGTTGATGAGCATTTTTACTAGGTTCAGCCGGGACATTATTTTTAAAAATTAAGAAATGAAGGAGGTGTTTGCTTAATATTTCACGAAAAAATCCATATCAACTTTCTAACATTGCTTGAATAACAAATTTTGTAGTCCACCTATAAAATGAACTCTTTTTTGATTGACCAGCTTACTATATTTCCAAGCATCTATTACTTTCTCTATTAACACATGCAAATCACGAAACAATGTGTACTTGACATTGCTTTCACAAAAAGCCTTAGATCCACCATGAATCACACACATCAACTCTTCTATAACAACTTATTTCCAACTACAATTATATCTTTTCATTTTCACATTAACTCGTCGCATAGAAAACCAAATCAATTACAGATTCAGAAATTCAAATAAGAAAAAGTACCAGATGCGTGCCATTGCCATTGCCATTGGCGCCGGCAGAATACCTCCGACCGACCTTGGCCGCCAGCTTTACAAGTTTATAATTTAATCACTAACGTCAAATTCAGATCTGCCTCCACACTCCAAATATCACAAATCCAGATCGAATCGATCACTCCCTACACAACCACACAAAACCGATCAATTTCATCATAATTTAACCTAATTCAAATTGAATCTATCACATCTAACAAAGAAAACACTAGATCAAGTGATGAGCAACAATTTAACTAATCAGCTTACTGAATTCAAGTGAATAAATAATTGTACATGCTACATTCGAATACGAATCTCGTAACTAATTGTAGTTCAATTAATCAAATCTAAACTAACAAAACAGTAGATCAACAGAATGTAACTAACTTTTAGCAATCAGCTAACTGAATCCAATAGAATCACATTTGAATAATTACACCTAACAAATATATATATAAACATCAACAGTAACAAAATCGATACTGAATTTATAAATGCAAGATGATGTATAGATTTAAAATAAAATAATAAAACACTTACTGAGTGTGAGTGTGTGAAATGAAAGTAAAGTTTAGTGCATTTGAAGGAATGTGAATGGAAAGAGTGAAGAAGAAGAAGAAGGAGGAGAATGAAGATGTGTGTGTAATAAGAGATAGAATGAGAAGAAAATAGAAAAAGGAGGAGTAGAGTAGTTAACAAGTATGTATCAAAAGAGTTGAGGTGACGGTGGGGATGACAGCCACCGACAGCTAATGTCACTTGCTCTTTCTTTATTCGGCTTGCTTGGTTCCTACACGTTCATGCACTGGAGTATTATTTCGCACCTCCAACACGATTTTTCTTCTACAGTAGTTTTTTTTTTCCTTTTCTTTTTAACTGTACAGCCGCTAAAAGTGTAAATTGGCGGGAACATATTGACCCGGGTGTCTTTTGGCACCAGCCATTGTCCAACCTATAAGGAATAGCTTCGGCAACTCTCTTGGCCTAGTGGGGCACCAACTGAAGTGAGCACGAGCCAAGACTCGGACCCTTGAGCTCTTATTACACAAAGTCTCTCCAGTGTACCCATAGATTTTGCGAAAATGGGTACCTATATGAAGCAAATGCCAAATATGAAAATTAAACCTTGTCAATTGACTTAAACACAAGTGCTCAAACTATTGGACTAATGTTCCATTTATTATATAGGTAATTAGTATTGGATGTTCTTTTTCACAAGGAAGTAAAACTCTGATTGTCTTAAACAAAAAGTAAAGAAAACATAAATAAAATGATAAAAAAAAGATATTAACATTTTTTAATAAAAATTACACTATTGAGTATATAATTATCAAGGGGGCAGTTATTCATACGGTAGCTATGTTTTTATTCATACTTTTTTTTTTATCAAAAGCTATAAACCGAAAATCTTGAATCAAATATAAAGTTTAATAAGCCAAACGCTTAAAACTGTCAGAAAAACAGAACAAAAATGACAAAATGTTGTACTGGAAAAAGTGGGGGGACAAAGGGGAATATTCCCCTGAGGGACAAGCTATGGAATAGCCTCGTATTAATAGTAGGACCCAATTATCAATATAACACTCACTATTTACACATATTCGACTTTTATTATAAATAAACATTTTTACAAAAGCATAAATGTAACTATGTCATTTTTTTCCCAATCAACTTCAAGAACACAATATTCTTTCTTTCTTTTTCTTTCATTTTAACTTGAAAACACAATATTCTTTCTTTCCTTTCTTTTTATTTTTCTTTTCATTTCTTTTCTTTAACCATTATCTCTATCCGCATAAAAAATAAAAAATAAAAAAATGCAACGTTTATGATCTAAATAGCTTACTCCCTGAGGCAATTGATACGTGGTGTTTTTAATTATGTTTGTTGAAATAGCATTGTCAAGTGTCTAGTCTATATTAATTGTTCAATTTAACAAAAACATATATTATTGTTTTATTTTTCTTTTTATGCAAAACAGCAATTTTACCGTTAATTAATTTATGTTTCTAACAGTAGTGTATACTTTAATAACGTGTGATATTTAAGCAACATCTATCACGAGTCTTAATGGCTTGGACCTAACAATAATATGTTTTATGGTGTGTTTGTTAAAAGTAGTAGTAGTAGTGAGTAGTAGCTATTAGTAGTAGTAGTGAAAAATAACTATAGCTTATTGCTTCTTAAACAAGCATTGAAAAATTAGTTTTTTTTTCACAATTCATCGCTATTTTGTCAAACGAAAATTAAAAATCAAAATACTCATTACTCGTCGCACCAAAAAGCTTCACACCGCTCAAAGCTAAACATAGTCTTAAATGTTTGTTAAGAAGAGTTAATCAAAATAACTAAAGTTGGCAGTGACACATAAAAGATCACCACATGGAAGTTAACGTTAAAGTAGATTATGCTTATCTAGACTTAATTATTGGTTATTGAATTCTAATTATTGAGATCACATGTAGACAATCATCCAAGACACTTGTATACTTGAACATGCACTTGAGACCAAACAAAACATGTGACTGCAAATAAAGAGAAAATTAACTTCGAAAATCATATTTGAGGTTGCATGAGACAAAAAAATTTAAATGCATCTAAAATAGTCGCTTTCATTTTACAACTCTATGAGCAAGTATATTCGTATATGCAGATTTCGTGATTTATTTCTAGTTAAACTTTCTCTTGTAACGATTACTGTCTTGTTTTGTATTATAAAAAGAGCATTGATTGGTATACTTAATTGGTATACCTAATTATAAGCCTAAACCTGCATGTCAGTATTCTATTGGTGACAGCACAGGGACTCACAATTTCATAAACCACTAACACATCAAATTAGGCACAAAAGTAGTCTTTAGGTTTCTAAATCATTTTTCTTATAAAAAATGATATTCGTATTATAAATTTATATCTTGAGGATTTTTGTAACTGAAGATTAAATTAAAAAAATAAATACATTTACGGAGTAGCATAAAATAAATTGTTGAAGTATAAGCACGCATCAACAAGTTGTTGACTTTAACAAGTTAGCAGACCCCCTAGAAATTCTTAAGTATTTGGACGACAACTTTATTAATAGAGTGTGATTTATATATTTTTTGATGTATGCATGCCACCTTAAGAAATAATTGATGTGGATGTTTGATCGAAAATTAGTTATAATACAATGATGATGTTATTTTGTATTTTATCATTATTATGTACATACTAGTTTTAAAATTAGTTATAATATAGAATTGGGTAATTGCATATATACCCATTGAAACTAAAAAATTTGTATATTTTTCCGTAACACAAGTTTTTAATGCATGATATACTCATATACAATGCAACTTAACCATGTTTTGGGTATATATGTAAATATGCAAGTTTTAGTGGGTATATATGTAATTGCCCGTAATATAATAATCATTATACCAATAAAAAAGTCGTCAGATTTCGAATAAAACGAGTTCAATACAATTGTGCTTTTGAGTTACTTACAGTTAAATTTCGTCACTCAGAAAATGCATATATCGAATCCAAACAACTCCGCCGCAATGCGCGGGAGGCATACTTCCTCATTTACTTCATAGCTTCAACGGGGTTTTTTATTTTATTTTTCGTAAGTTATTTGCTAACAATGTCAACTAGTGTTATATTCAGGCAACGTTCGGGTGAACACCTTATTTAATAACCGGTGATATTTATGTAGTAATATCTTGTGGTGCACCTTAGTTTGTTCTAAAAATTCATAAGTTGTAATACCAAAAACATACAATTCTAATAAACATACATTTGCTACATTTGTTTACCATTACAAACATGTAGGGTGTCAAAAGGGTCGAGTCAACCCAAACTCTATAACGAATTCCTATTGTATAACCCAGTCCGATAGGGCATAATATGTTATACGGCTGTGTAGAATTTTTGCTTAGAATAACCCAGTGAAAAATAATAGTAAAAGAAAAGACTTTGAGAGCATAACATTTTTCTAAAAACACATGTCAGCATTCGAATGTTTAGATAAGCTCGGTTGGTCTCGGCCAAAAGCAAACCATAGTGAAACACATGTCAGTTGATGTCATGCTATAACCAACCAATTTCGGTTATGAAACGAATCAATCAATTCGGCTATGTTTGTCCGCTTTGTTACTCTTTATCACTGTTAGGTGTTAATTTATAGGTTTACCCATATTAGCCCAAGAATACCCTTTAGGCCAGAGAGCACATTCTTGTGTCTATGAGTCTGTAAAAGCCCAAAACAACTACCAATGTGTTAAAGACCTAAAGCCAATAAATAAAACCGCCACAAATTGTTAAATACTCATATACCCAACAAAAGTTGTTAAAACACGCGATGATAGTTGTATAAAGCAAAATTAAACCTTATGGTGTGGCGCCTTGACAATAGCACCGAGATTATAGGCGCGCCATAAGCCCGATGCCATTCGTCAGTTATTCGGTTATTTTTTACCCATATTAGCCCAAGAATACCCTTTAGGCCAGAAAGCACATTCTTGTGTCTATGAGTCTGTAAAAGCCCAAAACAACTACCAATGTGTTAAAGACCTAAAGCCAATAAATAAAACCGCAACAAATTGTTAAATACTCATATACCCAACAAAAGTTGTTAAAACACGCGATGATAGTGGTATAAAGCAAAATTAAACCTTATGGTGTAGCGCCTTGACAATAGCACCGAGATTATAGGCGCGCCATAAGCCCGATGCCATTCGTCAGTTATTCGGTTATTTTTTATAATTAAAAAAACGCGTTTTTTTTGTGTGTGAGTTTATGTAGTGTTTTAAAAGTTATAACTTTCTAAAGTAAGATAAAGGTTTAAAAGTCTTTTATTCCTCATTTTAAGTTATTTTAAAAACAAAATTCTCATATATATTTTTTTCTTTTCTTTTCTTTTAACAAATAGTACACGGTGGTTTTTTCCTTACATTATTAGTACTCGTACTTTCTGTTTAATTAAACATTATTAGTACTTGATGAGCTTCTTTTCGCCAAGAGAGCTCAGTGTGGAGCTTTATTCGTCCACCATTGGTATCAATAACGGAAGAATGGCGCGCCATACTGCACTGTTCGTACTGCCATTCGTCCGCCGTTCGGCATTTAGCCGGTGCAACCACTGACGCTGTTTTTCTTTTTCTTTTTTTAAGTGGGTTTTTGTGTTTGCGTGAGTAATTTTATTTTATTTTTTTAGGTTTAGCTTGGAGAAAAAGATTGATACATTTTTTTTTCATTTAACCATTTTGTTTTGCATTTTACATTGTTAGTCCATTTGACACTTTTTCTTACACCGTTAGTCCCTAATATGTTTGCAATGTTAGTCCCTAAGTAATTTTCTTATATTTTTAGTCTTTTAAATATATAAAATTTGGTTTAAATGTGTTTGTATAAAATAATAAAATGAAAAAAAATAAATAAATATGTTTGTACCAATAACGTGTTATTTGATTTTATCTTTGGGGAGGGTATTTTAGTTGTTGGTGTGTTATTGAGATGTTGATGAGGTGATGCTAAGGTAGCGGACGAATAACGTGCTATTCGTCAATACCACACCAAGCACTCTAACACTATTAGTTCTTGATTTATTTTTTATTTTTTTGCATTATTAGATTTTAAGAGATCTAGGTGTCATAAAACCATTATACAATATATTAAGAGTCGTGGGAAACGACGTCGTTTCACTGGCTGTTGAAACGACGTCGTTTTATGTTTGGGGTGTGTTACTTATGCTAACGTTTGTGATTGTGTGTTAAAATACAATGGATTGAAAAACGATGTCGTTTAAGTCGGTGTTGGTACCTAACGTTTTTATAATCTACCATGCTCTCTCTCTCTCTAAAATAACACATCACTATCTCTCAGTTCCCAGATCTCATTCCAAACCCTAGCTACAGTACGCTTGATCACGGATCTACTTGATTTTTGATAAATCTGAACCCGATTTGCCTGAGATCTAACTACTTTTGGGTGATTTTCCGTTCGTACGATGTTTTTTAAGCATTTAATTCGTTCTTTCATATTTCTAGCTGCTAATGCTTAAGTGTTGATGGTATGTTGTAATTGACCGATTATTATGTGATCGCGCGTTGTATTTTATTACTTACAACGGTAGTTTTTAAAAGAATGATTTCATTGTTACATGGTTATGTCTCTTGATGTTAATATGACTTTTAAAACATGTATTTAAGCTAAAACGTTTGCATTGGATGCTCATGTTTTTTAACCTGTGACAATGCAATTGTTTTAAAAACGATTTGATCATTACATGGTTATGTCCCTTGATGTTAATCATGTTTTTGACACGATTAGTTGTTTGACGTTTGTAGCTATTCACAGTGTAAGTGAGGGTCTATTGATAATTATAAATAAATTATGTTGCTTTTAAGGATATGTTGGTGTTTCTTTTAATACTATGTTGCTTCTAACAGTTGAATGTCTAAGATTATTTCATGTTGTTGACGAGCTAAACTTTTTTGATCTGTTACGATGTTCTGTTGCAGGGGTTTAATGTGGTGGTTCACCCAAATAGTGATTGCCCAAGTCTACTTCTTTTTAGCAACTTATATGTGCCTAGAGTATTAGCTGGTAATTATATGCTATGTATTCATTGTCATGCAGCTAATGCTCTAGGCACAAATAAGTTACTTGAAAGTACTATTTTTTATCTACGGGGTATATGTAGATGGAAGGATGGTTGAGTGCAACAAATAGTTGCCTCAGTAACCTCCATTTTGCAAACCAAAATTTGTGTAAATTTATTTGTCAAGGCAACCATGTATACATTGTGCTTGCAGCTATGGGTGTTCTCACCATGAATGTTGGGCCATCACAAAAAACACTGTCGTTTAGGGAATATTGTCAATATGTGTTGTCAATAAGATGGATGGACGGTTGAGTGCCATATATGGTGTCCTCAGCAACCCCCATTTTTGAAAACCAATGTATTTGGTAATTTAGCTTTTGTAGTACCATATGATGTATAATTTGGGTGTGTCAATGTTAGGCTGTTGAGGTAATGATGAACAAAAATTGCAAGATGCTTTGGCAAGGTAACTCTATATACAATATACTTGCAGCCATGGTGTTTGTAAAACTTATTTGGCAAGGTGGTTACATATACATTGTGATTGTAGCCATGAGTTTTCTGAACCTAAATGATTGTTAAACGATGTTTTTTTGGCCTTTTTTAGCTTAACACCGAAACTGGTCAACAATGGGAACTGTGGGTATTCTAGTGTCTTCTCGTTCAGTTTTTTGTGGCCAAACTAACATACTCACCTACTTAGCCACATGTTGATCATCTAAAGGGTTAGGCTTTCTTAAATCCAAGGCAAAAGCTTCTATACCTTAAAGTTTTTGTCTCTCATCATAACTACGAAGGAAAAGAAGATGCGGAAAAAAAATTGTGAAGACAACATATAATAAAGGTACTGCGTAAACAGTATTGTTAATTTTATATTTTTTTAAAGTTTAAAAACTGTTAGTCACATATATGTGTTGGTCTTACAGTATTTAAAATTAGTGTAAAGTTTCATGTTTGTGACAACGACATCGTTTGATAAACGTTGCCGGTTAGTGGCGCCATGTTATCATAGCGTTTGTTGTTTGGTCTCAAAATCCAAATGTTTATGTTGAGATGGTGATAAGCACATATTGCAATATGTCTTGGCAAGGTTACTCGATACACAATGTAGTTGTAGCCATGGTTTTTTCAACACTTATTTGGCGGCCATATATGGTTTTTGTTTGAGCATTATTGGTCAAATATATGCTATGATGCTACAATAAACTTATGTACATACATTGAAGCTATTTGCTTGGATGTCTTATGATTAAGCTTTTGAGGCGATGACTATTGCATATTGCAATATACTATGGCAAGGCAGCTACGTATAGTATGTGGTTGCAACCATGGTATTTGCAAAACCTATTTGGCAAGGTAGTCACACGTACATTGTGGTTGCAACTATAAGTTTGCTGAGCCTATATGTTATGAAAATTGTTATGAAAAATTTCCAGGTTATAGACTCCTTTTTTTGTCTAAGTTTTTTTTATGAAACTCTTTCGTTGTTGTTGCATCTGCTATCTACGCATTAATATCAAGGTAATCATTTATCTCTACAAATGTTGCTGATAAATATTTGTGCAATTCTAAATGAATGTCTTATATCTTAAACTTGGTTCACGGTACTTTATAAACCATAGTTAGGCATGTACACAGAGGACGAAAAAGTGAGAAAACAATACAACGTTTGTTGCCGTCCTAGGTCTCTTAGGATTTCCCATAAAGCTTTGTATCGTTTTTCCACTTTTCCTCATCCGTGTACAAAAACTACCTAACAGAATTAATGGGGTGGGAAAAGATAGCATTTCCGCTGATAGGACAAACTACATTTCTTTAAAAAGGATTAAAAAAAATCCTAAATTTTTTAAACATAACCTTTTTTTACCATTAGATAAGAAATGATGGTAATAAACTACATTCACTTATTAATAGTGGCGAAGGATGATAAAAAGTTGTACCCTCTAATTTGAATCAAATTTAATTGCAACTTCGTGTAGCGCTCCCCTGCTTAAATTATAATTGCAACAAAGCATTATAATTGTGCATCCATGTTAGGTACTTATTGTTGATCTATGAAGTCAGTAATGATTATAATGGAGTATCATTTATATTCATCTAATGGACAAAGCTTCATGCATTAAAAAATGATGAAGCAAAAATGATGGATGAACAGAGACCAGATCCGAGTAATATTAGGTTGCCTTGGTGTCTGTTCATCCATGGTTAATGCTTTGTTATTGTCTGCGTAAAGAACAATTTTAATCTTCAGCTGCTACATTGTCATCACTAAACCTTATTCGTGGCTATCTTTGAGTTCATTTATCATGTTACTAAACAACTATGCCATAGATTTGTGATGCCATATATTTATGTCCAATTTCTATTTTTGTAAGTTTTTATATTTTTATATGTATATTTATGATATCTTTGATTTGCAGGATTAACCACTAGACTTGGCATGTATAATTAGATGTTCATTGTATGATATTGACACAAGTTAAATATAAAAAATAGACGGAATATCAAAGATGGATGTAC
Source organism: Chrysanthemum makinoi (assembly GCA_910596185.1). Taxonomy (NCBI): domain Eukaryota; kingdom Viridiplantae; phylum Streptophyta; class Magnoliopsida; order Asterales; family Asteraceae; genus Chrysanthemum; species Chrysanthemum makinoi. The sequence continues at coordinate 103,266,478 of OU343218.1, read as the reverse complement.
GAATACCACGACTGGCTATTACTAAGTTGCCATGGTCTCTGCGCATCCATCTTTAATACTTCGTCAAAATTTCCGTGGAAACGGAGTTTTGTATTCAGGCACCTGCTTACATTATACTTTAAGTCAAATCTTCCTTCCATGCTATGGCTATTACAAATTGATGAGATGTAAGGGAGTGATTTACAAAGAGCTAGACACAACAACAGGGTCACTGAGATCTGACAAATGTTTCTCTGACTCTGAAGACTTAAATTAGTGTTTACAACCTCAGCCTTTAAGTACATGGGCGAGAAACTTCTTGAAGAAGATAAGTTCAAGTACTTGATAACACTCAGATTGTACATGTTTTCAGTTGCATTATTTGTGCTTTTGTGTATGTTATTTGGTTATATTCACATGATTTTAGTGCTTAATTGCATCAAAAGATATTTGTTTAGTATTTATAACCAAGTGCAGGGAAATGGAAGGAAAAGTTAAAGAATGTTCAATAAAAGAAGATTTCCGTTTCATCAAAGCACGTCAATCACAAGTCAGCATTTCAAGTATCGTAGAAGATCAAGTTGAATGAAGAACCAAGCTCAACAAGTCAGAATCAAGCAAAAATTCCATATTCCATCATTCAGGAAGACCAACCGATCGGTCGCAACCCGCAACCGATTCGACTGGAAAGATGCTAAAAATGTCCCCTGAAGACGGACCAGCCGATCGGTCGCTGCTCGCAACCGATTCGGTTGGGAAAGCGTAAGAAGATCAGCCGATCGGCTGGACAAGGTGCCTATTCGGTTGGAGAGGCCTGATCTGCTATTTTTTCGTCATTAAGATTCCCCATAGCATCCAAACGTTTCTAGGTCCTTCCCTTGGTGTATTGTAGTCCCTTCCTAGCTCCTTGGAGGCCAAGTTCAACATTTAATACCCTAGGAGGCATTGGAACTAGTATAAATAGAGACCTCTTGTGAGCATTTGAGAACACACACTTCAATACAACTCTCTACTCATCAAACACATCCCTTTTAGCACTCAAATTCGTCATTAGAAGTCCAAGAAAGTTTGGAGGTCCAAGAAGTCAACATTTGGAGGTCAAACCCCTAAGAAGGCAACCCCAATACTTTGGGAATCATTACTCAATCATTTGTAATCTTATTCAATCATTTTAAGACTCTTAATCATGTTTTCTAATTTTCAAATTTCTGAGTTTATGTTTATGTTTGCTATGAGTGGCTAGTTTCTTTATGCACTTGCTTAAATGATGTTGATTATCGTATGATTGGTTTATGATTGTGTTAACATGTTTTAATTCAATTTCAAGTTGATTCTAAGATCCAATTGTGCTTAAGTTTCATAGTGACATTTGTTAATCAAGTTTGACTAGTTGATAGTAATTGCAAAGGTCGAAAGAACTCATTGTTATTCAACTAGTTATAATCATTTTGTCTATGGATGATTGTTTTTACCCATTATTCTTGATTAAACAAAGAAACTAAAGTGTGGTTGTAATAAGAACGCTTTTTGATTATCAAGTTGGATTGATTGGAAACAACTAAAGAGGTCGTAAGAATAGCTGTTTACAATCAGTTGTAACCTTTTGTCTATAATCGGTTACCTTTTGTATTGACCATTTCTTAAGCAAATTTGATAAGACAAACCGATGTTTTTGTGTTTAAGTTTATGAACGTAAACTTATGAAACTTGAATTGATCTTGAATTGATTGGTTAAACTTAATGCTTGTTTTTATGAACTAAAATCTTGACGAAGGTTTAACTTGTAAGAACAATAGATTAGTACACCAACTAATTATCATAACCAACATGTTAAGAAGTAGTTAACACAATCATACTAATCAAGGATAAGAAACTAGTTTAAGCAAGTGTAGTCTTTAATCATCTTAATTTCATTATATCTATTCTCGTTATTATTTGCTTTTGGATTGCCTTAGTTGATTTTATACTTGTTAATCTGATTCACTCACAAATCCCTGCGAACAATCCCGACTTACCTTCAAAATCTTGCTATAACGGACGAGTGCACTTGCTCATATGTGTTATTTGTAAAATTGGTAAATCGTCTTTTATAAATTTAAAACTTGTACACACGTAGCACATCAAGTTTTTGGCGCCGCTGCCGGGGATTTTGATTGTGTTTTAGCAAGTTTTAAATCCGCGTCAGTTGATCCATTTCTAAAAAAATAAATAAATAAATAAAAAATCGAGAGCTCCAGCCGATCGGTCATCAACACAACTAATTCGGTTCCACCAAAAACCCATAACCAAATAGTTCCAACCGATCGGTCGCCCCTCGCAACCAATCCGGTTACTCTTTTCTGTCCGAAAATCTGTTTTCTTTGTTTGTCCGTGTGTTTAGATATTGCCTGGATTCTCTAGGTAATTGTATGAACACTCGTGCAGCTGGAATAGAACCAATCTCACCTCTTACCAACCCCGAACGTTTGATTCGAAGAAGAAGAAGAACACCTTTTATCCCATTAGAAAAACGCGTACCTAGAGTACCAAACCCACCATTTGGAAGCCAAAGTCGTTTACAACCCTTTCACCAATTTGCCTTTTCCCATGGCCGACGATCAACCCATGTGGGGAACCAACCGAGCCGTAGCACCAACTCCTGAGAGTGCTATTGTTGCTGTTAACCTTGGTGACAACTTCACCGTGAAGGGTCATCATCTTTCTATGATCAAAGACCGCCAATTCGATGGTCGTGCGCGGGCCGATCCGCATAAGCACATTTCCGAATTCATCGAAATCTGCGGCATGTTCCGGTATTGCGACACCGATGTCAATGACATCAAACTTAAACTTTTTCCATCATCACTCTCCGGAAATGCAAAAGTATGGTACAATGAATTAACCCCAGGAATTATCAATACTTGGGAGGAGATGAGGCAAGCCTTTGTAAGCCGATTCTTTCCACCTGTCATGTTTGATCGATTAATGGGAGAAATTCGTGCTTTCACTCAAAACCCCAACGAATCACTTGTTGAAGCTTGGCTTCGGATGAAAGATTTGCTTCATAGTTGTCATGGACATGGACTATCCAAAGGAACCATTATCCAAATCTTTTACCATGGACTAGACGAAATCTCTCAAGGTATCCTTGATGCCGGAGGAATTTTTATCTATAAGACTCCTAACGATGCACATCAATTACTCGAAGATCGAGTACTTCTCAAACTCGATTGGTCTAAAGATTCAAAAACCAAGCCTCTTAGAAAAACCGTTGCTTTTGTCGAAAAATCCGATACCTCGAAACTCGTGGAGAAAATGGAAGCCTTAACTTCGAAAATTGACTCGCAAGACAAAGATATCAAAGGAGAAATGAAAGAAATGCGAGATGGATGCAACAATTGTGGAGGAAATTACCCATCGTCAGAGTGCGACGATAAACCCGTGGGTGGACCTAACGAAGGAGAAGCGAATTATGTCCAAGGAGGATACCGTGGAGGAGGATATCGTGGTAATTATTACGGTAGAAATTCTGGAAATTGGCAATACCGCCAACAAAGGGATAACAATCGTGATTCCCAACCTCGAACAGACAATCCGCCCCCACAAAACTTTGACAAAAAGATGGAAGAATCCGAATTCGAAAAGACCATGAGAGAATTCGTGACTACTCAAAAATCAACAAATGATTTTATCAAAAATCAGTTTTTCAATCTCAAAGCCAAAGTTGAGCAAGGACAGAAAAATCATCAAGCCTCTATCCAAGACCTCGAAAACAAATTTGGTAGATTTTCTGACCAACATTCTTCTCGACCATCTGGTTCGTTACCAAGTAACACCCAATCCAACCCAAAACCATCAAACGATAAAACGTACCGTCCACCGCAAACAAGAAATGAGCATATCAATGATGTATTCACAAGAAGTGGTCTCTCGTACGATCCACCACCAAATCCAAACAAAAATGCTCCTATCACCCAAGAGAGTGAGGATGAAGCTGAGGAAACCAACCCGACCCAACCCACCAAAAAGAAAATCGTCTCACCTATCAAGGCGTACACACCAAAAATTCCATATCCTCAACGCCTTAAGAAAGAAGAAATAGAAGAGCGATATAAGAAGTTCATTGAAATAATCAAAGAGGTTAGACTCAATGTTCCCCTCGTTGATGTCTTAGCCGGAATGCCCAATTACGGGAAATTTTTGAAAGAACTTCTTAACAACAAGAGCAAGTTAGAGAAAATATCAGCCACCTTCCTTAACGAAGAATGCTCAGCCATTGTTCAAAACAAAATTCCGCCAAAGCTCGGAGATCCTGGGAGCTTTCTTATTCCATGCACTTTCAGGAATAATATTCACTGCGATGCTTTAGCCGACCTTGGCGCAAGTATCAATTTGATGCCTTATTATTTGTATTCCAAGTTATCCATCAACAGCCTTAAACAGACAAAGATGAGCATTCGATTAGCAAATCATTCTTATTAATATCCTGTTGGAATTGCCGAGAATATGCTCGTTCAAGTTGGTAAATTCATTTTTCCCATGGACTTTGTAATCCTAGAAATGGAAGAAGATAGTAAAGTTCCACTCATCTTAGGGAGACCTTTCCTAAATACCGCTGATGCAATCATCAAAGTAAAAGGTAAAGAACTCAACCTTGGAGTTGGAGAAGATCGAATTACCTTTTTAATTGACAAAGCAATGCTCTATCCACGTTCCAGTGATGACACTTGTTTCAACATTGATGTTATCGATGAAGTCACTGACGAAGAATTGGATGCATTACTTAACGAATCTGATCCCTTCATGACTACTTCCGAAAAAATCAATGAAACATACCTTGACAAAGAGTTTGCTGATTTTATGAAAGTAGAGTTCGAAGGAGATAACACGGAGGAGGAACAAATGGAGGAAGAGAATTTTGAAGAAATAACTTTCGATGACGAGATGAGAATAAAATCTTCTCTTCAAGAACCACCAACAGATCTCGTACTCAAAACACTCCCTGATCATCTTGAATATGCTTATCTGGATGAAAACTCACTTCTTCTGGTAGTCATATCTTCATTACTCAAGGACAAGGAGAAAGAAAGTTTAGTTTCTATCCTCAAAAATCATAAAAGAGCTTTAAACTTGGAAAACATCTGATATCCCAGGAATTAGTCCCAATTTCTACAAACACAAAATCAATTTCAAAGATGGGATTAAACCTGTTGTGGAACGTCAACATCGACTCAATCCCAACATGAAAGAAGTTGTCAAAAAGGAAATCATCAAACTTCTCGATCTCTGGTATCATTTACTCGATCGAGGACAGTCCTTGGGTGAGTCCAGTTCACTGTGTCCCCAAGAAAGGATGAATGACGGTTGTGACTAACGAACGGAATGAACTAGTTCCTACTAGAACTGTCACTGGATGGTGTAACACCCCCAAAATACCGTAGCGGAAGATTGTGTCATTGGGGTGCTACTTCATAATACAAAGTACAAGTTATAGAAAACGACCTCTAAATGAGACGTTTTGAAAAGTTACCATTCGATTAATGAAATCAGAGTTACAAACAATGAGGTCCCAAAGTATAATATATAAATGTTTACAAAATGTTTGAATGGTAAATACGAATGTATAAAGTTTTCAAAACATGTCGTGCGACTCTATGCTTCAAACTCTAGCTATCGCCTTATGACCTGAGATAAACATGCTAAAAAGTGTCAACACAATGGTTGGTGAGTTCATAGAGTTTGTTTAACATGTAAAGCCTTTAAAGAATGTTCACACATCAAAGGCATTGTAAATCCACTCAGTTCCAAGTTCCGCCCATACAAAACTTGCAACCTGTGTGTTTACAACCCACTGCTAAAATATAGTACATTTTATAGTCAAGCACACATACAGTCATAATAGTTCACATTATTGAACTTAATGTTGCTCCGTTTATGTTGGGAGACTTATCAAGTTTACGAGGGGACTGCTCCGTGTATGTTGGGAGACTTATCATCGACTTATCAAGTTTACGAGGGGACTGCTCCGTGTATGTTGGGAGACTTATCATCGACTTATCAAGTTTACGAGGGGACTGCTCCGTGTATGTTGGGAGACTTATCATCGACTTATCAAGTATAACGCAATCAAGTATAATGCAATCAAGTATAACGCAATCAAGTATTATGCAATCAAGTATAATGCTTTGAGTATTTGTAAAAGTATAAAGCAAGTGTTTGAGCATGTATCTCCCCCAAGGAGTTTGTAAAACAATTAAAGGAGTAAAAGTGGGGCTACAAACTCACCTTAATAAATATGATATCCAATGTATAACGAATCGATGGATAAGCCGAGAAACCTCTACGCGCAACCTAGAATATATTTTGAGTCTTAGGTTCTAAAATAATGATGTGAATGTATAAACATACTTTATATAGTTATTACATCAATTATGCTTGGATACTTAACATTTGTGAAGTTATATAAGTGTTTACGTTTCTTATATTTAAGTTTTCTCCGTCTAAATCTACCCGTTACTTCTAAACCGTAAATGATCACGACTCGATTTTTATGTCCTCAGAAAGGTAATTTGATAGTACTAAACAGATTAGTGGGCCCTACTTCCCCAGAAATTATTTAACTAATGTGAAATTACCAATTTACCTTTGAATGTACTAGTTATTTCAATCAGCAGCAAACTGTCTCACGGTTTTGGTCATAAGTCGAGTTCTACAACTCCGTTTAATGCACGGCCAGCGGCCACGTTCAAGTTAGGGTGTTAGCTACAATTTTTATTCTTTGACCAACAGTTGGTTATATGCAAGTTTTATGAGTTTTACCCGTTTGAAATCTGTTACTCAGATTTGGACACGTTTAGCCGTTTTGGCTCTAGTTTATTCATTGGGATGAGTTACGTCACGAGCCACCCGGCGAAACGACCACAAGACATCGATCTATAATCCTATGTTATTACCTAAGTTTCTCAGTCCACGAATTTTACCCAGTAATTACGTTTACAGCCCCTGTCCAGTTTCTGTTTTGCAAATCTAGTTCTTTCGACGGTTTCTAGTGTTTTAATCCATTTATCCAAGCACAATCAAATATAATAAGCATATAGAACATATTAAATACATGAAATAATAGTATTTACTGAAATCAAAGGTAAGTATAGTAGTTTGCTTACAATCCTTGTGATGAAACAAATCAAGAACCAAGAACTAGGATATTAAAACATAACCCCTTTCAACCAAAGTCCCTAGCTTCCAACCTTTAATACACCTTGCTAACCCTTGATATAACCCTTGTTAGTATTTTTAAAAAATTCCTAACCTCAGCCCCTAACACTCTTGAGTAGTTCCTAATCCAACCATGGAATCATCAAATATACTTAAGATTCATGTAGAGAATAACTAAGCCTTCAACTCTTATGTGTAACTTGGAAATCAAAGATGAAGGGTTGTGTGATTTAAGTGTGTCTCGTTAATGGTGATGAGAAAAGGAAGAGGATGATCTTGCTATTTATAGTAAGATGAGGAGGTTAAAGGTGTAGGATATTTCTTAAGACTTAGTTCCTAACTTTAAGTCTTAAAAACTAAGTAAATGGACAAGTGTTACATGACTCATCACCAAGACAACAAGGCTTGGTGAATCACTAAAATTTCATTCATGCTCTATCTTGGATGACTAGGTATGAATTTTGATGTTATCTTGCTTTTACGGAGTCAGTTTTGGTCCCGGTAATCGCTAACTCTAAGTCGTAAAGTCACGAAACTTAAAACTGGGTATCCTAAAAATATGAAACTTATAAAAATGTTAAAACTTATTAATATAACCTATCTTAGCATATTAAATGAGTGATAAGTTTGACGGAACACGTAACGCCTGTTAAAGCCTAGAATAGTAAGATATTTAAGAAGAGAATTTCAACTTGACTTCTCTTAGTGAGATATTTTGTAAGATATTTAACTAGATATTATCTAAATAATATCTAGTTGATGACTAGGTATATGACTTGGAAAGGTAAATTAAAATGTATTAGTCAAAAGGTGGTGCGAGTATCATGAGTGAATAGTAAATTCTCGAAAATGTGAATTGTTACAGATGGCGCGTTTGTATTGACTATCGTAAATTAAAAAAAGCCACCAGGAAAGATCATTTTCCCTTTCCTTTCATGGATCAAATGCTTGAAAGACTTGCTGGGAACAAATTCTTTTGTTTCCTCGATGGATTTTTAGGATACTTTCAAATTCCAACTGATCCGAATGATCAAGAAAAGACCACCTTTACTTGCCCTTTTGGAACCTATGCATATCGGCGTATGCCTTTTGGTCTTTGTAATGCACCTGCAACTTTTCAAAGGTGTATGATAGCCATATTCCATGACATGCTTGAAACCTCCATGGATGAATTTTCATTTTTCAGAAACTCTTTCGAAGCTTGTCTTTCCAATCTTGATAAAATGCTCGAAAGATGCGAAGCTGCACATCTTGTCCTTAACTGGGAAAAATGTCACTTTATGGTGACCGAAGGAATTGTGCTTGGTCACAAGATCTCCAGTGCAGGCATGGAAGTAGATAAAGCAAAAATCGGCGTTATCACGAAACTTCCACCACCAACTAACGTTAAAGCCGTTAGAAGTTTTTTAGGACGTGCCGGTTTTTACCGCCGCTTTATCAAAGATTTTTCAAAAATATCTTGTCCTATGACAAAACTTCTTGAGAAGGATTCTGTCTTCGACTTCAATACCGATTGTATAAAAGCATTCGAAACGTTGAAATCACAACTGACCAGTGCTCCCATCATGGTTTCACCCGATTGGTCACTACCATTCAAGCTGATGTGCGATGCAAGCGATTTTTCTGTTGGAGCTGTTTTAGGCAAACGAGAAGGAAAACACTTTAGGCCCATATATTTTACTAGCAAGATACTGAATGGGGCTCAGCAAAATTATACAGTCACAGAAAAAGAATTACTGGCCGTAGTTTTCGCGTTCGACAAATTCCGATCTTACCTCGTGCTTTCGAAAACAGTCGTGTTCACCGATCATTCGGCACTCAAATATCTGTTCACAAAACAAGATACAAAACCGCGTCTCATCCGATGGATTCTGCTACTCCAAGAATTTGATATCGAAATTAAAGATAAGAAAGGAGCAGAGAATTTAGCCGCTGATCATTTGTCACGTCTGGAAAATCCCGATCTGGAGGAGTTAAAGGAAGAAGAAATCAATGATTACTTCCGTGATGAAACCCTTATGACGGTTGATGAAAATGAAGATCCTTGGTTTGCTGACTTTGCGAACTATCTCGTCGAAAGAATTCTCAGAAAAGGATTAACTCACGCTTAATGGAGCAAATTCTTTTCGGAACTTAAACACTACTTCTGGGAAGAACCTTATCTTTTCAAAATGTGCCATGATGGAATGATCCGAAGATGTGTTTCTGGTTCCGAAACCCGAAAATTCTTGATGAATGTCATCATGGCCCTACTGGGGGACATTATGGTCCTTCCACCACAGCTAAAAAAGTTTTTGATGTTGGATTCTATTGGCCGACAATATTCAAGGAGGCACATACACTTGTCCAAAACTGTGATGCTTGCCAAAGATCCACTAACCTTTCACGCAGAGATGAAATGCCATTTACAAGCATTCAATTATGTGAAATATTCGATATTTGGGGAATTGATTTCATGGGACCATTTCCTAAATCCCATAAATACGAATACATTCTCGTTGCTATTGATTATGTGTCCAAATGGGCAGAAGCCGAAGCTTTACCAACAAACGATGCTCGTGTTGTCGTTAATTTTCTCAAAAAGCTTTTCGCTCATTATGGAATTCCCAAAGCTTTGATAAGCGATCGAGGAACCCATTTTTGTAACAGACAAATGGAGAAAACCATGAAAAGATATGGAGTTCATCATCGTTTTGCGTGACTTATCACCCACAAACCAGTGGCCAAGTTGAAAACACCAACGGAGCTCTTAAAAGAATACTCGAAAAAAGCGGTGAAGGATAATCCTTCGTGTGGTCGAAAAACTTGACGATGCTCTATGGCATTTCGTACGGCTTACAAAACTCCTATTGGCACAACTCCTTACAGACTCATGTATGGAAAAACTTGTCATTTGTCATTCGAAGTTGAACATCGTGCTTACTGGGCTCTTAGAAGTTGTAACACCGATCTCAAAATAGCTGGAGAAAAGATATTTTTGCAATTGCATGAACTTGACGAATTGAGACTCCAAGCTTATGAGAATTCCAAACTGCATAAAGCTAGAACCAAAGCTTATCATGACAAAAAGTTGCGAATTCGAAAAGAATTCAAAGCCAGAGATAAAGTTCTGCTTTCCAACATGAAGTTCAAATTCAAAGCTCCTAAGCTGCAACCACAATGGTTCGGACCGTATATCGTTAAACATGGATATCCATCCGGATATGTCGAACTTTATGACAAATACGGTGGAAGTTTTATTGTTAATGGGCACCGAATCAAATCATACTACGATAAGGAGCAATTGAATGAAGTTTCAATTGAGGCAATTTCTCCTGAAGATGAATTCGAAACCATCACCTTCGTAGCACCTTTCCTAGGAAGAATCACACAAAGTGTTCCTTGGAAACCATCTGCTGAATTCATTTAGAGAGATATTGATGCGACTGGTGAAGAATTCATGTTGTGAAAAACTAGAAGGGGGGTTGAATAGTTTACCGATTAAAAACTTTGTTTTGAAACTTATTGAAAGATCAATTGATATTGATCTTAGATATGTTAGTGAATAGTAATCAACAATATGTAAAGAGTACATAAGGAAAGAAACAATCAAACCACAACAAGTTGTTTATAGTGGTTCGATCTACAAGGACTCTTTTTCCTTGCCCTACTCCACTCCCCGAGTCTCATACTCGAGAGTTTAACTTCACTAGTCAACAAGCTCCTTTCACCGACGGAGAAACCTTTACACTTCGCTTACACACTATTTCCGACACTAAGCTAGATGTCGAGTTCTTTTCACGGGTACAACCACTCCCACACACAATGTATTTTAAGGACTAAAATACTAACCACTCACACTCACAAGATTATGATGGTTTGATACAACAATGATGTATGAATCAACACAAGATCATACAACAACAAACAAACAAGACTTCCAACTTCTTGTTGAAGCTTGAATGTATCTTGATCTTCTTTGCTACAAAAGAGATCACTAATATTATATGAAACTGAGTTAGAAATGTTAGAGAGAAGGAATGTATGAGAATATGATAGAAAGGGATGAAAAAAAACTTGGTTTGGCTTTTCTATTTATAGCCAAAAACATCAGCAAGCACCACGGACCATGAAACCCTTAAAAGGGTTCCGCCCGTGTTAACATTTGGTGCCGCCGAGGTCTGACAGCAAGATCTCAAAATCTTACCAAAGTCAACCATATCTATCCAAGATTGTGTAAGATATGAGGACAAAACATAAATTTTATTTTTATAAAAGATGTAAAGATTGTACAAGAGCTGTAAAAATATTAGTTTTAGAACTTGAAAGATAAAAATGATAATGCAAGTATGTCTAATTTAGACACGATGTTGACTTTTTAGAAAGTCAAAGTCTTCACTAGTTGAAGCATGATGTTGACTTTTCGGAAAGTCAAAGTGTGCAGATTGACTTTTTGAGAAAGTCAAATATAACCAATGAAGCATGATGTTGACTTTTTTAGAAAGTCATAGATCTTTGTTGACTGTTTCAGAAAGTCAAATATAACCAAGTTTTATATATTTCTCCCCCTTTTTGTCTCAACAAAAAGAAGATGCGAGGCGGAATGTGTAATGAGCCCGAGCCATTATCTCCCCCTTGACCAATGCTCCCCCTAAATTGGGTGCCAAGAGAAAGATACATGGATTGTGAAAAAGCTACAAAAAAAGTTGTTAGTGATAAGCATCATCACAAGTAGGGCTGAGCATCAAAGGTCCAAAACCGAACCGACAAAAACCGAGCCGAACCGACAGTCCGTCAGTTTGGTTTCGGTTTCATGTTTTATATGTTTTCGGTTTCGGTTCGGTTCGGTCCGGCCTAAAACCGACAAAAACATACCTAAATACACCTAAACCGAACCGAACAGAAGGCCCGACACAAAACCGAACCGACCCGACGGCCCGTCGGTTCAGTTTCGGTTTAGGTTTTTCATGAATTTCGGTTTTCGGTTTTGTCGGTTCGGGTCGGTTCGGTTCGGTTTTGGACCGACGCTCAGCCCTAATCACAAGCATTTCCAAACACTATGTAACAAGCAACAACAATATATAAGAAACACCATTCATTTGTTAAAATTATTCATGATTTAAGAATCATGAAAAGGGAACACAATGAAGTGTTTAGTATAATGATAAAATCCTAAGAACGAAGTTATCCTAGAAAATAAAAAATAGAAGAAAAATCCTAGAAAAATAAGAAAAGCTTAAGGAAAGTAAGCTAGGACCCTCTTATTGAGGTGGTGGATGAGCAAGAGCATTGAGGCGCTCTAGGATGTGGTTGAGGATGAACCTAATTTCCTATTGAAGCTCATGGACCATCACTCGGGTCCTTTTGGTTATTTGGGCGATTTGCTCACAATTGGAGCAACCATGCCTAGGAGGGTAGTATGGTTCACGGTTTTGTTGTGGTGGAATGGTGGAGGTGTTGATGTTGGTGTTGGTGTTTGGAGTGGTGATTATGGAGGCTAGCAAAGCACTTTGCATTTGCATAACATCACTTAGATGAGAATCCACCATATTTGAAAATTGGTGGAGATGATGGAGTTCGGCTTGAATCTCTTCTTTGGTGGGGTGATCTTACCACATGGATTCCTCAATGTCCTCTATGTGAGGAGACATTGATGTAGGAAGTGGTTGATCCCCATACAAAGGACCATGGATTTCCTTGTGGATGGGATGGAAAAGAAGAGGTCCTGGCCCTAACGGGGCGTTTGAGTCAAATGATGGTCGTGGAGACTCATGAGCTATTCGCTCAATTGTACCAAAGGATAGTAGTGGTGGTAGATGATTGTGTTAGCATTTAGAAAATCCAGTCATTAAAGAGTCGGTCACCTCAAGTATATGTAATCGTTAGAAAGCTCGTAGTCGTAGATTGTTTAATGTTAAGCTGTATTTAGTTAAGTAACACCATGGAGGACGGAAATGTCTTTACCCACTGTATGCCTGATCCACAGCCCGTAGGTGGCGATTTATGTAAGGACTATAAATACTCTCTACCTCCCAAGGTAGAGAGTTGGAGCTCATAATAAGATTTTCATTTTCTTTCACTAAGTTCCCAAACCTCTAACTCTTTCTCTCTCTAAAACCTCTTGTTTTCTCCTCTTTGATCATTGGTTTAGTGTGTTTGTGAAATCCAATATGTTACAATTGGTATCAAGAGCCATGGTTTGATCATCTCTCTTACATATCCTTGGATTTCTAGTGGTTTTAGGTGGTTTTTGAGTTTGAAAAAGTTTAATGGTTTTTGCATCATTTGGATCATTTCTAGTGCTAAAGTTTGAATTTTGGGTGTACTTTTGTGTTTAGAATCATTGTAAGTGCTTGGGTTTTGATTTGGTAAGCTTGAATCACTGTGGTTGAGCTTGTTTTGGATTGAAAAATGTGTTTTTGAAGTTTTTTCTTGCTAGCGACTTGGTTCTCGTTGTGATTTTCATCGTAGCGACTTGCTTCAATAAAAGTTAGCGAGTTACAATGTTAGTTGTTAGCGACTTGAGCCTAGCGACTTGTCTATTGAGACAAACCGATAAATAGTACAAGTTAGTGGATTCTCCACTACGGCTAGCGACTTGGTGAGGGTAGCGACTTGCTTCAGGAATTGTTAGCGAGTTGTAGTGCAAATTGTTAGCGACTTGATACTAGCGACTTGGATCTTAGCGAGTTGTTCTTTAGCAACTTAAATGTGTCTAGCGACTTGGTGCTTAGCGACTTACTGTCATAATTCTTAGCGACTTGGACCTTAGCGACTTGCTCTTTAGCGACTTGACTGTGTAGCGACTTGGTGTTCTAGCGACTTGTATCTAGCAACTTGGTCTTAGCGACTTGGTTCAATAACTCTTAGCGACTTGGTTGATTTCTGCTTGTAATACGGTTTTCTCTTGATTTAGTAAAATCCCGTGAAAGAATCTATTTCCTGGTTTAATCATAGAGTTATAAAATCCCGTGTAATCTGTTAACATGTCTACCAACATATCTACAATCATCTCCACTGTTGCTGAGGATGTTCAAGCAGGGTTCGATACTCGTCCACCCATGCTTGACAGAGCTGACTACGACTCTTGGGCTCAACGAATCAGATTGTACTGTCTTGGAAAAGAAAATGGGGTCAACATTCTCAAATCCATTGATGAAGGACCGTATCAGATTGAGACTACAAGAGACATAATTGATACTGCTGCAGATGGAACCATGATATTTGGATTGGACAGACCAAAGACGTATGATGAGCTCAGTGATAAGGAGAAAAAGATATTCGATCGATATCGGGGCCTCAAACATCATACTACGGGGTCTTCCAAAAGACATCTACAAGCTGATCAATCACAACACTGAAGCCAAGGCGGTTTGGGATAATGTCAAGATGCTTCTCTCAGGTTCAGAATTAACCAAGGAAGACAGAGAATCACAACTGTATGATGAGTTTGAGCACTTCAAGATAAAACCAGATGAGAGTGTCTATGAGTACTACGTGAGATTCCATAAGCTTGTGAATGACATGAGGAACATCAAAATGACCATGCCAAACATTCAATTGAACTCAAAGTTTGTGAACAACATGAATCCCGAATGGCACAAGTTTGTCACCTCTGTGAAGCTAACCGAAGGATTGAAGAACACCAACTATGAGCAACTGTATGCCTTCCTTCTCGAGAATGAGAGACACGCTATGTTTGAGAAAAGGATTCTAGAACAGTTCAAAACCAACCAGGGAGAAACAAGTTCCTCTAATGACTCAATGACCTTTTACACAAATGTTAGTATTACTACCAAAGCTTCTCAAGTCATTCCCATGGGTGATGGTAATTACAAACTCATCCCTGATCTAGCATATAAGCCTCGGACCCAAACACATTCATGGAAAACTTCATCAATCAACTGTCTCTCATGGTCGGTCAAAACATGAACTCTCTTCCACACACCAACAATAACCTCAGAACAGCATCCAATCCACATAATCAAGCAACTATCAGAGATGGGAAGGTTATGGTGCAACCAGTTCAAGAAAGGCGGTATGAGCGAGGGAAGAGGAGGAGATGGTAGAGGATATGGGGTAAATCAGAATAGGGGAAGGAATGGGAATCAAGGTCAAGCAAAGCCAATTAAGTGCTACAAGCTGTAGTGGTAGAGACATATTGCTAGGAAGCGCACATCTCCAAACGTCCACGAATGCAGAATACTTCAGAGACAAGATGTTGCTTGTGCAAGCTCGGGATAATGGAGCAACTTTGGATGAAGAGGAGTTGTTGTTCCTTGCTGAGGGAAATGCCGAACCTATGATGCTGATGTTGATGAACAACCAATTCAGGAGATAGGTCACAATCATCAAAATGCATTTCAAGTTCTTGTGATGCATTTGACTCGATGTCGATGATGAACCCTACGCCCAAACAATATTCATGGCTAGCATCTCACCTATGGTCTCTCCACCACAACTAGCTGGTCCATCCAAAGACAAAATCATTTCAGAGGTATTAAAACTATATGATGATGTTGATGGGCAAAAGATGCATAATAAAGTACAGTCTCTTGAAACTTATGAATAAGATATTGAAGATGTGGGTAATAGTAATATTGTCCCATATGATCAATATGTGAAGCAAAGTGAAAGTGAGATTGTACCAAGTAATGCATTTTCTGCAGTCAATGATGATTATGTTTTTGATGAATACACTTGCATGTGCCCTGATGATTCGTTATCTCTGAATCGAATGCCTATAAAGAATGAGTTGCTATTTATGAACAACGTGCTAAGTTTGAGTTAACCACCCGTGAGCGAGAAATGGATGACCAAATGCGTACAATTATTAGAAAAAGTAATTTTAGAGAAAAAGTATTAAAACAAGAGTTAAACTCCTTACAAGAAAAGCTTTCCCGCTAAGCAAAAACAAGAACTTCAAGAAAATGTTAAAATGCTTAAGCAATAATTCAATGCTAAGGAATCAAAACTTTTGAATGATTTTTCCAATCTAAAAACTTTGAAAAACAAGCTTGAAAATAAGTTGTATGTACAAGGGAATACCATTCGACGCTCACTTGATCACTAAGCATAGAGTCTTAAGCGATAAGCATAGCATTCCCCTTGTTGTGGAGCCTAATCCTGAGGTTGTTAAAAAGGCTAGAGCTGCTCATAATGTAATCTATGATGGTAATGAGATTCTTAAACCTAGACAGAAACCTAGTTGCATAGAGTGCACTGAGGAAGATAGAAAATTAGATGATGCATCTAGGGAGAAAATGAATAAGAAGCTAGGAGATCCTGAATGCAAAGAGAATAACATAACGATCAAACCCCATGATTACAAAAAGGAAAATTGGATTTCCCTGAACAAGTTTAAGCCTCAAACGTTGTTAACACCCGAACAAGTGTTTTGGAAAAAGGATTTAGATAAGCAAAAAGCAGAGAATCTTGTTGTATCAAACCCTCCCTTAGGAAAATGCCTTGTGTGTATCCTCCGAATACACCAATGCATTTAGTTCCTAGAGCTATTGCCACTAAAAGCAAGACCTTAATCAGTTAATATGTTATTTTTCAATTATTTGTTGATTTTGAGAAAACTTGTAAGAAAAGGATTACACCCACTGGGATAACTGAAGGGGAAAGGGGTTTTGAGCAAACTAAAGAATGCTATTTAACTGATGTTATACCTTTCTTTAAACAACTAAAATATCAATTTGAGAGTCTTAAAAAAGGAATGGATTTAGATATTAAATAAATGGAAAAGGAATTTGATGCAATGATAGTTGAGGTTAGTGACTATGAGCGAGAATTAAAGTATAATGAGATTGAGAGGAAGAACTTGCATACCTTGAATGAGAATCTTATTTCTGAATGTATTACTCAAGATGTATTTTACACTGCTATGAATTGTTCCATTAATGCTTCTCAATTTCATGAATTATCTGTTGCTTTGAAAGTCTCCTATGATCGTGTCATTGAGCTTGAAAAAACTAACTCTAAACTGCATGATAAAGTTGAACAGGATGATCATGATAACCTGGTGAAACAGTTTTCTAAATTGGAAGTTGAGCATCTTGCTTTGCAATTAAAATATCAACATCTGAAAGAAAATGTTAAAACCTCAAATATCAAGACATCCTTGGATGCTCCGAATTTGATGCGTTTTTGAAATTAGCAAAAGTGATGAACAGATTCGAGCTCATTGTAACACGATCAGAAAGTTGAAAGCCCAAATCTCTCAATTAAAGGTGAAAAGAACAATGTGACTGGCTCTCAAATGCCCCCTCCTTTAGATTCTCAGTATTCTCAAACTTTTCATCTTCAAAACTTGGTTAATGCTTTACAAAAGGAAAACGAGAGTTTTCTAGAAGAAAATGAAAAAGTAAAACAACACTTTAAAGAGTTATATGATTCAATGAAAGTCACTCGTGACAAAAACAACAAAAAAATAACGTCTTTACAAAAGAAATTGAGAATCAGGAGTCGGGAAAAAGGGAAACGCCACTTGTTTTAATGAGAATGTTGCATCAAAGTCATCCTCGGTACCAAATACACTGTGATCAAGTTAAATACATTCCTCCTCATCTTAGGAATAATGAACCTGTGTTTCATAACTATTGTGCTCACCTTAAGGATAGTCTAGAATGTCTCCGTGAGATTGTGGAAGAGGATTTCATTAATAAACCTCTTGATAGAGAAATTAGGTTTGCTTGCATTCAGGCCAAACGATCTCAGGAGCTGCTAGAATGTTTAATTGCAACATGTCCTAAATCCTTAGGTGCGAAAGGAAAAGCTGTGATGCCTTGTTCTATGCCTAGTGCCAAGCATTCAAATCATTCTAAGCCCATTTTTAAGAAAGTGAACACTAATGTGCCTTAAAGTAGTTCAGATCCCTGCACATCTAGTTCAGGAATGCAAAAAGTAGATCAACCAACTAATGTTCCCATAATTCCCTCTACGGAGTAATCGGTGACATTAAAGCAAGCGGGTCAAAGCCTCCAGGCAATACCAAGCAAGATAGGACCTCGCAAGCTAAGAATGTGCATTGGAAGAGTAGAAGATCACCTTA
The DNA here is from genome assembly GCA_910596185.1 of Chrysanthemum makinoi. Classification (NCBI taxonomy): domain Eukaryota; kingdom Viridiplantae; phylum Streptophyta; class Magnoliopsida; order Asterales; family Asteraceae; genus Chrysanthemum; species Chrysanthemum makinoi. Next base: position 103,248,270 of record OU343218.1, on the reverse strand, counting down.
GGAATATTAAGTTTGAGTTGAATAAAATGAATCGTGTTGATTCTAGTGTTAGCTTTAAGCGTCTTGTAATTAATCACGAATTCGCTACTTTTGGCAAAACATGTAATGATGATTGCGTGGTTTACATTTACTAATCTTGAATGTGGTGTGAATGGTTTGTCTAATCTTTGTTAAATGCCCGAGTTAAAACTGTTAACGTTAAAATTCAAGCTAAGAAGGCTAAAAGGCAAAGGCGAAAGAAAGTTAGAAAGCAGTGGAAACCCACAGGAAGGAAATTTAGTAATATAGGTTATCAATGGATACCTATTGGCCGTAATATTAATGAGCTTTGCCCTAAAGTTGCTAAATCAATGCCCACTAGAAAATGGATGCCTATTGGTAGAACTATTCCCTTAAGAAGCGAACATACTTTGAATAGGTCAAATACGGACACTAGCACGACATCTATTTCTAATGAGTCCATTGTTTCTACCTCTGATGTGGGTGTTCCAATCACATTTACTAACCAAGTGGAACCCATTCTTGCATGGGGATCCCAATTATCGATTATCCATTTTTATGCGTGTTCAACTGCAGATCGTTCAAATCGTTACGTGGTACTTGGACTCGATTTCCAAGCATATGACTGGTGACCGGTCGCGGCTCATGAACTTCGTGAGTAAATTTATCGGGACTGTTAGATTCGGAACGATCATTTCGGTGCAATTATGGGTTATGGAGATTATGTTGTCGGTGATAGTGTTATTTCCAGGGTATATTACGTAGAAGGTCTTGGTCATAACTTATTCTCTGTCGGTCAATTTTGTGATTCTGATCTAGAAGTAGCCTTGAAAAACATACTTGCTTCGTTAGAGAACTTGATGGTAAAGAACTTTTAAGAGGAATACGTGGTTCAAATCTATACACCATCTCTATCGAAGATATGATGAAGTCTTCTCCAATCTGCTTGTTGTCAAAGGCTTCAAAAACAAAGTCATGGTTATGGCATCGTCGTCTCAATCACTTGAACTTGGCACCATCAATGATCTCTCCAGAAAGGACTTAGTTGTAGGTTTACCTAGACTAAAGTATGAAAAGGATCATCTTTGTTCACATGTCAATTGGGAAAAAGCAAGAAGTATGCCCACAAACCCAAACCTACAAACTCGATTCTGAAGTTCTTCATACAATAAATATGGATTTATGTGGACCAATGAGAGTGGAGAATATCTTTGGGAAGAAATATGTGTTAGTTGTAGTTGATGATTACTCTCGATTCACGGGTTTAGTTCTTAGGACAAAGGATGAAACTCGGATATCATCATCAAACTTATCAAACATGCAGGTTCGACTTAACAAAGCTGTCGAATCATCCGAGCAGACAATGGGCGAGTTTGTTAATAAACACCTTAGTGAGTTTTATGAAAGTGTTGGAATCAGTCATCAAAGAAGTGTTCCACGAACTCCTCAACGAGCGGTGTAGTTAAAGATGAAATCAAACTCTTGTGGAAGCCGCAAGAACAATTTTGATTTACTCAAAGGTTCCAATGTTTCTCTGGGCTGAAGCCATTGCCACTGCATGCTACACTCAAAATCGTTCCCTAATTCACACTGCTCATGGAAAAACTCCATATGAACTTGTCCACAATAGAAAACCTAATCTATCATTCTTTCGTGTGTTTGGTGCATTATGTTATCCAACTAATGAGGGCCAAGATTTAGGCAAACTTAAAGCTAAAGCGGACATTGGAGTTTTTATAGGATATGCACCAAACAGAAAAGGATACCGAATCTACAACAAAAGAACCCGAAGTATAATGGAAACAATTCACATTACGTTTGATGAGCTGACCGGTCCAATGGCTTCAGGACAAACCAGTTCTGGATCCACAACTCAATTTTCATCAAGTAATCCTATCAGTTCTACTCTCATCTCAAATCCCTCACCAGTAACTCCTTATGTACCTCCATCAGAAGATGATTTAAAGAAATTTTTTGATCCAATGTTTGATGAACACTATGAACCAAATGCTAATGATCTGTCAATTCCATCATCAGAGGCTGCTACTATCCCATGTAATGAAGTTAACCTTTCAGTTTCAATGACACTAAGTCAAGAAGCGCATGCTGCTGATCACTCTGTCTCATCAACAAATCATCAATCATCGAGTGTACATCATGGAATGTTTCGCACCCTTGATGGAGAGAATCCCTTTGCTACTCCTGAAAATGTACCATTTGAAAACATATTTGCTCCTGAATCATCATCAGAACCATCTTCATCAGGAGAAATCGACTCTGCTACTTCAGTTCCTCAACAACAACCACATGAACACCTTAGAAAGTGGACACATGATCATCCATTGGACAACATCATTGGAAACCTCTCTCGTCCGGTATCCACACGGAAACAACTTGCAACCGATGCCTTATGGTGCTTCTTCAACTCCGTACTCTCTAAGGTCGAACCAAAAGATGTTAAAACGGCCATGAATGAAGACAGCTGGTTCAATGCCATGCAAGAAGAAATTCATGAGTTTGATCGACTAGATGTATGGGAATTAGTACTGCTCAGTTGTGCTATGATCATTCCTCTAAAGTGGATCTTTAAAGTGAAACTTGATGAGCATGGTGATGTTTTAAAGAATAAGGCTCGATTAGTTGCAAAAGGATACCCTCAAGAGGAGGGTATTGACTTTGAAGAATCATTTTCTCATGTTGCTCGTATCGAGGCAATCAGAATATTTTTAGCTAATGCTGCAAGTAAGAACATGGTAGTCTATCAGATGGATGTAAAGACGGCTTTTCTTAACGGAGATCTGAAAGAAGTCGTTTACGTCAGCCAACTTGAAGGCTTTGTGAATCCAGAGCATCCTACTCACGCCTATCATTTGAAGAAAGCTCTTTACGGTTTGAAGCAAGCTCCAAGGGCATGGTATGATACGCTATCAAAGTTTCTTCTATCCTTTGGATTGAAAAGCGAGTTGATCCGACATTGTTCACCGAAAGTCGGGCAAACATTTAATTCACGTTCAAATATATATTGATGATATTATTTTTGCCTCGACCGATCCCAATGAATGTGATCGCTTTTCAAATGAAATGGGTTCCAAATTTCAAATGTCAATGATGGGACAAATGTCATTTTTCTTGGGATTACAAATTTCACAAAGTCACGGAGGCATTTTTATAAATCAATCTAAATATGCAAATGAGATTTTAAAGAAATTTGGATTTGATTCTAGTGACCTGTTGACACTCCCATGATAGAGCGTACTAAATGCGGATGAGGACCACTCGGGGATCATGGTAGACCAAACGAAATATCGTAGTATGATCGGATCCACGATGTACCTCACGGCCGATGAGACCAGACATACGTTATTCGCTGTTTGCATATGTGCTAGATATCAGGCTAAGCCTACCAAAAAGCACCTTGAAGCGGTTAAGCGGGTCTTTCGGTATCTCCAAGGAACCATCAATATGGGACTTTGGTACCCGAAGGACACCGGTATGTCACTAACGAGGCTATCACGGATCGCGATCATGCGGGATGTCAAGATACACGTCGAAATGCGTCGGAGGTGCTCGGTTTCTGGGTGATAAGCTTGTGAGCTGGTCTTCAAAGAAGCAAATGAGTACTTCTATTTCTTCTATAGAGGCTGAATACATAGCCATGTCATCTTGTTGTGCTCAAATCCTATGGATGAGATCTTAATTATCTGACTATGGCTTTGAATTCAACAAAATCCCTACATCTTTGTGATAATAAAAGTACTATTGCTCTCTCATGCAACAACGTTCAACACTCAAGAGCAAAACACATTGACATTCGACATCATTTCATCAGGGAACAAGTAGAAAATGGTGTAGTGGAACTTTATTTTGTGAGGACTGAATACCAGTTAGTAGACATCTTCACCAAAGCTCTTCCTAGAGAACGTTTTGAGTTTATCCTCCCACAACTTGGTCTAAAGAGTCTTCAACCGGAAACACTTAAACGTCTTCAAGAGGAAGAAGAGGAGTAAAAGTATTTCTTCATCCATATCTTTGTATATATTTTTTCAAAAACCAAAATACAAAATTATAAAACCAACAAAAAACAAAGAGAGAAATATAAAACTTTCAAAAAACCCATAAAAATTAGAAAACCTTGAAAAATTCCAAAAATATTGTTATTTTGTCATGTTTTTTCTTATTCGATATCATCTACGGACTTTGTGTTGACATTCAAAGAATTTCACGGGTCTTTAGATGTTCTTCGAATGTACATAAGTTTGTTTCTTAAAAAAAATAAAAATAAAATAAAATAAAATCAAAAAATAAAAAAAATATTTTGGGAGAAAGTGAAACTATGGTTTATTGTCATTTCAGGCAGTAACCCATTTTTCAAAGAAAGAACAGAGCCATGCTTTATCTTGCCTTTCAAAACTCATGCTCTGATTCTTTAAAACAATTACTTACTATCTAATGAAAACTAATTGCTTTGTTAAATAACTCGAACTCTATTTTTGAAAATCATCTGGACTTAACGTTTGTCAAAATATCTATCTCTCAATCAACAACTTATGTCAGTGATTGAGGGGGAGAATGATTTCAATTAAATCAAAAGGTTGTTCGACAAACAATTATTTTCAAAAGATAATCATGCATGTTTAACCAATGGAGTGTAAAGTTTCAAAATCCGATCCTTATCAGTATAAATGTTTTCATAAACAAGTCACATTTCTCCTCAAAAGCTTTCAAAATCAATTTAAAACTACAGAGATCACAAATCTCAAATGATTTGAAAATTGTGATCGGGGGAGAATTTGTGATTTAAATTGGATTTAAACTGATAATTTGATAAATGGTTTAATAAGTGTTTAGCAAGCTTTCCTCCCCACATGTGCCAAACGATTTCAAGTTTTCCATGCACATGTTGAGGGGGAACATCTGTCTTAAACCACAAAGAATTGAAACGTGATTGATTTGTATCTAAGTGCAGATTCCTTCTTATATGTGTAAAACTCTTTCAAACCTCGAGGCACATATTGAGGGGGAGCAAATTTATGAAAACCTCATCCTTCCTTAATATGCTTTATCTACTTGATTTGATCAGGGAAGTGATGATGATATCTTTTAGAAAATGGTTATCAAAGAAGTTAATTCTTTCTCTTGCCTCCGTGTGCTAAAACAATTTCTATACATGAAGCACATGTTGAGGGGGAGCTCTTTTTCTAATATTATCAAAAAAACAATTCAGGTACAAAATGCTTTGATATTATATCACAAGTATTTGGATTGATTTTCAAATGGTTTTCGATTGGTTCCAATGGCAGATGAACAATACCAAATAGACCGACCAAATTTACTTTATGTATGGTGATATAAGGATGATAAGGTTAGGTATTTGTTCCCATGATCCGCTAGAACCGGAGGGATCTACCCAGGGACAATCCACTAGATAGTGTAGAAGTCCTTAGGTTTGATGAAAAAATGAGAAAAGTGAGATATGGGAAGAGTCTTGGTGAGGCCGAGCTAGTCTGGAATAAACCCAACAAGGTTCTAGTAATGAAGTCTTGGTAAGCACTGAAGGGTTGAAGAATGAAAAAGAAATGAAATGAGAAAAGGGTGAAAAGAAATAGCTCTCCATTAACTCAACCTTAGGGCAGTAACCGGGTTCAATTCAAATGCTACTGGTGGTTACCAAGGTAATATCGGTATTGAAGACAAGACGTCATGGACCCAGTGACGCACTTCACTACAAATTTCCAAGCTACTCAAGTTCTTCTAAAAGGACTTGTTTCATTCTCACGGGGAACCGACATTATCTATCGACTTTCTCTTAGAGTTTGTTGATATTGAAGAAGGAGACCCTCTCCCTAGTCTCCGGCATAGGAACCAAATGTGCACTATTGAGTCTAGAGCCAAGAGATCATCCACAATATCTTGTTAGGACACAAAATTAATGAAGACTTGCTGTTTCACACAATGTGGAAAGTGAGAATATATTAAGAGTCCTACGCATTATCCTTGTGGTATTTCCAAAACATCTGAGTGATATGCAAACATATTCACAATGAAGATGGAAATCCTCCTGGAGCCAACATCAAACAAGCTCCTGGTGGGTGGCATGTGAGATCTATCCAATAGATCAACCATGTGACAAGCTGAACGAAACAATGGGCGATTCATAATTATGAATCAATCCTGGTTCAGGTTATGGATTGACGGATACCTTTGAAAAACCGGTCGTTGTGCTTAAAACCCTTTTCTCTAGCACATCGACTGTGTACTCATATTTCAAAATAAAAGGTGTTTATGATTGACAATTGATTTTCTTTAAAACCTTCGTTGTATTGCAAAAACAATTTCTATTGTGCGTACACGATTGTTTTCAAATATCTTTTCATCAATCGTGAATCTCAATTATTTGATTCACTCACTTCGTGTTGTCTTCTTTGAGGCGTTCGGTTTGAGAACGGCTAGAGCATTGCGAGACCTGTCAAGGAAATTCTTGAATTATACGATCACGAGCGTACTTATGCTTGATCAGCGGGAACCGTGGGCGTGTACCTCAATTCAGAAAGTAATCAAAGACACTTTTCGTGCGCTTTATTGCTAAGCGTTGTATGCGTGCGCCCGACATTTGCGGTGATCAGAATGAAGCGGTCAATCCATAGCCGAGTGCTCACACAACACATTCATTTCTAAAGAAATCATGATTAGTGCATCAATGACTCTGATATTTTCACTCCATTCTTATGCTACACTGCTGCCAATATCATGAATCAACGAAAGCTTCCGCTACTCTGATGAGAAGAAATCATGATCCAGAATGTGAGCATGTCGGTCCAAATATCACAACATCACATAATACCAACACCACAAAGGATGAGTCAGAGATTTATGATAGGTGATGATCTCAAAGCTGGCTCAAAACTCATTATCACGTGGATCAGATAAAGACCTCCACTTGGATTAACCAAACATGCAATAATGAAGAATCAATGACTACGAGCTTCAGAGCAAAGGACTTTAACAAGAATCCAAGAATTTTTTTAATGTAATATCTGTTTGTATTCAATGTATTTTTGAGGTGACCTCCTTAGGGGAGATTGTTAGGATTTAGAAAATCCAGTCATTAAAGAGTCGGTCACCTCAAGTATATGTAATCGTTAGAAAGCTCGTAGTCGTAGATTGTTTAATGTTAAGTTGTATTTAGTTAAGTAACACCGTGGAGGACGGACGGGTCTTTACCCACTGTATGCCTGATCCACAGCCCGTAGGTTGCGATTTACGTAAGGACTATAAATACTCTCTACCTCCCAAGGTAGAGAGTTGGAGCTCATAATAATATTTTCATTTTCTCTCACTAAGTTCCCAAACCTCTAACTCTTTCTCTCTCTAAAACCTCTTGTATTCTCCTCTTTGATCATTGGTTTAGTGTGTTTGTGAAATCCAATATGTTACAGATTGGGCCTAGGAGGCAAGTCCTCCAAGTCTTCAAAAAATGGATTTGGAGAAGTAGGTGGTGTAGAGAATAACTCCAATGGGATGAGTGTTGGAGATTTTGGAGGTGATGGTGATTTTGATGTTTGGATAGGAGCCGGTGGTGGTGAGCTAGGAGTCTTTGTTGGTGGTGGAGTAGTGATAGTGATAGGTGATTGTGGAGGTGGTGTAGGAGTAGCCAAAGTGAGGGTTGTGTCATCCCTTATGGGAGATGAGATGGTTAGTGGAGATGACTCGGAAGAAGAGCTTATGTTGACAAAGCAACAAGGTCTTACGCTTATTCTAGCGGTTTTATTACAAGGCTTGGTTGATGGTGAAGATTTAGTCAATTTGACTTAAGCTTTTGCTTGTATATGGTGAGAATTGAGAAGGTGTGAAGATGATCATGGTAAAAGCTCTTAATTTATAGGAATGGAGAATTATGGAGAAATGTGTTTGATTTGATGTTAAACCATAGAAGAGATGAGGTTTCTAATGATTTTGAAGTGGGTTTAATGCTAGTCATATCACCCAAGTCAATCCATACAAGAAGGATGGAGTGAAGAGACAAAGATATGCAATAAATGTGTTCTAATGATTATGAGATCCTAACAATCAGATTACCCACGGATTGCAAGGAACCAAATTTTTGGTTCCTTCCTTTATGCAAAAGGGCTCATTGGGTTGATTTTTGAAAATTTTGAATTTTGGTGGAAAATGGATATTCGATGTGCCTAAGTGTGTTATACTAGTTCTAATATGTGTAATAACTAGTTAAGATTAACTTAGAAGCAATGTATGGTAATTTGGAATGTCAAAATAAGCAAAATTCAGAAAATTACCTGTAGGATCCACGACACCAAAAAAATACACAGGCGGAACCCAAAAAAGAGTGTCGCCTGGTCCGCCTATACAGGTACGGTGGTACCAATTTCTATAACAGACGGTACCAAATTTTTGGTGCCGTCTGATCCGTGGACACCAGAAATCACCATAGAACAGTTTTTTAGGTGTCGAGGACCTTTCCGAAACCTGAAATTTTGCTCAAAACATGTGACATTAATTATTTCTAGTTAGGAAAAGTAAATAACACATGCACAAACATAGTGGAGCATAGCTTTGACCAAGGGCTAACGATTTTCACATAAAATTGAAAATGGGTAAAATTTGATAACATACTTGTGCTATCCCCCTGCATGAAATTGTTAACATACATCATTGTTTTAAGTTATATTATCATCCTACAAATTAAAACCAACCAAATTTTAGCATACATCAAAGTTATTGTCTTGTTCCAAACACTCCTTAAAAGGACCCTCACTTGTCCAACTTCTTGTAAATCTTGTTCATCATCCTACCAAGGCACTTGAACATCCCCTTGGTTTGCTTGAACTCCGCTGATTCATTCTCAATCTCGAGGAGAGACGCATAATACTCATGAGGTGGAAGGCGAGAATTTGGAAGACCATCCTCGGAGCTATTTGATGATGATGATGATGGAGTTGGAGGTTTTGCTATTTTGCCTTTAGTCCTAGCCACTCGATCGTCACTCAAGGGCACAAAAATGTGAGGGATGAGCTCATAGTCAAGCTTCAACCCTTTTGGGCTTGGTGGAATGGGTGCAAAGGCTCTATAGAGACGGGTGAGAAGCATCCCGTAAGGAAGAGCAACCGAACCTTGAGTTGGAATGTTAATCATTCTCCTAGCAATGTAGTAGGCTAAATTGAATGGTTGACGGGTGGACAAGTTGTAGAGCATGTGACAAAGGCAAGCATTGATATGATCCCTATTTCCTATGGTGCTAATGACGTTGGCTCTAAGTAGTTCCTCCCATTTCTTAAATTCGGGCTTAAGTTCATTGAGCTCCATTCCATATGGATCTCGGTTCACCTCCTTTCCCTTTCGGGTGACACGGGTTGGAGCGGCTCTTGGGTTAAAGGGGTGCTCACGGATGATATCCTTATCCGCTAAAGGAGTTTGGTAGGGAAGATAGAGTTCATTGATTGCATCAAGGATAGTAAGTGACCACTTATCCGAGTAGACACATGTCCCTCGGTTGGGAATTCCTATTACTTGAGCAAATTGGGTTAGGGAGATGGTGTAGTCGTTTTGATTGATCCTAAAACTTGGGCTAAATTCATCACCCTCATCAATGAAACCGATGACACTAGCATAGAACTCTAACACAAACCAAGGACATATTGGTTCATCGATCTCAAGGAGACAATCTGTAACACCCCAACCCGACAAGGGTAGAAGTGTCACTTTCTGGTGTCATATCAGAACATACAAATAAAATATTTACAAACGGAAGCCTTAAAATGAAGTATCAAATCAAATAAACAATCGACTTACAAGGAAATTTGCTAAATCCAAAATGTCTAAAATAAAATGGAATCTCAAAAACAACAGCCCGACAAAAGTCCAAATAATAAGGTAACTAGGGTTGATCCACTCGATAATCCAACTCTCACCCATCAAAGCCCATCTTCAATCCTAAAACACCGCCGAGGAAAAGAAATGCGGCTGAGCTTAAAAGCCAGTGAATAGATATAACAAAACGAAAGCTAAATAAAATCTGAAATGCAAAATGAAAGAAAGGAAACGGATAACAAAGTTGCAACGAAATGAGAACAATGAGTCAATGAGGATCCTGCAGAACACAATTATCTGAGATATCCAAAACGAACAGATAACAAGGGGAACGGAGCAAAGCAAAGCATCGATGACATATAACAAGCACATACAACCCCGACATACAAGAACTGAAACATAAGAAAGCATAGCAGACGTCGCATCCACACAACATATATGTCATACAATCAATTCAGGAAATCAGAAGGCATACAAGCCAAACAGATATCTCTGAAAGCGGAAGCAATTATTTAATAAGTGAGCATAGCAATTCACACAGGTCAAAACCCTTAGTTGAAAACATAACCAAGATTATCATAATGGCGGAAGTACTAACGGCCGATCAACACATGGAGTCACACGTAATAAGTACGAATACAATATAAACGATATAATTAAATGAATTAAAGACATAGCAGGGCAACTAAACAAATTAGAATACAACGGGATAGTCATAGTCCACGAATACCGAACAAAGCACACATAATAAACCGACAAAACTATCGATTACACATTAGTATGGTAACCAGACAAATTAGAGAGTCACATAACAGTGAGATCACATATCATCAGATGAAAATAGGTAACTCAGATAACCGCATAGTAATCACATCATGGCAGGATAATCAGTAGTCACATAAAACATGAATAGCATAATCAAATTCAATAAGCATATAATAACCCGATGCGTGAATGGAGCGATAGTCGAAGTAACGGAATGAGAGTGTGAGAGATCAAAGCAATGGAATATATATATCTTGGTAGTAGAGTGAGTCATATAAAGTCTTGAGTAATGAACAATTAATACAGAATATGGTGCGTTGGGGAATACAGAAGGTACAATATAGGCATATCAAAAGTGTAAGGGTTGTCAGAAATCTACCACGAGCCCGGAACATATCATATCATATCATATCATAAGTAACCATTGTATTCGGAGGGTGACCTCGAATACCATACATAATAGGAGGGAGACCTCGGTAACAAATGGAGTAGCTAGCTCGGAATTGTGAAGACAGCGTATTGCACACGACATCATTCACCATATAAATCTCCAATCAGATCAAATCACTCGAAACATATCATATCTAGGATGCATCCATACGCCCCCCAGTGGCCAAATCATATACAAAGCGTATCATATCATAACATATCATAATAGGGGACGGTGTGGAACATCACTCAACCACACTAAAGTCATGCCATTGGTGCATCAATGACACGGTCAGGTTACCTTCCTGACTAGGAAACATATTTGGCTCGGGTATCAGACTGAAGGGTCAAAGCATATTCATATCATAAGGGTTCATATCAAAGTTCATATCATAGTTTCATATCAAAGTTCATATCAAAGTTTCATATCAAAGTTCATATCAAAGTTTCATATCAAAGGGAGCATAGCAGAGTCATAGGGAAGCCCTAATCATGAGGCTTAGAGTAAAGCGTAACAGTTCAAGCTAGTATCGAAAGATGTATAAGAATCACGAGAAACCTTAAGAGATAAGGTCAGAATATCTGTACCTTAGCAACGAAATCAAAGCAAACAAGAAAGTTACACCGGGAGGCAACGTCGTATCTCCTTCAACGTATCTACACGATTTGATATCATATATTACTTATATACTCATTTTATAAGCTTCTTATGCATTTGTAAGTGTATTACTTATTGATATCATATTTTATCTTTTATTTTCTTAAACTCATATTTGGACCAGACTTTAGCGATTTTTATAAAATACTTACTTAGCTCAAGTGAAATCAAGGAAATTCCCAGGGGTTCCCATATGAGTTAAGAGACTCTCCAAAAATTGGGGGACTTTATTTCCAAGTCAAATGTCCTATGAAAAATCATGAGTCCAGGACACATCGAACTCACCGATTTACCCACACTAAAAGTATAGCCCCAACAAATACACTCACACTACTCCACACATCAAACCAAAAGCTACAGGTGTCACAAAATATATAAACATCATAACCACCAAAGCAAAAGTCCCAGAACCTCATAGATTAAATACTAAAAATCAAATACTACATCATAAATTTAAACTCAGAATTGATTCGAACACCTAACTCCAAAATAATAAAAATCATACTTACAGGTATGCAAATTATACAAGACTTATATTTCCAGAAAGATATTTCAATGTACTACAATTTAGGCTCAAGAATCACTCAAAAACATGCAAGTATCATCAGATAACACCTAGATGAATCCAACCTAAATTCTGGACAGCTTAACAAGCAATCATAACCAAGCAACAAACAACTCACCAATCATCACTTAAGCATGCCAAACATCACAAAACTAATCATACACCATGTTTAGGGTCTAATAGCATGAATTCTACAGAGGTTTCATAAATTTAACCAATGAAGCATAATATCAAGCATTTGACATATTATAAGTCCATAATTTCATGTAAAAAGCTACTAACAAGTCCTAAACATGTTGCAAACCTATCCATCACCCACCAAATCATATCCACAAGGCAACCATCATCAAATATCAATAAATCACATAAATAAAAGTTTAATCATCCATCTCATACAATTCCCTATCCAATCTCATAAGATTACACGTTTTAGTCACGTAAACATCACCATAACCTTCACATAAAATCATGAACTTCTAAGCTATCAAACTCATCCATAAGCATGTTATCACCCATCATTGAAAGTTCATGTACTCATTCTATATGACATATAAACATGTTATGAAAGCCGTTTCCAAATTCTCATATCCTAAGTACCATTTTTAACGCTAACATGTACACATAAAATCATGAATTCATAATTTGAGTTTAACATGAAAATGGCTTATAAAACTTTACAATGATTCCAAAAATGAACATACACCACTTATATAAGTCTATTAACATGTAAGGAACATTACGTAATCATAACCATAACCATTTAACAACATAATTGCATTCACATAAAATCATAAATTAACAAGCTAATACCATTAGGTAGGATATGACACACACTACACGAAACCCTTATTCCAAACACACCATACACGACCCAAACTCACACATAACCGTACCAAACACACCCTTACTCACCCAAGTCGATTCAAAACAGCCCCCAATATCATCTTTTTGAAACAAAACGGCCCCTAATTAATTACCTATGGTTTTCTACGCTTTGATTTTATGCGACCACTAATTATCATTTTATGTGTAGCATAGTTATAAACAAAATGTGTGCATAAGGGAACAAAACCCACGACCCAAATCGAAACAAGGTAAAGGAACGTTGATGATTATTATGATACCTTAGAAGCGTTAACGAAGAGGAAACAAGGACTAAGGCTGCTATACCCACGACCATGGTCAAAACAGCCAGCCACCATCTTCTAACCTAGTATACCCACGACCTGGAGTAGAAGTCCCACGACAAGAACAACAGCAAGACACCCATGACTAGAAGCCTCTAATGATACCCACGACAGCAGCAATTATCCCTAGCAACACCTTGTTAGTCGAAAGGATGGGAGAATGGATCTTCAGCCGTCACTTTAGGTGAAGTATTAGGGTTTCATGTGTGAGATAGTTGTGTGAAAAAAATAGGTCACGACAATATGAAGGGGGAGGGGGTATACGGTTTGTTCTTTTTTTTATGAGCCAAGGGAAGAAGAATGGGCCAAGTCCAATTCCAACTTATAATTTAGATGGGCTTTTACATTTAAGTAAATATGTGCTTTGTAACTTATGAAATTTCCGGCTCATGTAATTTATAAATGTGTAATATGTATAGACGCAAAGTGACAGAAGATTTAATTTATTTTGGACATTAGGTTAGACAATCTTTCACAAGTTAGGTTAAATTTTACATTTAATGAGCTTGACGAATTTTACGTATTTTACAAATATTCAATAGAGGGGCAAAATAATCTTTTCATGCGTTTATGATTTTTAGGGTTTTACAACTCTTCCCCTCTAAAAAGAAAATTTTCGTCCTCGAAAATTGAAGTCGCAGAGGTATACAGAGACGAACAAGTTTAAGGTAGACATAGCAATCCATAGTTTCACACAGATCATAACGATTTCGGTTCCAAAGCGTACAAAACTTATACGTAACAGATGTCGGTGAGAATCTCCCAAAGAGGTACAGAATTCCAAACGAACATGAGGAGTGACAAATAGAGGATACAAGTCATATTCCATTCACGTACCCACCCCGGGCATTTCCCAAGATGTCGTATGATTTCAATAAGTTCAAATCATATGATCTCGGTATTATCACGTTGATCAGGCGTCATAATACTTGCATCACATGACAAGTCCTTATTGTCATCATATTCAACCTCGGGTCATGACAAACCACATAATCAATATCACAACAAAACATATCACATACAAATATCAAGCAACATACCAAAGCAGACCAGATTCATATACACAGCATAAACTGCATCAAACAACTTACCATTTCACGATGAAAGAAAGCCACCAACTTGCATAAAACGGTTCCTCATGACTCATTACTGACGATTCAAAGGAAAACTGAGATATTACCAAAATGCTAAACGATAAAGCTTCACGATTCAAACCGAGTTCTAAACAAATCAAAGAAATGCAATACCGATCAAAACCACTTAGCAAAATATCAAACCGCCTCAAAACGCATGACAAACGAATCGGAGTAACACAAGTCGCGCCCAAATCTTATGAAGTAGATGAACCTTCTCAGCCACCGGTTGAATATTGTCTCCGTCTTTTGCGCCTGTGGTTGATCTATCCAGCTTCCTCCAACATCATCCTGACGTCTCTGGCAGCATCACGATCGGGTGCGGCTTCTGCTTCACGAACTTCTCCAGAAATTGTTGCAGCAATGCAGGGTCGGCACCATCATCTTCAGCTCTACGAGAAATCTCCATCTAACGATCGACAAACGGATGTGCGAAGACAAAATAAACAAATTCAAATGCGAAGAGAAGAAGGCCAAATCAGTGAAGACAAAAGAATATCAAAGTCAAATCTGAACGATAATCAAAATGAATCGAAAGAGATCAGAACAGACGGAAGCCTAATGTCTACCCAGTCCTCACAGGTCAATCCTAAGGTTAACAAGACGAAACCTGGCTCTGATACCATAATTGTAACACCCCAACCCGACAAAGGTAGAAGTGTCACTTTCTGGTGTCATATCAGAACATACAAATAAAATATTTACAAACGGAAGCCTTAAAATGAAGTATCAAATCAAATAAACAATCGACTTACAAGGAAATTTGGTAAATCCAAAATGACTAAAATAAAATGGAATCTCAAAAACAACAGCCCGACAAAAGTCCAAATAATAAGGTAACTAGGGTCATCCACTCGAGATAATCCAACTCTTAGCCCATCAAAGCCCATCTTCAATCCTAAAACCTGCCGCAGGAAAAGAAATGCGGTTGAGCTTAAAAAGCCCAGTGAAGAGATATAACAAAACGAAAGTTAAATAAAATCTGAAATGCAAAATGAAAGAAAGGAAACGGATAACAAAGTTGCAGCGAAATGAGAACAATGAGTCAATGAGGATCTGCGAGAACACAATTATACCAGATATCCAAAACGAACAGATAACAAGGAGAACGGAGCAAAGCAAAGCATCGATGACAGATAACAAGCACATACAACCCCGACATACAAGAACTGAAACATAAGCAAGCATAGCAGACGTCGCATCCACACAACATATATGTCATACAATCAATTCAGGAAATCAGAAGGCATACAAGCCAAACAGATATCTACAGGAAAGCGGAAGCAATTAATTAATAAGTGAGCATAGCAATTCACACAGGTCAAAACCCTTAGTTGAAAACATAACCAATATCATAACAGCGGAAGTACTAACAGCAGTCAACACATGGCAGTCACACGTAATAAGTAGGAATACAATATAAACGATATCATTAAATGAATTAAAGACATAGCAGGGCAACTAAACAAATAAGAATACAACGGAATAGTCATAGTCCACGAGATACCGAACAAAGCACACATAATAAACCGACAAAACTATCGATTACACATTAGTATGGTCACCAGACAAATCAGAGAGTCACATAACAGTGAGATCACATATCATCATATGAAGATAGGTAACTCAGATAACCGCATAGTAATCACATCATGGCAGGATAATCAGTAGTCACATAAAACATGAATAGCATAATCAAATTCAATAAGCATATAATAACCCGGTACGTGAATGGAACGATAGTCTGAAGTAACGGAATGAGAGTGTGACAGATCAAAGCAATGGAATATATATATCTTGGTAGTAGAGTGAGTCATATAAGGGTACTGAGTAATGAACAATTAACATAGAATATGGTGCGTTGGGGAATTACAGAAGGTACAATATAGGCATATCAAAAGTGTAAGGGTTTTCAGAAATCTACCACGAGCCCGGAACATATCATATCATATCATATCATAAGTAACCATTGTATTCGGAGGGGTGACCTCGGAATACCATACATAATAGGAGGGAGACCTGTTAACAAATGGAGTAGCTACCTCCCGGAATTGTGAAGACGCGTATTGCACACGACATCATTCACCATATAAATCTGCAATCAGATCAAATCCCTCGAAACATATCATATCTAGGATGCATCCATACGCCCCCCAGTGGCCAAATCATACACAAAGCGTATCATATCATAACATATCATAATAGGGGACGGTGTGGAACATCACTCAACCACACTAAAGTCATGCCATTGGTGCATCAATGACACGGTCAGGTTACCTTCCTGACTAGGAAACATATTTGGCTCGGGTATCAGACTGAAGGGTCAAAGCATATTCATATCATAAGGGTTCATATCAAAGTTCATATCATAGTTTCATATCAAAGTTCATATCAAAGTTTCATATCAAAGTTCATATCAAAGTTTCATATCAAAGGGAGCATAGCAGAGTCATAGGGAAGCCCTAATCATGAGGCTTAGAGTAAAGCGTAACAGTTCAAGCTAATATCGAAAGATGTATAAGAATCATTTGTAAGTGTATTACTTATTGATATCATATTTTATCTTTTATTTTCTTAAACTCATATTTGGACCAGACTTTAGCGATTTTTATAAAATACTTACTTAGCTCAAGTGAAATCAAGGAAATTCCCAGGGGTTCCCATATGAGTTAAGAGACTCTCCAAAAATTGGGGGACTTTATTTCCAAGTCAAATGTCCTATGAAAAATCATGAGTCCAGACCTGTCCAGAACTCACCCAGATTTACCCACACTAAAAGTATAGCCCCAACAAACACACTCACACTACTCCACACATCAAACCAAAAGCTACAGGTGTCACACAATATATAAAAATCATAACCACCGAAGTAAAAGTCCGAGAACCTCATAGATTAAATACTAAAAATCAAATACTACATCATAAATTTAAACTCAGCAATTCAGATTCAGACACCCTAACTCCAAAATATAAAAATCATACTTACAGGTATGCAAATTATACAAGACTTATATTTCCAGAAAGATATTTCAATGTACTACAATTTAGGCTCAAGAATCACTCAAAAACATGCAAGTATCATCAGATAACACCTAGATGAATCCAACCTAAATTCTGGACAGCTTAACAAGCAATCATAACCAAGCAACAAACAACTCACCAATCATCACTTAAGCATGCCAAACATCACAAAACTAATCATACACCATGTTTAGGGTCTAATAGCATGAATTCTACAGAGGTTTCATAAATTTAACCAATGAAGCATAATATCAAGCATTTGACATATTATAAGTCCATAATTTCATGTAAAAAGCTACTAACAAGTCCTAAACATGTTGCAAACCTATCCATCACCCACCAAATCATATCCACAAGGCAACCATCATCAAATATCAATAAATCACATAAATAAAAGTTTAATCATCCATCTCATACAATTCCCTATCCAATCTCATAAGATTACACGTTTTAGTCACGTAAACATCACCATAACCTTCACATAAAATCATGAACTTCTAAGCTATCAAACTCATCCATAAGCATGTTATCACCCATCATTGAAAGTTCATGTACTCATTCTATATGACATATAAACATGTTATGAAAGCCGTTTCCAAATTCTCATATCCTAAGTACCATTTTTAACGCTAACATGTACACATAAAATCATGAATTCATAATTTGAGTTTAACATGAAAATGGCTTATAAAACTTTACAATGATTCCAAAAATGAACATACACCACTTATATAAGTCTATTAACATGTAAGGAACATTACGTAATCATAACCATAACCATTTAACAACATAATTGCATTCACATAAAATCATAAATTAACAAGCTAATACCATTCGTAGGATATGACACACACTACACGAAACCCTTATTCCAAACACACCATACACGACCCAAACTCACACATAACCGTACCAAACACACCCTTACTCACCCAAGTCGATTCAAAACAGCCCCCAATATCATCTTTTTGAAACAAAACGGCCCCTAATTAATTACCTATGGTTTTCTACGCTTTGATTTTATGCGACCACTAATTATCATTTTATGTGTAGCATAGTTATAAACAAAATGTGTGCATAAGGGAACAAAACCCACGACCCAAATCAGAAACAAGGTAAAAGGAACGTTGATGATTATTATGATACCTTAGAAGCGTTAACGAAGAGGAAACAAGGACTAAGGCTGCTATACCCACGACCATGGTCAAAACAGCCAGCCACCATCTTCTAACCTAGTATACCCACGACCTGGAGTAGAAGTCCCACGACAAGAACAACAGCAAGACACCCATGACTAGAAGCCTCTAATGATACCCACGACAGCAGCAATTATCCCTAGCAACACCTTGTTAGTCGAAAGGATGGGAGAATGGATCTTCAGCCGTCACTTTAGGTGAAGTATTAGGGTTTCATGTGTGAGATAGTTGTGTGAAAAATAGGTCACGATAATATGAAGGGAAGGGGGTATACGGTTTGTTCTTTTTTTTTATGAGCCAAGGGAAGAAGAATGGGCCAAGTCCAATTCCAACTTATAATTTAGATGGGCTTTTACATTTAAGTAAATATGTGCTTTGTAACTTATGAAATTTCCGGCTCATGTAATTTATAAATGTGTAATATGTATAGACGCAAAGTGACAGAAGATTTAATTTATTTTGGACATTAGGTTAGAAAATCTTTCACAAGTTAGGTTAAATTTTACATTTAATGAGCTTGACGAATTTTACGTATTTTACAAATATTCAATAGAGGGGCAAAATAGTCTTTTCATGCGTTTATGATTTTTAGGGTTTTACACAATCGAAGTGAATGGCGGCTAGTTCTTGACGGAGATTGGTTCCATCGACAAAGGATGAGTGAATGGTTCTACCCTCATGGAAGTACCTTTGTTCTAGACTCTTAAAGATTTCGACTTGTTCTTTGGAGAGGCCTTTGGTTTTGTGATGTTTAGGAATGTAGTTAAGAGTATCCTTATGATCGTAGAATTTTGCGGCTACCATGGTTATTCCTATGAGCAAAAATTTACATGTTAAAAATAAGAACAAACTTAGCGTTTTGATTCTAGTGTGTGCCTATATGAAAACGATTTGGAGTTGCGGTTATCTCGACTCATTTTATGCATAAAATGGTTTTTAGTAGGGGTGTTTGGCAAAAGGCATGAGATAACCCAAACGCTCCTAATTCAATGTGGCTTCATTTGAATATACCCGGGAATACATATTAGTTATGTATTACCTTTAGTATTCAAGAGCATGCAAGTGATGAAGATTTTACGTTTCTATTTGTATTAACAATGAAATTTTTTTTTCCTACAAGTGAGAAGCTTTTCAAAATTTTTTACATGGGGTGTTTGGTTATTTGAATAAAACCTTATAGTCATTATCTTTTGATTAGTGGGAAACATGATTTGTTTATGCAATGTGACAATGTAGTACCTAATTTCAATGACTAGTTATGCAATTTGCCAATTGAATCCATGTTTTGTACAAGAATATACATAATCCCCATGTAGTGATTTTGTGCACAAATTGGAATCCTAGACTCAGAATTAAGAGATGAAATGTAGTTAGGATACTTACAATAATGTTATCTTGAGTGATTAGTGGGTGAGAAAATGTCAACAATGAGTTAGGTCTAATGTTGAAACGTTTTGGTAAAGTAAGTTGTAAGGAAGAAGATGTTTTGTAGGTTGTATTTTTGCTGCTGTTGTCACCACGGACCAGACGGCACCAAAAAATTGGTTCCGCCTTTGTTGTCGTTTGGTGCCGTGGGAACGGTAGCAGTTTTAAGTAAATTTGTTTTGTTTTGTTTGTTCTAAGGTTTAAACTATGTTTTACCTATATGTTTGGTTCCATTAACCCCAAACCAATTCTAAGAAGATTAAATGGTTCTCGTTTGAGAGGCTTGGTTAGAATGTCGACAATGTTGTCTTCGGAGGATACTTTCTCAATTGAGATGTTTCCTTTTTGAACATTGTCGCGAAGAAAGTGATGACGGATTTCAATATGCTTCGTACGAGCATGTTGGACGGGATTTTTGCTGAGATCAATAGCTCCTTTGTTGTCGCAAAATATAATGATATCGTTGAGATGAATTCCGTAATCCACGAGAACTTGCTTCATCCAAAGAGCTTGTTGACATGCTTTTTTGGCTGAGACGTACTCGGCTTCAGTAGTTGAGATAGCTAAAGCCGTTTGCTTCTTTGCAAACCATGAGGTGAGACAATGTCCGACAAAAGTGCAAATACCACTTGTACTTTTTCTATCGACATAGTCACCGGCATGATCCGAGTCGGCATACACTATAGTTTCTACACCCGTTCCTTTGGGATACCATAATCCTAAACATGTCGTTCCCTTAATGTATCTAAATATCCTTTTCAAAGCTTCTAAGTGTGATACCTTTGGATTTTCTTGAAAGCGAGCACATAGACAAACACTAAACATAATGTCGGGTCTACTAGCCGTGAGATAGAGTAAGCTACCGATCATTCCTCTATATTTAGTGTTATCTACCGATTCACCTTCCTCATCCTTGGTGAGTTTAGTGTCCGAAGACATGGGTGTCTTAGTTGGTTTTGAGTCTTCAAGACCAAATTTCTTAAGCATATCTTTTATATATTTAGATTGATTAAAGAATATGCCATCTTCTAGTTGTTTAATTTGAAGTCCTAGAAAGAAGTTTAATTCACCCATCATACTCATCTCAAACTCATCGTGCATGATTTTAGAGAAATCATCACATAGCTCTTGACAAGTTGATCCGGATATGATGTCATCAACGTATATTTGAACAATGATAATATGTGATTCCTTTTTCTTGGTAAAAAAAAGTATTATCTACTAATCCAATGGTGTATTTGTTTTCAACAAGAAAAGTCTTAAGTCTATCGTACCAAGCTTTTGGTGCTTGCTTAAGACCGTATAATGCTTTCTTGAGTTTGAAGACATGATGTGGTTTCTCAAAGTCGGTAAAACCGGGAGGTTGAGAAACAAATACTTCTTCGTTAATAAACCCATTAAGAAATGCACTCTTAACATCCATTTGAAATAATTTAAAGTCATAAGCACATGCATATGCAAGTAAGATTGTAATAGACTCAAGCCTAGCTACCGATGCATAAGTTTCATCATAATCAATCCCCTCTTGTTGATTATAACCTTGTGCGACAAGCCTAGCTTTGTTTCTAGACACTACACCATTTTCATCCACTTTATTTCGAAAAACCCATTTCGTTCCAATTATAGTTTGATCTTTAGGTCTTGGAACTAACTTCCAAACATCATTTCTAACGAATTGGTTTAACTCTTCTTGCATAGCAATTACCCAAGATTCATCTTTTATTGCTTCATTTATGTTTTTCGGTTCAATGGTAGGTACAAAACAAAAATGATTACTTTGATTTTGGGCTTGTGATCTTAAGGTTCTTTGATTAAGTTGTCCTATGACCTTTTCTAACGGATGACTTTTGGATTCTTTGATGTTTATAATTTCATTATTTAGTTGTTCATCTTCCTTGTCATTTTTTATTATTTCTTGACTTTCTACAAGTTGACTTTCAACTAAGTCATCATCTACTAAAGGTGATGTCTTAGAGGGAGCTGGACTTTCGTCGAATGTTATGTTCAACGATTCCTCGACTCTCATTGTTTCTTTGTTTAAGATAATGTAAGCTTTACTAGTTTGTGAATAACCAAGAAATACACCTTCATAAGACTTTGGGTCAAACTTGGTGAGATAATCTTTAGTATTAAGAATGAAACATTTACATCCAAATAATCTAAAATATCCTAAAGTTGGCTTTTTACCTTTATATAGCTCATATGGTGTTTTGTTTAAGAAAGGACGTATTAAGACTCTATTTAAAATATATGTTGAAGTGTCAACATATTACACCAAAACTTTTGAGGAATGTTTTGTTCATTAAGCATTGTTCTACTCATTTCTTGAATGGTTCTATTTTTACGTTCTACAATTCCATTTGATTGAGGTGTTCAAGGAGATGAGAAGTTGTGTGTTATACCATTTGTATCACAAAAGTTTCCAAATTGTGTTTCATTGTCAAATTCACGACCATGATCCGTTCGGATCGACACAATGTTAACACCTAGTTGATTTTGAATTTTCTTGCTAAGAATTTCAAATTTATCAAAAGCTTTATTTTTGGTTTTCCAAAACAACGTCCAAGTAAACCTTGAATAATCATCTACTATGACCAAAGTGTATAAGTTGCCTCCATAGCTTCTTATAGTGGATAGACCAAACAAGTCCATATGCAATAGTTCTAGAAACTTATATGTGGACACCATGTTTTTAGGCTTATGACTACTATGGGTTTGTTTACCAATTTTGCAAGCGTCGCAAAAGTGTTGGTCATATTTAAGTTTAGGTAAATTTCTAACAAGATTTTTTGAAGATAGATTTTGTATAAGTCTCATATTAGCGTGACCTAAGCGTCTATGCCAAAGAGTTAAGCTATCATCTAAAGTTGTTAGACAAAGTTTGTCATTAGATGTTTTATCTATTTTGATGACGTATATATTATTTTTCCTAACTCCTTTAGCTATGGTGATACCATCTTTTAGTATTTTACTACCATTTTCTTCAAATAGTACTTTATACTTTTTATCACATAATTGGCTAATACTAAGTAGATTAAATTCTAACCTATCGACATGAGCAACATTTTCAATAGTTAGAGAGTTATGAGCGATCGTAACTTTGCCAATGATTTTGCTTTTGAGATTGCTACCAAAAGTGACATTACATCCGTCATACTCTTGGTATGTTGAGAAGAGGCTTTTGTTGCCCGTCATGTGTCGTGAGCATCCACTATCTTTTATCCATTCATCAAGTTCCAATCCAACTTTCAAGCATACCTAAGACACAAATAACTCAAGCGTTTGGTCCCCAATATCTCATGGGTCCGTTTGGGTTAAACATACCATTTACTTGATTCATGTATGGAAATGATGGGTAAGAGTTCCATGGCATGTAATATGGAGTTTGATATGGTCTAGGGAAGTTTTGATTCCAACCGTTATGTTGATAGTTGGGTTGTATGTTGTGGTTGTTTTTAGGAAAGGGGCGTTTGGCAAAAGGTGTTTTATGTCGTTGTTGAGTAGTTTTAGATCTAAATTCATTTCTAGAAAGTCCTACTCCTGATGTAACAGCAGGTTTTAGTTTAATATTATCCTTGGTTTTCTTTGTTACTTTGACAAATTCACTACGGTCCGCGTCGCAAACATTCTGTCCTGCTGCAGTCCTCACGGCACCATTTTTTGCAACGGACGGATCCCTGTTTTTGGGTCCGTCTGGTCCATGCTGTACTGCAGCAGATTTGACAGCTTGTTTGTCCTTTTCGGCCATTTTGGTTTGACTCTTTGGAATTAATACCTCATTAAATCCCAGTCCATTCATGTTTCCTAAGGTTTTTTGAATTCTAACTATTTCACCGGCACAAGCAATATTTTTGTTAAACCTTTTAAACTTAGAATTATGTTCGATTAGAACATCTTGTCTGAGCTTTAGTTTTTCTATTTCAAGACTAAGCTCTTGACATGATTTGCAATCATCGTCATTTGCTTTTCCCTTTTCTAATCGTTTTGCCTTTTCTTTTAACTCATAGATTTTATTTTCTAAAAATTCCTTTTTAGTCTTTAAAAATTTATTTTTAGTTATGATTTTTAGACTAAGCTCACACAATTGGTTATATTGTTTTTGCAAAGTGTCATCATCAATAGAGGAATAAGATGAGTCGGAATGTACCTCGTTTGACTCATGTGCCATTAGAGCGATCTCATCCTTGCTCGACTCTTCATCACCCTCACTATCACTCCAAGAACCACTTACAAAAGCTCGTTGAGTTTTGCTTTTAGGAGGCTTGGGATAATCTCCTATTAGATGACTTGCATCACCGCATCTAAAACACTTTATTTCACCTTTACCCTTTTTGTCATCCTGATCTTTTCGGAATGGCTTCTTTTCTTATCGAGGTTGTCTTACAAACCTTCCTCTTCTTCTAAAGAACTTTTTGAAATCTCTAACGGCCATGGCATACTTCTCATCTTCACTACCGGAGCAAGTTTCGTCATCATCACTTGAATCCGTTCTTGCTTTTAGAGCAACGGATTTGATTTTCTCTCTTTTTCCTTTGATGATTTCTGAATCTTTCTCCATCACCATTTCGTGTACTTTGAGGTTTCTGATTAGCTCGTCTAGTGTCACTTTTGAGAGATCTTTTGATTCCTCAATAGCCGTCATTTTAGCTCTCCACTTCGGATGGAGTGCTCTAAGAAATTTCCTGATAAAGTTCTTACTACGAAAAGATTCATCAAGTTCTTTAAGTGATGTAATATTAGTATTAAAACGAGCAAAGCCACAATCAATGGTTTCATCTTCAGGGATAACAAATTGTTCATATTGTTGAACAAGAAGATCAATTTTGTTATCCTTGATTTGTGAATTTCCTTGATGTTTAATAATCAAAGATTCCCAAATATCTTTAGCGGTTTCATACATAAAAATTCTTTCATATTCTTTTCTAGGCAAAGCATTATAAAGCATCATTTTAGCTTCATTATATTTAGAAATTAATTTCTTTTGTTCATCAACAGAAATATCTTTTGTTGTAGAACTAAAATTCCCTTTAACAATAAGAAACCAAATATCTATATCTTTTGATTTTACATATGTTTCAAAACGGTTTTTCCAATAGATAAATCCATTGGTTTCAAAGAGTGGTGGTCTTTTCATAGATTGCCATTCTTTAAAGTTTTCAGAGTCTATGGATCGTTTCAAGTTTATAAAATACAATATATTTTAGAAATTCTTGAGCAACGAGGCTCTGGTACCAATTATGGAAAACTAGAAGGGGGTTGAATAGTTTACCGATTAAAAACTTTGTTTTGAAACTTATTGAAAGATCAATTGATATTGATCTTAGATATGTTAGTGAATAGTAATCAACAATATGTAAAGAGTATATAAGGAAAGAAACAATCAAACCACAACAACTTGTTTATAGTGGTTCGGTCTACAAGGACTCTTTTTCCTTGCCCTACTCCACTCCCCGAGTCTCACACTCGAGAGTTTAACTTCACTAGTCAACAAGCTCCTTTCACCGGCAGAGAAACCTTTACACTTCGCTTACACACTATTTCCGACACTAAGCTAGATGTCGAGTTCTTTTCACGGGTACAACCACTCCCACACACAATGTATTTTAAGGACTAAAATACTAACAGCTCACACTCACAAGATTATGATGGTTTGATACAACAATGATGTATGAATCAATACAAGATCATACAACAACAAACAAACAAGCCTTCCAACTTCTTGTTGAAGCTTGAATGTATCTTGATCTTCTTTGCTACAAAAGAGATCACTAATATGATATGAAAATGAGTTAGAAATGTTAGAGAGAAGTAATGTATGAGAATATGATAGAAAGGGATGAAAAACAACTTGGTTTGGCTTTGCTATTTATAGCCAAAAACATCAGCAAGCACCACGGACCACGGAAGCCTTAAAAGGGTTCCGCCCGTGTTAACATTTGGTGCCGCCGAGGTCTGACAGCAAGATCTCAAAATCTTACCAAAGTCAAGCATATCTATCCAAGATTGTGTAAGATATGTAGAGTCTAAATTTACATATAGAATCTAGTGAAATCTTCTTTTCAATGATGCACTACATGATGTCATGTGTTTGTTTTTCTATTTTTAGAAATGTGTAAATACATATGTAATGTTTTGTTTTTAAGAAACCAAAACATTCTTGAACTAAAAGCTACTATCATACATTATGGTTTAGAGTCATATCAAGATATGATTAATCACAATGTAAATGCTTGAGCGATGAAGATATTATTTGAAAAAGCTTGTTTTTAATATCTATTAAACTTTACAAGCTTTAAGCTTTATAAAAATTAAATTTACTTTTGTCGTTAACAAAACTTAGGTAAATATCAAAAATATAAATAATGTTTAATGACGATATTTGTATTAACACATGTATATCCCCGAACTTTTCAAGATATTCAAGGCTGCAACTGCAGCCATGTGAATTTGGGAGAATTTGAGTCAGGCTAATGACTCGTTAATAAAACAAGAGCTTCTCGGGAGGCAACCCGTGTGTTTCAAATTTAATTTTCTGTGGTCACGCCCCAAAGTTTAAACCTTTGGTTGAACTTAAGTGTGGGGGGGGGGGGTGCCACATCTTAATAAAACTCTTTTTGTTTGTGTATAAGATTTTGTGGAGGTAATGATTACTCCAGTGGACGCTTTTGGATCAAAGGAAATTAAGCTAACAAACTCATTTGAATATCTGGTTTTATCTCTATTTCCCTATTTCTATACTTTGAAGTTCGTTTTTCACATTGAGGACAATGTTTAACTTAAATGTGTGTGTGTGTGTGGGGGGGGGGGGATAGGAAAATTAGAGTTTTTAAGCTTAAATTTAAATTTTTGTTTGCCCTTGTGATCTAGTTATTTTCACGCTTTTTAAGATAATATATTAGAATAACTGGATCAATCAACTGGTAAAACTGGTGATATTTAAAAATTTGAGATGTGTTCCGATTAATATTGCAATCCATTCTGGGGTCGATAACATTTGCTAGCACATATTATAGCCCTTTCCACTAAAATTGTGAGGATTTGAGCCTGTTCTATATAAGCATACATCTTTTATGCTTGGATCTTTTGCTATGAGTGTGCCAGTGATTTTATTTATTCTAGAACATGTATTTGTAAATCATTACCAGACCGCAGTGAGATCGCATTCGTGCGATATAAGTGAATTCGTGTGATATATTAACCCAAATGGCCTTCCATTTTTCATATTATGATATATTAACTAGCCACATCGGTTAGTCAACCACCCACATGGACCCATTTGTAGCGCTAGATACCCTTAGTTACACCCTCTGAGCCATCCTTTTCATTTTTGATAAATCCAGAAAATACAAAAATATTTTACACTTTAAGCCTTAGCCTAACCCTTGTCAATGTCTAAAACGGTTTGTTGCTAGTTGCCTGGTATGAGGAGATTGTTTAGATGATTATGAGTGACCGCACCTTGTCATTTGTATGAGCCATTTCAGAGAAAGGAGTTAATATATATATATATATATGTAATAAGTATTAGCCAATGCGCTATGCTCGAAGAAAGTTGTTATGGCGAATCAATGCGAAGAGTTGTGGAAATATAAAGAAAAATGAAATGAAGCTATGATCATTTATTAGTTTCATGGATTGATCGGTATTTAGCAACATGGGTATTAGACTTGATTTTATTTTAACACCAATTTCATTAACATTCCCATGCCTTATCCATACCCTTTACCCTAAGCCTAACGTTTCAACCCGAATAAAAGTCCTCTTTAGATGTTTTCGCTTGGTGCTCACGCCACGTCGGTGGAGTTTTGTTTCTTGTACAAGCTTATGGTAATAATCTAATCATGACTGGGCAATGAGTGTGATTTATCTTGTTACTCCACTAAAAATTGAGTGATTGAGTGAATTATATTTCGTTCATTTTTCGTAAGGTGTTTTGAAATGTTTATCATGCAAGAAAATCATTGGATATCGTCAAACATCTTGAATTTTCACCCTTAAAAGCTAATTTGATGAATCTTATCTTGTACTTGTACTTGGTAGATTTGCATCACATTTTTCCTAGTCATAAATTTGTACCAGTAGATATTTTATTTTGATTCTAGATTTGGTTGAGGGCAAGCAAAGTTTAAGTGTGGAGGAATTTGATAACACTCAGATTGTACATGTTTTGAGTAGCGTTATTTGTGCTTTTGTATATGTTATTTGGTTATATTCACATGATTTTAGTGCTTAATCGTATCAAAAGATGTTTGTTTAGTATTTATAACCAAGTGCAGGGAAATGGAAGGAAAAGTTAAAGAATGTTCAATAAAAGAGGATTTTCGTTTCATCGAAGCATGTCAATCACAAGTCTGCATTTCAAGTATCGTAGAAGATCAAGTTGAATGAAGAACCAAGCTCCACAAGTCAGAATGAAGCAAAAAGTCCATATTCCATCATTCAGGAAGACCAACCGATCGGTCGCAACCTGCAACCGATTCGGCTGGAAAGATGCTAAAAATGTCCCCTGAGGACGGACCAGCCGATCGGTCGCTGCCCGCAACCGATTCGGCTAGGAAAGCGTAAGAAGATCAGTCGATCGGCTGGACAAGGTGCTGATTCGGTTGGAGAGGCCTGATCTGCTATTTCTTCATCATTAAGATTCCCCATTGCATCCAAACATTTCTAGGTCCTTCCTTTGGTGTATTGTAGTCCCTTCCTAGTTCCTTGGAGGCCAAGTTGAACATTTAATACCCTAGGAGGCCTTGGAACTAGTATAAATAGAGACCTCTTGTGAACATTTGAGAACACACACTTCAATACAACTCTCTACTCATCAAACACATCCCTTTTAGCTCTCAAATTCGTCATTAGAATTCCAAGAAAGTTTGGAGGTCCAAGAAGTCAACATTTAGAGGTCAAACCCCTAAGAAGTCAACCCCAATACTTTGGGAATCATTACTCAATCATTTGTAATCTTATTCAATCATTGTAAGACTCTTAATCATGTTTTCTAATTTTCAAAGTTATGAGTTTATGTTTATGTTTGCTATGAGTGGCTAGTTTCTTTATGCACTTGCTTAAATGATGTTAACTATCGTATGATTGGTTTATGATTGTGTTAACATGTTTTAATTCAATTTCAAGTTGATTCTAAGATCCAATTGTGCTTAAGTTTCATAGTGACATTTGTTAATCAAGTTTGACTAGTTGATAGTAATTGGAAAGGTCGAAAGAACTCATTGTTATTCAACTAGTTATAATCATTTTGTCTATGGATGATTGTTTTTACCCATTATTCTTGATTAAACAAAGAAACTAAAGTGTGGTTGTAATAAGAACGCTTTTTGATTATCAAGTTGGATTGATTGGAAACAACTAAAGAGGTCGTAAGAATAGTTGTTTACAATCAGTTGTAACCTTTTGTCTATAATCGGTTACCTTTTGTATTGACCATTTCTTAAGCAAATTTGATAAGACAAACTGATGTTTTTGTGTTTAAGTTTATGAACGTAAACTTATGAAACTTGAATTGATCTTGAATTGATTGGTTAAACTTAATGCTTGTTTTTATGAACTAAAATCTTAACGAAGGTTTAACTTGTAAGAACAATAGATTAGTACACCAACTAATTATCATAACCAACATGTTAAGAAGTAGTTAACACAATCATACTAATCAAGGATAAGAAACTAGTTTAAGCAAGTGTAGTCTTTAATCATCTGAATTTCATTATATCTATTCTCGTTATTATTTGCTTTTGGATTGCCTAAGTTGATTTTATACTTGTTAATATGATTCACTCACAAATCCCTGCGAACGATCCCGACTTACCTTCAAAATCTTGCTATAACGAACGAGTGCACTTGCTCGTATGTGTTATTTGTAAAATTGGTAAATCGTCTTTTATAAATTCAAAACTTGTACACACGTAGCACATCAGTACTTATCGATATACTTGAAACAAGCATTGGGACAATAAGTTGTCAACTCGGGCAAACCGAAAGTATGCTCAAGACTAGCCTACTATGCACGTGCCTATCTATTACAAGTTGGCAAGTTACTATGCACCCATGTGCATCAACTGTTTCCCTCCCTGTATAAACCGAAGCTTGTAACCAAGTTAAGTAGAGATTCAAACATAGGAAATAATACAAAGTATTATAGTTAAGATCCTCTTCTCCTAGGAACAACAAAAGCAAAGTTAGTTGCCTCTTGTTGTTTGATTATGGTGAGTTAATATGTCATCGATTGGGATAGTTCTTCGTAGGCTATCCCTTGTAAATGTTTGATTCATTTCTAATAAGACTTATAAAGTTGAAAAGTACAAATGGTGTTATTAGCGTGTAAGAGTCGTTATCATGAAAACCCAACCTCCATGTTGATGTCCATCTGTCTTCGTTACTTGCTTAAATTGTTGTTCTTATCTTTTATGGTTTGTGTGATCGTGCCGGACCCAACAAGTGGTATACGAGCAGGTGGGTTTTTTCTAAATCCAGATCCGTTCTCGATTGACAGCTAATAATATATAGTCGTTCTTGAATGACGGCTAATAACACAAATTCATAACCATCCTCTTCAAACCCCATTAAAATATACCTTTCACAACATCAATCATGTGTCATTTCTACAAGATCAAGTGCCATCAAGTCGATCTTGTACTAATGAAAGCTCCATCAGCCTCATTTCTTGTCTTTTTTAACCACCCTTTCCTTAGTACTCCATTTTTGCAAGAACCCATGATCAGAAATATCTAAATAAATGATTTTGTCCTAAAATTTCTAATCTAAGGTTAGTGTGAAAAATGTGAGTATAAACTCTCACAAAATGAGAAGAGTGGTTGTGCTTGAAATAGTAATATGGTTACTCCTTGAAGAAACCAGTCTTGGGTTAAAGGAGCATTAGGAGATCTTAATGAAACATTTGGGGATGTTGTTGATGAAGGAAGCATACGAGGAGAAAGATGGTATGTCTTCAACAGCACTGAAAGGTTGCATCAGGATGTAGTCGCTAAAAGTAGCGCAACTTCTAAAATACATGAACAACGCTGAAGACAGCTACAAAAAGGGGAACAATTTTCATTGATTTTATTCCTCACCTTGTTGTACATCAGTTGTAAAAATAAGCCATTATGCTCACTTTCAACTGATTTATGGTTCACTTTTAGCTATCTTTGTAAATTCACAAAAGAAGACTGTAGGGTAGAGTAACTGACCTTATTATCTCATAACATTTTAGATAACCAAAAGCTATCCTCAGAACGCCAAACCCGACTCACTCTACACTTTTTTTCTTGGGCCTCGTATACTTGTGATCCAAACCCAACCCAGCCCCTTTTCTTTCTTACCTTGGGCCCAACCGATTCATGCTCAAGCCCAAGTTCAACCTTGAATAAATTTTTGTAACACAATACTTTCACAAGTATTTTTTTGGAACCATGGTTCCCTCGTCTATGACCCCAACGAACACAACCAAAAACCAAAAACAAAAGCCACAAACACAAAACTTTGGTCTTCTATCACATGCGCGTGTGTGTGATCAAAAGAGGAGACAAAATAAATCAAAGCCACCCTACACAATTTTTATATTGAGCCTAAAACACTTTTGACTTGCCTTTGACTATATTACCCAAGAGATCATATGTCTCCCATGCCCATTTGTGAGTTGACTTGACCCCAAACATGCCATTGTTTCCAGCTACAAGTCGATGCATGCTCCAAGCAAACACACTTCATTTTCCTTTTCCTTGGAACTAGTATGAGACACATATAAAATAATATAAGAACCATGCCTATCATATCCTATATAATGTGACATCTAAACTCTTGAAAAACCCACAAAACTCTCACTAAACAAAACTCACTTCTCACACTCGTCCACTGTGGAAAACGAATTAAGGAAAAGAGAAAACGTAAGGCTATAGTCGTTTGGTTTGGGTATAAGGAAACGAGAAGTCCTTTCTAGTCACATTAAAATCGCTTCTAATCTCGTCACCACCCCTTGGGTTTTGTAAGTTCCTCACAACCCTTTTCAAATTTCATTTAAATCTCGTAAATACTTTATTGCACGTTAAACTTGTTTCAAAATCTAAGTCTCGTTACCTTCTTTATAAACCATAGTCGCGTATAACTTGTTCATTGCAAATGAAACCTAAACACACTTGAACTAATATTATCAACCCTAAAAACAATCTAAGAAACTCATTAGAACCCTCCCCACGTCGCGTTCATGTTTAATAACTCACCCGAACACATATTGGGCCTTAAGGCCCAGTTATGACAAAACCCGTGGCCCATTCATCTATGAATCGGCCCAACAATAATAACAATAAGCCAATAAGCTAATAATAAGATTATGTAAAAGTTAATAAGTCAACTAAGTCGAAAACGTATTTTTGGGTCTTAACTCGCAAGTATTTTAGTTCTTGGGTTGAAAATGCACAATTTGAAAAGTTAAAGGGTATGCATGTACGAGTATACGTATGCATGTAAAAGTCCAGGGTAGATTTTTGGCAATGTTTCAAAAAAAGGTCTACAAGGCCGATTAATCACCGATTAGGTGCTACTGGGCCATCGACCTTGCCGATTTTTGTAAATCGTTCAAACAAATCTGTCAACGACGGTTAACGATGGTCAAACTTGCCGAAAACTTGTAAATCTTGCTGGAGATACCCTAAACTCGTTGTAAGTTAGTTTTAATAACTTATAGTCACTATTTATATCTATTAAAAGATGTTTTTCAAAGAAAATCTTGTTGGGAATACCAAAATTCGCCGTAAATACCCAAAGCTTGCCAAAAATGCAATACGATTTATCACCGATTCGCTATTTTTGCAACCCTAAACAAATGTAATCACTTATAGTCGCTATTTATATATATCACAAGATATTTTTAAAGGAAATATTTCTGGGAATACCCAAAACTCACAAGAAATACCCAAAATTTGCCAAAAATGTCAATCCGATTATTCACTGATTAATCCCGCCTAGACCGATTACAAGCTACAGGGGGATCCACCGCCTCACTACCGATTCGCGATTTTTGCAACTTTGGATTTGGAAATATGGAAAACTAGTTTTTAAAAAGGTAACTAAAGTTTTGTGTTAAAAATGTAAGTTTTGAAACTTGAAGGACTAAAAGTGAAAATATAACTTTCTAGGACTAACTTTGTGAAAACAGTTTGATAAGGGACTAAAACTGTAAATTCTGGATGTTTTGAGTAATAAACACATTTGGGGTACAAATTGTCATTTTTCCAAAGTATAAGGGTCAAACTCGTACATTTTATAACTTTAGGGTAAAAAGTGAAAATTTGGGAAAATGATTAGAAAAAACTTATAATGAATTCATAAAAACGAGTATTTTGATGATCTAGTGTTCATAACAAGAATTATTAAGTCGATAACTAACTAAACCTATATATACTTATAAGTATATAAAAACTAGCTTATAAGACCCGTGGAATCCACGGGTTTTTAAAGAGATATTGCAAAAAATAAAAAATTAGTGTCTAAACAAAATAAGGAAAAGAACAAAAGTAAACGGGGTGAATTATTTTTTCGAAAGTAATATGAAGTTATAAGTCAATAACAATGCTTTAACTTGGATGAGAGATTTAAAAAGAAAGAAACGGGTTCTTTTTCTAAATTTGTTTATAATTTATAATTATGGTTTTTAGTTGCACATATCTGCTAAATTAAACTATTTTTGTGATATTTATAACATTTATTCTAATGACATTCATCCCCGATCAGATATACGTTGATGTTTGTGGTTTTTTTGTAGGTTTGTTCGATGTGGCACTTCTAATCCTCATATTTGATGGCCGGTTATAATATTATTGAACTATCACTTGTGCTTTTGAAGTCGTCTATAAGTGTTCATAAGTATATTTTCTTAAGTATATTTTGGCGTCGTGTTCTGTTAGCCTCATTGATGCTTTGTTGGTCACACACTTAAAGTCACTTATAATAAGTTGTGCTCCTTCTTTTATTTGTTCCTGAGATGAAGTCTTGAATATACTATAGAAAAATTTGCGCATGTATGAATTTTTGTACCCTATAATTTTGTGTAAGAAGTAACATGTTTAATTACATTAATAATTTATGTGAAAATTAAATGCATACCTCTTCAAACTCACGAAGACAGGAAGGGGCAGGTGGGGCACGTGCTCCCGAGCGAGAAAATTTGTAGTGTAAAATTTTTAAAATATCCAGCTATTTTTCTAATTTACCCCATAGCAAACCGATTTGTAGTGTAGTTTCTAGAATTTATCAAAGTTTTCCCCCTGGTCATAACTTTCTGGCTCCGCCCTTGCCTCTTCGTCCATATCATACTAATATTGTAGTTTAAGACCGGTTATGCCCAGATCATCATATCAATTTAGTTGGCTTTTAATGGTGCTTTCTTGTAGTATGTCTTCCATATGCGAATTGCTTTAACGTGTATTGTGTAGGAGCTCTTTGCATTTGGTTTAAACTCTTTAAGATAATGAATTTTGGTTGGTAGGGATATTTTTAGGTAATTATGTTGGCGCATTTTTTTTCCGGGTGTTTGTTGATGTCGTTGATCGAATATCCATTGTTTTTGAATATTCATTGTTGGTGTTTTGTGATATGGAATGGTTTTCAGTAGCATTTGTATTAGACTTGAATGATTTGGCTGAAAACTTTTACTGATTTTTTAGATGATATAGTTTAGTCGACATTTGGTCTTAATTTTCATGATCTACGTTATAGAGTTTTTTGTGTTTTTTGAAATATATAACGATCTATTGGTATATTTTTAACGGTCTATCTAAGTGCATTATAAGTATTTGGTGGATCATTTTCAATAATTTATGATAAATTTGAAGTCATGAAATGGGTATATATGATAGATTTGTAGTTGGATATAATGAAATTTACAGTAGGTTACGCCAAATTCGAATAATGAATAGTAATTACCAAAGTGAATAAGTGATGATAGTTAAGACTCAAGAATTATTATTATGCAGATGTTGAAGGAAATAATGATGTGAATCAAGTAAATTTGTTTAGAGTAAATTGCATAAATCGTCCTTAAGGTTTTTATTTTACCAATGTATTTACCTTCCCAAAGTCAACTTTTATTGATATTTTACCAATGTATGATCGACAACCCCAATACGAATGTAAAGGACAATCCTAACACCAAGTTTTTTGCAAAAGTGAATATAAGATCATTACAAACAAGAATATCCAGCCTGATGTCGTGCCAGATTAAGACACACCCCAAAGATATATGGAACACCCATGTAGGTATATTTCTTAGCAAAACTCATTGTTAACTCAAATCAATATTATTGTCTCATTACAGATTTTGTTAATGATCATTTTTAGTTAAGTTGTTACAATATACCTTTCGTTAACATGATTTTAACAGATAGGCCGGGTTATTGTGGCCAAAAAGACACGCAGACACTTACCTTTATTCATTTCAAAACATTGTTACAAAAAGTATAATGTTAGAAACAATATCTAACCTCATAAGCTAGAAGCTGACATAAGTTATATTAAATGAATATTTATGTTTATTTATGTTATCACTCCGTGTATACATGGGCTTTTTAGTATTTATATAACTGCAACTCAACTTTACTATTTGCTTTTACTTGAATATCAATCTCATCTTTAGACATTAAGGATGCAATTTTCATTTAATATCAAAGACTAAAATCACCAAACAATAGAAACCACAATTAGGTGACTCAGATATTTCGCAACTTCCTCATCTTACTATCCATCAAATAGTCTGAGATGTTATCCTTGGGTTCTAGCACTGTAGAAACATGTAGTGAATTAAGAAAGACCATTCTAAGCCATGTTGGTTATAAACAAAAGTACAAAGACATGTTATCACAATTGATTAGATTAAAAGATGACCATTTAAGCAATTGCAAGAGGATCTAAACTATAGCTCCTTTGCTTGGAACTTCTGCTGACATAGAATTTCATCCAATAATCAAAATACAAATTTCGGGTAGGATTGTTCCTTTTTTATATGCTCATTTTCCAACAATGCTTGGTGGGAGATAAATCACAACATCGTCGTTGTACAATGATGATATTAATATCTTTGTTCCATATGTTAGAGCTATAACTCCTTGCATCACACTTTTTGAACTTATTGTTACTAATTTTCTTAACTAATTAACCTCCACAAGTTTGAAGTGCCAAAATTTGACAGGTTAGACAAAATACACTTGGAAAGTTTGCCCATAACACGATTTATATAAATTTTTGTTGCAGGCCATCTGAACATGAAATATTAAAAAAAATGCATGTATGAGAAAGAAACTAAATACAAAAAGAATATACGAAGTATATATTTCTACATATTTTTGCCAAAATTCCGAAGTCCAAACACACCAATAATCATTTCTTAAGAAAACAATACACCAACGATCATAAGATCACTCTTTACTCCCAACACTTTAATGGGGAGGAGTACACCATCACCATCACCATCACTAAAATGACTTGTAAATTTGATGACAATTTATAAATGCGCTTCTCTAACTTGTGCCATGATAGCACAAGCTTAAAGCATTAAATAAACACATTTATTTCCTCAAAAAAAATTCTTTTTATATAAAACAATGTTAAATTTGATAAACATCATCTAATATCAATTAACATGTAAATATGGTAATTTTACTTTGTTTAATGGCTTAAAGCTTGTGCCAACATGGCACAAGTTAGAAAATTCCTTTATAAATTACTAAAAGAAACTACAGCTTAGTCAAAAGAGTATTACACAAACCTCTTATTGAATTAGACAAAATCTCATGTCAAGCTCCATTTCCCCATTCACATCCCTCTGCATCACTTAATCTAATAATAATAGTAAATTCTTTAGAGTTTACACAAACCTTTATAAAATTAAAACAAAAAACCGAGAACCAAATATCGAGAGACAATTAATTCAAAATTGACACATACATACCTATACATGTACATATATAGAAGGTGCTTGAATGCATACTTTAAAACTGATTATTTATCTTACATTCTTGCCCACTATCTTCAACTCACAAGAATTGATTTCTATATTTTGGGCATCCTATATTTTGAGAGCCTCATAAAAAAGTTTGAATAAGACTGACTTTTTGGAGGGAGCATTTTCGAAAAACTAACTCAAATTAGATAAGCGTTTTTGAAAACTTACAGAGATTTGAAACAAACGACGATTATCAAAACAATTAAGCATCTCGCCTTCCCACATCCTAGAAACACCACCACCTGAAGTCACCATCTTCGTCGCCGTAATCTTTAGATATTTCTTGCAATGTATTCCATTTCCCATTTTTCAAATTAATCGTAACTTGGTAACCTTTAAACATAACATATCATAATCAATCATCCTCTCTTTTTCCTCCTCCGCATCCTCAACCACCATTTCCACCACCTTGCTGGGACCCCCCCATCAATCTCTCTATTTCTTTAATCTTTCTGTATATAGAAAGTTTTATCTTCTTTAATCTAGCAGATGTGACTCGTATAGGCGAGGCTATGGAGGAGATAACTATAATAAGAATTGTAGCAGGTTAAACCTATTAGCAATTCTTTCTCCATCATTTGGTATCTACTATTTCAATTTTGTTTCACCTTGGCCTTAATATGTAGCTGGTTGGGCATGGTGGCGACTTGTGTCGTCGGCGTCCTTGTCACAATTGAGTTTCTTGAAATGTTGTGCCAATAGCCTTTTCCATACTTCTCCAACCACTATAGGAACCTACTGTGAGCATATTAGATTTGAAAACCGCTTAATTACATGAAACATATCATGTAATCTTTTGGTGCGTGTTATAAAGGGTGGGGTCGAGTTGTCCCAAAAAGACTATCTCTGAGTTTTAACTACGTGTTTTCAAAAAAGCCCCGGTGTGAGTGCTTATGCTTATTAGCTTATGTAAGCAGCTAATCAGCTTATTCCAATATCAAAATGCAATAATAAGCTGTGTTTATGTGCTTCCCTGTCTAGACAAAGCCGAACAACTTAAGCTTATTAGTTTATTAGCTTATATATCCTATTTTCAGTAAGGTCATTCACACCAGTTTCTTAGCTTATTTTTTATGAGTTCTCATGTCTAGCTACACATTTACCCTATATAAATCATTAGCACCTATTCCATTATGTATGCTACAAAATAGAACCTACAAATACATGTTACAAAATAAATCATTAGCAAGTAAACGAAAGTGAAAAGGCGGCAAATTTAACATTTTGATGAAGTCAACTCTTGAAATTTAATTCAAGTAAGTATGTTGAGGTCCAAATAGCATAACAACAAACTAACGTGACATATACTGATATAAAAGGGTCCAAATACTGAGCACTAAGCCACTTTTGTCAAAGCTGAATTTCCCAAATTCATGTTATTATAATCAATGCACAATTATATTGTAGTTGGATCATTTAAGAAAGTAGTAAAGATTTAGGCAGGCTGCATGTTATTATATAGCTTTATATTTTGGGTGGCTAGTTTAGATACGAAAGATATATGGACAGATGATGAGATGGATACATGTTTGATTGGCCATTATTGTGATGGGTCAAAGTTTCGGCTCAGAGAGATGAAGAAACATACATACTGGATTGATGGAGGTTTTATTGACCAGGTTTTAATATTTATAAATGTCTCGTTTACCTATGGTCCACCTTATGCACTAACGGGCAGTGTACCCGATTGTGTGTAGTGTAGTAATTGGTAAAACCGAGGTCGTCCCAAGAGCTATGTGAGCGTATTCTAATTAAGTCTAACTGTCACTGGTTTTAATTGTCGAAATGATTAATTAACTAATAAAACAAGAAATAAAAGAAAGCAAATAAATGTAGAGGTTGTGATCAATAGAGGTAAAGTGTGCTAATCTAGTTATTCATCCTATCATGTTATGTTCACGTCTAACTACTTCCAATTGATTCAAGTGGGGGTTTAGGTCGCTAGGACAATATTTGGTCAGTTCATCCTAACCTATCAGCAAAGGTTTCCACCAGAGATCAAGCTACTACCTTTGAAAGTCCAGTTGTTTTTAGTCCCCTAAGCCAAGTCATTAAGTTCTGCTATATGCAAGATTCATAACAATGAGTGCCCGGGGGCTAGCATCTTAGACACTCATCCCTAACTTCTTAAGTTCATCCAAACGGCAGGTGATCATCGGTCAGTTCGCACAAGCGAAGAAGGGTCGTCAGTTGGTCAATTCTTACCTTTCCCACTCAGTCTACCTACTTAGGGTCAGTTGGTCAATTCTCCTAAGCAACTAGACACTACTGCCATTCAAAACTACCAAAACAAGGGTAGCTACCAATGAACTATGCATGCATACACTAAAAACAATGATACGGAAGCAATGTAAATGTAAACACACTAATTAAGGAATCATAACTAGGCTAGCACCAAAGGTGCTTAGCCGATCATATTAAGAGAAACAATCAATTCAATATTTAACATATTGAAATACATGAATCGAAAGTAAAAGGAAAGATAATCGCTAATGCTTATCGTTAGGGAGTGATTTCTCCCTTAGAGATGGCTCCGTATGCTCTTCAAGATCTGCCTTTGATCCCCTACTCACGTTCTCTGCTTTTTGGTAAGGAGTGAATGATGTGAAATGCAAAATTTAGGGCTTGTATTTATAGGCGAGATCTAGTTATGGCGTAACTTAAGTTGAGAGTTACGCCGTAACCTTAATATCTTCATAATAATGCTCTCGTAATAGCTGGTTACGGCGTAACACATGGGATGAGTTACGCCGTATCTTCAATATAGGTTACAAATGACATGATTACGCCGTAATTATTGGAAGGAGTTACGGCATAGCTTATAGCGGCGTGGAACATCTTTTGACCTAATGTGTTACGGCGTAATCCTTAGTGGGAGTTACGCCGTAATCTACTGCTGAGCTTCATCACTTTGGGCATACTAATTAGCTACGACGTAATGTGAATCACTCATTAGCTACGACGTAATGTGAGAGTGGAGTTACGCCGTAGCTTCATCACTTTGGGCATACTATCATTATTCTCTTATAAAATCTCCAAATTCGTGTCCCTTTAGCTCCAATGCTCGTAATTTACCGGAAAGTGAAATAAAGAGGAAAACAAGCGTAAATCCATATAAATGATATAAAATACGAGCATTATCAGGGGAAATTGACATTTAATATTCAGGACTATTTGATGTTGTCAAGGATCAATTTCCAATCGAAGGGCTTCTTTTTCTTTAGTTGTAGCTGCCACGGTGTTTCATCTACGAAGAGTGAATCCATCGCCTTCCTAAATATAAAAAGTGGTATCAAGACCAGAACTTAATACTTTTTAATAACAAAACTTAACACTCTGTAATACACAATTTTCTCTCATAGTGCTTGGATCCCAATGATCATGTCATAATTTACACATCCAATTAAGCAGTACGTCGAACCATTAATAAGCTCATTATTCTTTCACAATTTGCTATCATACAAAAGTGTATTTTCTCATATATAAAAAATCCGATAAGCATCATGGTCAATGCAGTCTAGTTTCTATGCTCTTATAACATCAACCCCATCTTTTTCAGTACATTTTGTATCTTCTTTATGTTAGTTTCGATGATATTCTCTTAATTATTAACAATTCTATATGGTTAAGCACAATGGATCATGATAACAACAATAATTAACATTTGCAATTAATAATGCATTTCATGAATTAACATCCATTCAAGCAACACCTATTTCTTTAGTTATTTCATAAGGACA
This sequence comes from Chrysanthemum makinoi, assembly GCA_910596185.1. Lineage (NCBI taxonomy): Eukaryota > Viridiplantae > Streptophyta > Magnoliopsida > Asterales > Asteraceae > Chrysanthemum > Chrysanthemum makinoi. Next base: position 103,207,327 of record OU343218.1, on the reverse strand, counting down.
TACTTAATAAGCAACAAAAATATCCCAATGATCATGTCATAATTAACCAATTTGGCAGGGAAGTTCAACGGATTCCGCTATCAATGATAATGTGTAGTTGTCTTGTATATTTACCTATGGTAATAGTACACATGAAAAGAGAGCCTTACAAATGAGTATTAGCAAATCGATCTAGCAAACTATGTTTAAGATTATTATGTGTTTTATGTGTTCGGTTATCATTTAAGATTTGACTTTTTGTCGTGTTTAATAGAGATGGTGATGGTGTAAACCCCTGGTCTAATCTGTTATCGATGTATAACGAATTAACTATTGACCAAACCTATCTACACACCCATAATGGTCAATTTAGTCTTATTTATCATAAGGAACTCAAAGTTTATGGCTTTGTATCAAACTCATGTTTTTTCTAAAAATTGTCACTTTTGACCCATTTGACCAGTTCTGAACCCAAAGTTGATAACTTTATGTTCTATCAAATTGGACTCAAAACTATTTTTGATATTTCCAAGTTCAATTTGAACATTGAAATATGAATATGTGTTAGTGCAAATATTACGATATTTAATCTATACAGTATCGTTTGTTTTGATTGATGACAAACATGTAACTTGTAATACATAACGTAAAATATACAAGTTACTTGTAATCACATTTTGTCTCAACATACATTCAACACCTCTCGATGACTCAAGTCCTCATATGTTACAACACAGGTTCGTACATGTTTGTTATGTGGCATTATGATCAAACCCATTAACAAATCATTTAGAATGTTTAAAATACGTTTAGAGTCACTAAGTATTTTAATAGGTTAACCATTCTATTTCGAACCTCATTTTACATTTTGCATTTACAAGTATTTCATACAAATACTAAACTTTACTTACACTTGACAAAATATATTTTATTTTGACAAGCACTCTTTTACAAAAGGTAACTAGATATTTTATTAACTAGTTACATAATACATTTTACAAGTTTACCTTGATAAACTCTTTAATCTAAAAATGGAAATACATGTTACATCATGTCATGCATCATCTTTGAAATCCTTGGAAGATCACTTGAATATTTTAGTTAGATTGACACTCAATATATCAAATGTGATCTTGGTAAGATATGGTAATATCTTGAAAAGATTTGAAGAAAGATTTTTTAGATTTTATGTCAGGCACCCACGGAACCCTTTTATATAAAGGGCGGAACCCTTTAAAGGGCTCCTTGGTCCGTGGACGCTCCTGACCACTTTTGGCTATAAATAGAAGCCCATAGTTTTCCCATTTCTTCACCACTTCAAAACACATCTTCTCCACCTTCTTGCATACATTTAGATCAATCATTAACAATGTAGTAACATACATTAAACACCCTAATGATCATGATCATAATGCTTCTAACATTCATCTTTGTTGTAAGCATACTCTACATTGATCAACCAAGGAAAGCTTGGAGATCTAGCCATCCCCACTCACCACAAGCTGAAGATCTATCACAACAAGTTTAGGGAACTTGTGATCTTCATCATGAAGGCTTCCTATCAATGGAAGATCATTTAGAAGTAGTTATTCATATCCATTAGACATTTGTGTCATGGATCATTAGTGTAAACATCATTGCATCATAACAACACTTTCACCAAACTAGATTAGATGGTTTATGTGTTTGTGCCATAAAACACAAGGTTTGTTATGTTGGGCCATAAAACATATTGGGAGTGGTTGTACCCTTGTAAAAGAACTCGACATCTAGCTTAGTGTCGGAAATATTGTATAGGCGACGTTAGGTTGGTTCTACCTCGAACTAGAACCCGGTATTTAGCTTTGTACCGGAAAAAGTGTAGCGGCGATTGTAAGGTTTTCTCCGCCGAGAAGGGAGCTTGTTGATTTAGTGAAGTAACTCTCGAGTTGGGTACTCGGGGAGTGGAGTAGGGCGGAAAGGAGATCCGTGACCGAACCACTATAAATCCTCGTGTTCGGTTTGCACTTTCCTTTCTTTATCTCTTTACTTTTATACTTGCACTATACTATTGTTTGTGATGTGGTTTGATGTTCATGATTGTGTGACAACTTGGTTTACTATGCTTTATATTAGTCACAAACAATAATTGGTACTTTCATATTATAACAAGCTTCATAAGCGATTTGATACTAAAGATCTAAAGTTTTTAAACGGTAACGTATTCACCCCCCTCTACGTTTCCACAATTGGTATCAGAGCCACGTAGCTCTTATTTTCAAAACAAATGGTTTTTAAAATAGAGTACGATCCATGTATCAAATTACCATTGAAGCGAAAAATAATATGAAAAATGCTTTGCTTGTTATACTTAGAAATTTTGTTGTTAAATGTAACTTTGTATACAAGCTTGAAGGTTTTCTTGAAAAATAAAATAAAAGTTTGTTGAAAGAACTAGTAAGTATTGTATTGTGTGCTTATAGAAAATTTACGAAGAAATATGATTTTAAAGGAGTGTTTGGGATAACTATAAATTTAGTTGAAAAATCACCTCCGTAAATGTTTAAGATAAGTTACATAAGTAGATATGTTGTTAAATATGTGTATTATATGTTTACTATGAAATCTAGTAAGTCACACACGTTTTCTCTATGTCAAATACTAGTTTTGGTGAATCTGTCTCAGAGGACCACGGCACCAAATCTTATAAAGGGCGGATCCCTTTATTTGGTTCCGTGGAATCCGTGTGTACAGTATGCGGTTTTTTGGGCAACTTCAAAAAATCATAACTAATTAACCGTAAGTCCGTACGAGTCGAGCCACCTATCATTTTAAAGGGAATTGAGTCTACTTTCACTTAAAAATACTTTCATGGCCTGAGTCTAATTCTAAATAAGTAAAATAGACCAAATACTACAGTATGTCTAAAATATTAAGTTTCGCTTTAACATAAAAACTCAAATTTTTGAATCAAACAATTTAAGTTGGTATTCTTAGAACTTTGATACAACTTCCTTTGAAACTAAATAATTTGGTAATATGTTTAAAGGAAACTAATCAAGCTTGGTATACATCGTCTTATTTAAACGCAAAATGACAAAAGTGTTTTTCTTGTTATGCTATGCTAAATGACCACTTGTTTATGTTGTTTGCATATATGTTGCTTGCTTATTTTCAAATTGTTGTTTACACTTGTTTGTTTGCATAATATAAGTGTCAATCTTGCCATGTTATTTATTCGATTGTTTGAGGATTTCTTGTTTATGCACAATAGGATATTTGCTAGATTTTGTGCACTAAGTTGGAAAATTGTTTTACCATCGCTGTAGAATTAGATCACTTTATTTGCATAGGTTATACTAACATCTCGCATAACTTATGAAATGTCATAACTCACTTAGCAATGAGTACTAAGTAAATTAGTCAAGTACTTTGAAAAATGAAGGTTTTAAGAGAGTGTTTGGTACAAGGACAAAAACAATGTTGTATGATGTAATTTATTTGTTTTTGCTTTGTAGGATGATAAACTAACTTAAAACATTGATGTATGCTAACCATTTCATGCAGGGGGATAGCACAAGTGTGTTATCAAATTTTACCCATTTTCACTTATATGTGAAAATCGTTAGCCCTTGGTCAAAGTCTATGCTCCACTATGTTTGTATATGTGTTATTGACTTTTCCTAACTAGAAATGATTAATGTCACATGTTTTAAGCAAAATTTCAGGTTTCGGAAAACTCTTCGACACCTAAAAAATGGGTCTGTGAACTTTTTATGGTGTCCACGGATTAGACGGCACCAAAAATTTGGTTCCGTCCGTTTTGCATTTTGGTACCGCCGTTCCTGTACAGGCGGACCAGGCGGCACCAAATTAAGGGTTCCGCCTGTGCAAAAAATTGGTGCCGTGGATCCTACAGGTAAGTTGTTGAATTTTACTAAATACCGCAATCTAATTTACCAAATTTTGTTTCTAGGATAGTTGTTAATGCATATCTTTCATACCTTACTCAACACATCCTCAATGGATTAACTTAGGATGTTTGACATGATCTTAGACACTTCCATCTCATTAGAAACTACCATCTTTGTATGGATTAACATCAAATCCATGAATCCTTAGTTCCATAAATCGACACATTCAAGATGGTCATTTTCACACCTTCACTGTTACTTTTCCTCAAGCTTAGCATTTCTTAAAGCAAAGTCAAAATGACTAAATCCTCAACCTCAAATAAGCCACTTAAGAAAACCACTAGGATTAGCATTCGATCTTGTTGCTTCATTAACTTGAACTCTTCATCCTCGACTCGTTACCTCTCAACATCTCATCACCCATTCAAGATGTGAACTTTTTAAACTTAAGTACTCCAACTCCACCACCAAAATCACCCACCATCATCCAAAACACCTTCACTACCAAAGTCTCCAAAGCTTGTACCTATCAAACTTTGTGCAACACCACCAACATCTCCTCACCCGTTTACGGATGACTTAGATGACTTACCGAGACTAACAAATCTGGACTCATTATTTGCAAAGATATCATACACAAGTCTATCATATGACTATAGATATTGTTTTGTATCTACATGTATTGCCTCACTTGGTTAACATGAAAATAATGTGTCATCCTTCAAGACGATAAGTATTTACATAGAGTCATAACTCACACGTATGTTAAAGACATACTATCAAGTCTTGTTATCCTTGAGTTCAATCTAAGCTTTATAATCTCAACAAATTAGGATTGACAACTTAAGTATTTCATCCGAAATATTCAAGTATATGCGACTTACGATTGTAGTCATTAAAAGTCATATCCAAAAATCAACACCCAAGTATTTTAACAACACATGTTGAAACACTTATCCAAAACAAACAACCCATTGTGCCACTTATCCCTCTTTGACACCTACTATCCCTCTTCCATCTTTTGGCACCATTAAGCGTATTGCTCATGAACTTCCAAGAGCATCCTTTAAATCAAACGTGCCCTTTCAAGGTGAACCTATACCTCAGCCCCTAAGCTTCATAGACATAACCAAAACTTCAAGCACTTCACCCACTAGTTGTAGCAACCAATGAACCATAAGAATTAGTATCCGTACTTTTTGTGTTCAACATCTATGGACAAATAATCAACCTAAGTACTCCCATAGCACAACAAACCCCTACATCACCACATCCTTATTTAGACACACTAGAAGACCTACCACCTAGATCAACCAATCCACCATCCTTACCATCATTTGAATTCGTTGAGTGTATTGCTCAAAAAGCCCTTGTGTCCAACACTTGTCCTGAATCAAATGCACGTTTGAACAAACTCAAACATCCTTTCCCACATATAAGGACTTAGATAATTCATTATGGCTAGAACCTCAACTATCAAATAAGCATGGTGCTCTTGGTAATTGTTGTCAATTTCCACTAGGTATAAGTAGTACTACCTTCACAAATTATCAAAGTATTAGTAATACTTTGTCGTTAAACTTCTGCATAAATTTCGTTAAACCTCAAATCAACATTTTAACAACATATGTTAAAATGCAATCTCAAAGCCAACATCATACACCCCAAGCAACAATGACTCTTGAGGAGTATACATAAGAAACTCGAGTGAATTCCTCTTGTCATCATCTAGTGAATATAATCTTGAGACCAAGTTTATTTAGATGGGACTATCCGATTCAAACACTTTGGCTTCATATCTTCATTTAGGAAAACATGATGTTTTGAAGAACATTATGACTAAGATTCATGCGTTAAGTTTTCATCTTGTTAAAAGGATATTGTATATCCTATGCATCATTCTCTCCTTGTGACATAAATGGTTGTGTTACAAGAGATTTCATTACACCTCATTGGCTAAATGATCTTGAAACAAACATCTACAAGTTCTATGAACTAGCGTATCCAATTCATCTTGTCATACTTATTTTCATAAGCATGATAACTTTATCCCATGGGATAATCTCATTTGTTGAAAGATACTATTTGTATCTATTTCCTTTCAAGCGTACATCATAACCTAACCTTGCTCAAACCTTGTGCACATCCAAGGTTAAAACTACACATCTCTAGAGCATACACAAGATCTATTGAAGTTAGTAACCTTATTTAGATTATTGTTAAATAAAATACCAAAGAGCTTTCTTGAGAACGTTCTTAGTTTAACATATTTCATTCTCTAGTCTTAGATGATCAATTCACATTTAAAGTACACACTTCAACTCAACATAAAAGATGTCATCCATTAGATTATACAATTAGTTGTGTAATTTGAACAACTTTAGATTCTAAACACAAGATTAAACAACATTGTTTATCAAACACACCATTGTTAAAATTCATGTGTATAACATGACGTCTTCATCACCTTAGTTATATTGCATATTAGTTAAGTCACATTAAGCCAAGTATTGGTAAACTATCATCTTTTATGCACTTTAATATGCAAAAGTAGGAGTTCCCATCTTTCTAACATGAGAATGACTACTGGAGAACCTATTGCACTAGAAACTCAATTTGACCTAACGGTTGAATTGCTTCTGGGAGAGAAGTTGGGTATGTGGAATCACCCGTAAAAATGGTCGTGTTTAGCCTTAATTGAGCACCGCTAGTAATAGTCTCATATTCATTCTCCAACTTGAAAAATCTGTTTTCCTATACTTGCCTAAAGTAAGTGTTAAAACATTGATAGTTTGCCTCGCCTTAGGAATACTAATCAAACAAGTAGTATATATGACTTTTCTTTTAAAACCACTTGCATTGCACTTACATGTGTTGATTACATGTTCTTGTTTGATACGATAAGTTGATTTGACATTATCTTAGTGTTTGATAACTAGTCAAATGTGTAAACCTTAGTACGGTTTTATCTTTATAATGCTTGTATTCTTGTTTCATGCTACTAAATGTTTAAACCTAAACTTTATTTGCATGATACTTACTTTTGAATTATTTTTAGCATGATTAACATGTTACTTATGAACTCATAACATGTCATTTTGATACGTGATAATTTTGATATGATATATTTGTGTTTGAAAGCTATTAGTTGGCATTCTCATGCTCTAAATTGTTATGTCTTAAACATGGCTTGCATGAATCTTTCATCTTGTTTCTTTTGCTTCTTATTTGTTTGCTACGTGTGCACATATAATCTGTCAAAGTGCTTTTGGTATGACAAACTTTTAGAAGCCTTTTTATCTTACAAATTAATCACATAGATTATTGTATATCCAAGTATGCTTAAGTGTCTAAGTCTAACGACAAAACAATCTCATAATGAAATGTCTTGAATAAAGTTGTATTCTTGCATAATATGATTGTTTTGATGCTATCTTGTGTGGTGATTTCTTGTCTACTAAGTGCAATGTGTTGTTTTTGCTTATATAATATGTTATCATTTGATTTCTATCATGTTAACATCTTTTGTCACTAACAAATTTGTTTTGTAGGTTGATAACAAATTATTTGTTATCTCACTTGGTTCTAACTTTTATATGCTCATTTTGCATAATCCCTTTATTGCTACGTAGATTAGTACTATGCTTTATGGGACCCCTACACTTGCATATAGTTTAAAAGCATATAGAATTAAGTTCTAGAGGGTTGGCTTTGCATTTTTGTCTTTCAACCGACCTCTTTCCAAATCTCATTTTTGCTTCCGCTTTCCAAAAATCATCCCCATCATTATTTAGTTATAACAATACTCTAATCCTCTTCACTTCCTATTAGGAAACCACATGCCTCATCATACGATCATCTCGTATTAATCGAGAAGAGGTACGTGACTTTAAGGATGAAGTTCATTGTATGCTAACCATCATCGAGAAAAACATCACTAAGCTCATCTCTTTCGTTAACCCGAATAACCTCCTAAACACTTTGTTGTCATTCCTTATTTGATACATTACACATTATGTTGGATGTCCACCCATTAAGGGGGAGAGAAATCCATTCACATAATTGTCTTTTGTCAAATTTTATGTCTCTTAGACTCTAAAATACCAACACATAGGTAAACACCACTTAGCTAAAACCGGTTCATGAAACCACAACTAGTTCAACCTTTTTCACACCAATACCTCATCAAGTGAAAAACACATCATGTGTTTTACAAACTTCTTCATCTCCACATATAGGATTTTCCTTAAACTAGCACCTTACAACTTCACTATCTAGAACACCATCATAGGATCTTATCCTTTTCTCGCTATCATGCATGTCATTGTCGTGCAAACGATATATTAATCAAAACAGCCATCTCCAACACGTTGGTCCATCCAACTCTCACTTATATGATGTCATTCTCATCCTCATATAGGTACTCATTATTAGTATTTTCCATATTGTCTTCACTTCTTTTCAAAGTGATAATCATCCATGTCGGTCAAAACCATGCTAATACTACCTTTCCCATTGTCACCTAGAATAGGTCATTTTAATAATTCGTGTCAATCAATGAACGAATTTATCTTCATCGCTTTTATACCTTTTGGTATCTTCATTATAATATTCTTAGATAGAACGCATTATTGATTACTCTTGGGTTGAAGCATATGAGAACTTGCTCAAAACAATAGGTTGTTAGCATCAATAAATCATTCAAATCATAACCCTTATGCATCATTGAAATGCAATTTCCATTCATATTTTTTTCCTCTTAGCTTTGGTCACTTGACATGACGAAAGGATTGCATGAGTCCATATTTTTATATTTGCTATACATATGAGTTTCTAACTCCTTAATAGCTTCCTACCTAATCACCACCACCTTCCATCACCACTTTCACTAATCATCACCACCATGGATTAGCGAAAACTTACTTTTGTAAATCTCGAGTCATCTACCATCACCACATGAATCCTACTAGTAAACCGACACCAACACTAGCACCACTAGTGGCACACGGTGGAAGACTTCATATATTCTTTCTAGGAACTATTTTGTAGGCTTTTATCATATTATATTCTCACTTTTCTTATGATTGTAATTAGGAGACTACACTTCATGAGATCTTTGATTATATCATTTATCACATATATACATCTTATTTTTCTTTGTGAAAAAGATGAAATATATTGCACTAATGTTTTTCATTGTAGGTTCATCATCATATACACTCGATTGTATATAACTTACTCATCTATGGATGAAGTTTGCATCAATTATTTTTCTTATTTTAGGTGCTTCTTGACACCCTCGAACAAGGAGGAATATCCTTTAAGCACTCATATTGCATCGTCTATACACTTGGTTGTATATGACATATTTGTCTAAAGACAAAGCTTCTATTATACTAATATTTATTTTGAAGGTTAGCTTCCGTCAAGAATTTACTGAATGCATCTTATACACACTTTGTTGTATATCACTTACTCGTCAATGACGAATATAGTTTTGTACTAATATTTGTTTTGTAGGTTTTAATCATACCCCGACGCAAACAAGGGGAGCAACCGTCAAAGGGGAGCATGCACGCATTTAGCATCATTCTCACTTTTCAACAAGCATTTGTGCTTCGATAAAAGTGGAGAAAATAGGCTAACATTGCTATGCATTTTTCTTTTTCATATATTTCTCATAATTTTTGTTGCATAAAACTAACCTTGATGTAGGTTAAGCCTCTTTATTTGATCCATGGATCCGCTACCAAACAAGGGACGGATTGAAGTGGACGATTTAACTTCACTAGGGATGATGCAAGCTCGCCTTTTTGGGGAGAAATAAAGTTAAACTCCAAGGACACGCCCTTTTTGTTTCGACAAAAGGGGAGAAGAGTGTAAACGGAGAAGGTAATGTAAAGGTAGTAAGGATACAAGTAACCTTTTACATTTTACTTTCTATTACGTTTACATATATTTGTCATCATCAAAAAGGGGGAGATTGTTAGTGCAAATATTACGATATTTAATCTATACATCTCGCTTGTTTTGATTGATGACAAACATGTAACTTGTAATACATAACGTAAAATGTACAAGTTACTTGTAATCACATTTGTCTCAACATACATTCAACACCTCTCGATGTCTCAAGTCCTCATATGTTACAACACAGGTTCGTACATGTTTGTTATGTGGCATTATGATCAAACCCATTAACAAATCATTTAGAATGTTTAAAATACGTTTAGAGTCACTAAGTATTTTAATAGGTTAACCATTCTATTTGGAACCTCATTTTACATTTTGCATTCACAAGTATTTCATACAAATACTAAGGTATACTAAGCACTCTTTACAAAAGGTACATTTTATTAACTAGTTACATAATACATTTTACAAGTTTACCTTGATAAACTTTTTAATCTAAAAATGGAAATACATGTTACATCATGTCATGCATCATCTTTGAAATCCTTGGAAGATCACTTGAATATTTTGGTTAGATTGACACTCAATATATCAAATGTGATCTTAGTAAGATATGGTAAATATCTTGGAAAGATTTGAAGAAAGATTTTTTAGATTTCATGTCAGGCCTCCACGGACCCCTTTTTTATAAAGGACGGAACCCTTTAAAGGGCTCCTTGGTCCGTGGACGCTCCTGACCACTTTTGGCTATAAATAGAAGCCCATTGTTTTCCCATTTCTTCACCACTTGAAAACACATCTTCTCCACCTTCTTGCATACATTTAGATCTATCATTAACAATGTAGTAACATACATTAAACACCCTAATGATCATGATCATAATGCTTCTAACATTCATCTTTGTTGTAAGCATACTCTACATTGATCAACCAAGGAAAGCTTGGAGATCTAGCCATCCCCACTCACCACAAGCTGAAGATCTATCACAACAAGTTTAGGGAACTTGTGATCTTCATCATGAAGGCTTCCTATCAATGGAAGTTCATTTAGAAGTAGTTATTCATATCCATTAGACATTTGTGTCATGGATCATTAGTGTAAACATCATTGCATCATAACAACACTTTCACCAAACTAGATTAGATGGTTTATGTGTTTGTGCCATAAAACACAAGGTTTGTTATGTTGGGCCATAAAACATATTGGGAGTGGTTGTACCCTTGTAAAAGAACTCGACATCTAGCTTAGTGTCGGAAATATTGTATAGGCGACGTTAGGTTGGTTCTACCTCGAACTAGAACCCGGTATTTAGCTTTGTACCGGAAAAAGTGTAAGCGACGATTGTAAGGTTTTCTCCGCCGAGAAGGGAGCTTGTTGATTTAGTGAAGTAACTCTCGAGTTGGGTACTCGGGGAGTGGAGTAGGGCGGAAAGGAGATCCGTGCCGAACCACTATAAATCCTCGTGTTCGGTTTGCACTTTCCTTTCTTTATCTCTTTACTTTTATACTTGCACTATACTATTGTTTGTGATGTGGTTTGATGTTCATGATTGTGTGACAACTTGGTTTACTATGCTTTATATTAGTCACAAACAATAATTGGTACTTTCATATTATAACAAGCTTCATAAGCAATTTGATACTAAAGATCTAAAGTTTTTAAACGGTAACGTATTCACCCCCCCCCTCTACGTTTCCACAATATGTAATACCCAACAGTATGCGTTAGATTTGTATGATCGACATATAACCGACCAAGGAAGCCACATGTCAACAGATTAGACCAACTGGGGTGCGAGTGGGAAATGATGGGAGGTCCACGCCCCTACTGGCTTTTATTTTGAAACGTGTGAATCAAAGGCCAAGGGCCTGTTGGAGACATAAATTGGCTATGTTTATAACATATTAGTTATAAAACCAAACACCCCTTAGATAATAGTAACATAATGTATGTTTAAAACTTCCAAAAGTCTGGTGCGTTTCTGTCCAAAAGTTCTCTATTCAAGTAATTGTGCCCAAAGACTATTGTTCTAATATTATCATGCGTTTTTAAGGGAAATATGCACAAATGATAGTTTGGTAATAGAAATCTGTACAAATGTAGTATTTATGTACTTAACACCTTAAAGATAGATTACTAATAGAAATAAACTCAATCAAAAGGTTTATGAATTATAGAAACACTGCTCCTCTGACCCGTCTGAGACAAAAAAAGAACCCGAATCGACCATTCTTAAGTAAATACGGTGCAAGACATAGCCATCCCCATTATCTATATTTAATAGATTGTTTTCCAATAATTAATTCATATACGGGAATCGCGGTCAAAGTATACATTAGTACGATGATGACCCCTTAGAATCTGTTTAGCCATATTATTGAAATATTAAAGACTTAGGTATGGTTAGGTATCTAAAATGATTATGCATAACATGTAAGTTCAGAACCAACATAAAATAACGATATGCATTCAAAGTTCTTTAGAACGGCTTAGAATCAAGCTACATTGAGTAAAGGAGAGCCTAGCTCCTCTTTGGTGCAGGCTTCCTGCGAAAAAATAAAATATGACATGCTATTAAATAAACCAAAAATCAAACATCTGGATAATGTGCTTGTTAATACAAATATCGTCATTAAACGTTATTTATATTTTATGATCTTTACCTAAGTTTTGTTAACGACAAAAGTAAATTTAATTTTGTAAGCATAAAAGCTTGTCAAGATTAATAGATATTAAAACAAGCTTCTCCTTAAATAATATCTTCATCCTTTGGAAGCATTTACATTTTAATTAGTCATATATCAATTAACTTTGATGTTCCTCTAAACCATAATGTATGTTAACATTTTTTAGATCAAGCATGTTTTAGTTTCTTAAAACAAAACATTACATATGTATTTACATTTAAACATATTTCTAAAATAAAAACAACATGTAACATCATGTGGTGCATCATTGAAATCTCTAAATGATTTCATAAGATATCTTCAGTGGTTTGGACTCTACATATCTTACATGATCTAGGTTGGATTTGGTTGACTTTTGTAAGATTTTGGTAATCTTCTTTGTGTCCGGTTACGGCGGCACTTAAAAGTTAACAGGGCGGAACCAATTTTATGGTTCCGTAGTGCAATGTTATTTTAAAAATGTTTTGGCTATAAATAGCAAGCCAAACCAAGTTGTTTTATCATCCCTTTCTAGCATAATCACATACACTCCTTCTCTCTAACATTTCTAACTCAATTTCATATCATTATAGTGATCCTCTTTTGTAGCAAAGAAGATCAAGGCATATTCAATCTTCAACAAATAGTTGGAAGTCTTGTTTGTTTGTTGTTGTATGATCTAGTCTTGTTTGTATACATCATTGTTTGTACCAAAACCATCATAAACTTGTGTGAGTGGTTAGTATTTTAGTCCTTAAAATACATTGTGTGTGGGAGTAGTTGTACCCTTGGAAAGAACTCGACATCTAGCTTAGTGTCGGAAATAGTTGTATGGAAGTGTAAGGTTTCTCCACGGTGAAAAGGAGCTTGTTAGTGAAAAGTGAAGTGCTTCTCGAGTTGAGCTTCGGGGGTGGAGTAAGGGCAGAAAAGTCCTGTAGACGAACCACTATAAACAACTTGTCGTGGTTTTGATTGTTTCTTTTCTCTATTTTACTCTTTATATATTTAGCTACTGATTGTTTGATGTCCTTGATCAATATCAATTGATCATTACAATAATTTTAAAACAAAGATTTTACTTTCGGTAACTATTCAACCCCCCAAGTTTTCCACAATTTGGTACTGAGAGCCGTTGCTCAAGAATTTCTAAAATATATTGTATTTTATAAACTTGAAACAATCCATGGATTCCAAAAACTTTAAAGGAAATCTGGCAAAAGACCACCCTCTTTGAAACCAATAGTTTGCTCTATTGAAGAAAAAGGTTTTGAAACATATGTAAAGTCAAGATATAGATCTTTGGTTTTGTTATAATTAAAAGGAGACTTTATTACCACAACAAAAGATATTTCTAGTGATGATCAAAAGAAATTAATAGCTAAAAAAAATAAAGCTAAAATGATGCTTTATAATGCTTTACCTAGAAAAGAATATGAAAGAATTTATATGTGTGAAACCGCAAAAGAAATTTGGGAATCTTTGATTATTACACATCAAGGAAATTCACAAGTTATTATTAACAAAATTGATATTCTTGTTCAATAATATGAATAATTTGTTATCCTGAAGAAGATGAAAACCATTGATTGTGGATTTCTTTGACTTTAATACTATTATTAATTCTCTTAAAGCACTTGATGAAACTTTTCGTAGTAAGAACTTTGTCAGGAAATTTCTTAGAGCACTTCATCAGAAATTGGAGCAAAAGCAACGTATTGAGGATCAAAGATCTCTCAATAATGTCACTTGACGAGCTAATTGGAAACCTCAAAGTTACGAAATGGTAATGGGAAAGATTGGAGATCATCAAAGGGAAAAGTAGGTAGATTTTAATAAGAACTGAGAACGTAATCTAGTGATGATGGTGATCTTGCTCGGTAGTGAAGATGAGGTATGATATGGCCATTAGAGATTTTAAAAATTCTTTGAAAGAAGAGGAAAGTTAAGTAAAGCAACCCGAGATGAAAAAAAGCCATTCGAAAGACCGAGATGACAAAAAGAAAGGTGAAAGGAAGTGCTTTAGATCTTGGTGATACAAGTCATCTAATAGGAGATTTCCCTAAGCCACCTAAAAGGAAAACTCAACGAGCTTTTTGTAAGTGGTGCTTAGGTGATAGTAGGGATGATGAAGAATCAAGCAAGGATGAGATTGATCTAATGGCACATGAATCAAATGGGGTACATTCCAGACTCATCTTTTCTTCTATTGATGATGACACTTTGCAAAAACAAGCTTAATCATTTGTGTGAGCTTAGCTAAAATCATAACTAAAAAACAAGTTGTTAGGTCACCATATTGTAACCAAGCATCATATGATAGAAATAAGATAAGGTGATGGGATGAACACCCTAATACACACAGATATAAAGAGAAAGGTTTTTAGGCATGAGATATTATTAAGGTGAACAACCAACTAAATGAAGGTTTACAAAGGTATTTATAGGGGGAAAGGGCTGGGCAACACTTCTAGTCCCTTCATTCCTTATTGGATATGGGCCAAGGCTTATGGGCTTTCTACATAAAGCCTTGCTTGCTATCTAACATAAAAGCCTAATTAAGCAACCTATAACATGTTAATTACAAACACTTGAAAATATAGTTTAGGAGTGATTCCAACAATCTCCTCCTAAGTGTTGGTAATTAATGGCTTAAACTCTTGAAACGTTGTTGATGTAATTGTTGCTTTGACGTCTTGACATTCTTCTTTCTTGTGAAGAAATGCCTTGATTGAACAATCTCTGATGTAGGGATCTTGTTTTCTTAGAAGTATTACGCTTGCGATCCTTGATTACTTTGTTCTTATAATTCTTTGTTCTTTGTGATGGTTGTGATAGTATGTTGTTGTCAAATTTCTGAGGGTAAAACCGTTGCTCAGCGTCTCCCGTCTTTTCTCCAACATGCTCACACCCTCATTTTGACAATGAATTCAGTTGTTCTCGAGTCTTGCAACTTTGTAGATCTTTGATTAGATGAAGAATCATTATGACTTTGTGTTGCCTTTGATTTTGAGAGAACTTCTTATGTGATGTTGTTGGTATGAGCATGTGGAGAATCAATACGATCTCTTCCTCCGAGAGCATCCATCTTGACCGGCATCTCCGGTAGAGTCACGAATACCAATGTCGTTGCTTTCTAAAGAATTTGATTGCTACAATTGTTCTCTTGATGAATGTCTTGATTCCATTCACCTTGGTCGGTGAAGTCAGTAGTCGAATCCCGTAATGGACCAATTGGCATTACATTTGAACAAGTTCAAGTAATGACCCACCGGAATTTCGATTCTTGAAAGGAATCTCCTTAGCCCGATTTCTGCACTTACAAGTTCGAACCGAGAGTGTCACAACATAATGTGAAAGACACATCTCTAATTCTATCAAAATTTTGTTCTGAAACCGGATGCCCTCAAGAAGGCTAACATGATATGAAGTACATCTACGGTTTGATATTAAATTCGCTGCGGTACATCGAAGCATCACCCACGACGTAGACCATTTGAGACAACACTAGCGTAACCCACAAGGAGTTACCGAAGTGACCAACTGTCAGGCTTTTGATATTGACCCGGAAGGTTTCCATTCAATCACTGAGGTCACAGTTGTGAACTTCGTAAATATTCTCGACAGTGCTAAGATCTTGTAGGACTCTAGAATAGTATCACTTGCGTCCTATTGTTGAACAAGTGATGAAATGTCAAATGTTCCTAAGAGATCTTTTGATGAATCTCGTGGCTCTAGACTCAATAGTGCGCTTTGGTTTTCCTGGCGGAGACTTGGGAGAGGTTCTCCTTCTTCAATACCGCAATCTAAAGAAAGCCGATAGTTTACGTAGGGTTTCTGTGAGAATGAAACAAGCTTCATTGAGAGAAACTTGAGTGGCTAAGAAAGGTTTAGTGCATCGTCACTAGGTCCATGACAATTTATTCTTCTTCAATACCGGTGTCATCAAGTGACAACGGTAGCATATGAATTGAACCCGGTTAATCGTCTAAGTTGAATAATCGGAGGGCTATTTATTTTCGCCCTTTTTTTGCTTTTCTTTTTAATTCTTCAACTCCTTCTTTCTCCGATTCTCATTTTTTTTCTCCTTTTTTATATAATCATACAGGACTTCTAAATTCTAACTATGGTGGTGTCCTTGGGTAGATCCCTCGACTCTGGCGGATCATAGGACGGTTATTCTAACCTTAGTCACCTTATAACTCCATGACTAACCTATGTTGCCATAAAACCATTTTCATGAAAAATCTCTCAAAGTGGTTATGATTAAAAATATTTTGTACCACTGAAAGAGTTTTATATTTTTCAAAATACTCCCCTCAACACGTGTAAAGTTTTTGACAATGAATTACTGCGGTGAGAGAAAAGCACACACTTTTGAATTGATCAACTCAAGATAGACAATTCCCTGCGAGAACGGTTACATCAAACTAGGTCAACAAGTTATAAGCACTCCTTGGTGAGGAGGTTTGACCCGTCAAGGTTCATGTCTACCAAGTGTTTCTCGAATGGTACATTCTACTAGGACAAGTCCTTGAGAACCGTTTCATCACTAACGAGCTAGCTTGAAATTATTACCCATCCGGACAAAGTCTTTTCGGTTACTAACATTTAAGAGCTCGTCAATTCATTGGTTAAGTCTTTTAGCACGAGGATTCAATTGAAATTTACAACATATATATTATCACATAATTTTTCTCCCCCTCAAAAATGACATATAATTGTTATTTTTGATGAAATTTTGATATCGAATATGTCCATTTCGAGTTTTGTGGGAAGATTGCCACAAAGAACAATTAGTGAACAAAGTTTAAATCAAATACTCCCCCTCAACAAGTGATATTAACTTTTGAGGTTTTGAAAATCATAAGGGGAAGTACTTGGTTTTTTTGAGCAAAACTTTGGAAAATGAAAGTTTTGATAAGTTTTACTCAAAAGGTAAAGCTTTAAACCCTTTTATAAGGATTGTGGCTTGAGCGTACCACAGGGTCCTTTCATTTACAAATGCAGGTTACCTGCTTGTTATGTGTGCACAAACCATTGTCAAATATAGATCACACATAAATATTTAATGAAAGAAATAAATCAAAATTACGAGTCAAAATCGATAACACCAGGAGTTAAAATACAGAGCGTTGGTAATGCATTAGAGATATGCTTTGAAGTCACCCACGAGAAACTCTCAACGTCCTCATCGATCTCAAACAAAACAACCTTTCATCAATCCTGGTAATGATCTTCTTCGAATCCCTCTTTTCTCTAGAATTCCACCTTTTCTTCGACCCTATGCCTTCATGAATCTCTTTTAACCTATAAGCCATCCCATCCCGAACCTTCTTCAAAGTATGATCACAAAATTTGTGAAGCTCCTTTGATAAGGTTTTAAAATGTACCTTTTTGAGGGGTCGTTTAAGCCCTTATTTGATAACTTTTGTATCCGTTATTACTTAATATCGTTCCTTTTCACTTTTTAGGTCTCTTGAAGGCAAATTCTTTGGAATGGCATTTATTTGGACGAAGCGGATATCTGAAGAAATGGCCAAAAGTCGAATCGGAGACACTCAATTTCTTTGAAACATAAGGAGACGGTGTCGGTGTTATCTGCTTGACGCCGTCGGAGCACTTTGTGACGGCTCAGTAGCCAAATTGTATTTACATGTGGCTTCAGGCTTTAAAAGAGTAGGTAAATTCGCCTTTCGAACGGCCTAGATTTGATCCGGTGTCCGGAAATTTTGAAAGGACGGCATCACAGCATAAGGTGACGCGCGTCGCAAGATTAACGTGGCCAAAGGCGAAACCCCAATGACCCGGTGACCCGACGGCGTCACAAATCATAAGGTGACGCCGCGCTAATGTAATGTATATATAGAATCGAATTTTTTAGTATTAGTGTGTAGTCTTTTTAGGTAAAACCTAAACTTGAACCAGGCTATCTTATGCAGTATTTTAGGGTTCTAAACCCAATCTTACACCAAGATAAGTGCTTTATATTAATTCATTATGTCTTCAATTTATTGTGTGTATGCTTGCATGTTCTCCATGTCCGGCTAATTTACTTGTGTGTTTGCTTAGGAATATGAAACTTAATTATTGAATATTGATTGGTTGTCTCTTATCTTAATTGTTAATGATCTAGTAATGTGATAGGTCATTAGATTTATTGTGATTAATGCTTGATTAAATCTTTGTGAACCTTAGACTATAACACCTAGAGTAGTTGTAAGCTAAACCATCCAAAGAGTACCTTAGAGTTAGAGTTTATAAATCCTAGAGATTTTATAGACGAGACCCTTTGGTAGTTTCAAAGAGTTAGGGATAAGCGCGCCCTCGACCTTAGCACACAACGCAATTAAGAATAAGGGCGTGACAATTCAACCATCAATAGGAATAATTAAGGTAATAAAACCTAGTAAACACATCTTTAAATCATCATACGAGCACACAATAAATAGACATAGACTACCCTCACCACTAGATTAGATAATTAGATAAGTAGAGTAATCGGTAAAAATACCAACCCCAAATCCAAACCCGGTTCGTACTTTTCCATTTCTAAAACATAAAAAGATAAAAATAATATTCCTCAACCCAACCTTAGCGTAGTAACTCCTCACTAGCATTCCTATTCCCCTAGAGAACGATATCAATTCCGTGGCTTACCCTAATACTACACTACAACGATTAGGTTCACTGCCTAGGGTGTTGAAAACTTGCTCGACGAAAAGGAAGTTCCTTTGACCCGAACTTGGCGTGTGGCGTTATCAGGTTTTTGGCCCATTGCCGAGGAATAGAATAGCTAGTTAGGAGTCCACCTCGTTGGGTTTCCTTGCTTGATTCCTATCAAGTAGCTTTTTCTCATTTTTTAGCTTCCTTGTAGTCTATCCCCCTTCTTTGTGTTTGTGTTCGTAAAACCCTTTTCATTTGTCGCTATGGCAATTGAAGTTGCATTTGTATCATTAACAAATGAGGAACAATTTAATTCCACAGTTGGATTGCTTTTTATTGTTCTAATGAATTTGTGAGTGATCTTAGAGATATCCAAAGGAGACGGGTGTAAGGTTGGATGGATTTGATAAATTCTATGCTTATGTGTAGGGTGGCAATGAATTCGGGTTAGGGTTGGGCGGGTTGGGTTGTCAGGTTGGCGGGTTCAGAAAATCCCAACCCAAGCCGACCCATTTAAATCATCCCGAATTAATGTATCAACCCTAACTGTTTAGACATAACCCGTACCTAACCCATTTAACCCATATATATACTTGGGTTGGCGGGTTAAATAGGTTACACGGGTTGAATATGATAAACGGGTTAATCGGTTCGGCCCGGAGTTTTGGGTTGACCTATTTAACCCTTTTTATACACAAAGTTGGCACATTACATGAGTTAACAGTTGTTGGGTTGACTTGTTTAACACATTGCTCGCATAATAAGTATAAATAATTTTGGGTTTTATGAAAAAAATCTTAACGGGTTGGTCGACCCGCTTATTATTCCTCAACCGAACGACTTGTTTAATAAACGGGTTAGGTAAAATTAGACCCAAACGACGAGATCTATTTAGCACAACCCGAACCTGTTAATTTTCGTGTCGGTTTCAGGTCGGGTTTCGTGTCAGGTCAGAAATTGCCACCCCTACTTATGTGGCTTCTATTCAACGATCATTGTTAGAATCAACTCGTTTTAGTGAGACACTCTAGAAAAAATTTGAGAAAAGCCTCCTAAGCATAAACCATCAGTTGTCACAACTTGAGGAAATGGATAAGGAGGATTTATCAACCTTAGGCATCATGATAAAAAAGACCTAGTTTTTAAGAACATGGAACCTAAACCTGAACAAGATTGTGAGATGGTTAGAGTTGAACCACCTATTTGCATGTGTGGGATAGATTTCAAAACATATGATAACACACATGAGAATCCTTTAGGCAATTAGAACATAGTGATCAAATTTTTGAGAATGATTCTTATGAATCGGACCAAGAATTTGAAATGGCTAAAAAAGGATTTGAGATACTTAGGAGTGTATTTGGGTTAGATCATACTAAAACACATGATGAACTTTTAGGAGATCTAGATATAATGGAGAATGAGGTGGAAACTCCAAGCCACAAGCCCTACCATCACTTGAGGAACACACATCGCCTATAACTTACCGGAGGAAGTAGAAGAGACTATAGGAACCCCGATTGTAGAACCTTTGGACCAAACGTCACTAGAGAATGTAGGTTTAGATGCTTGTTGTGTGAGCTCTCTCTTAGTCTAGGAAGTTCCTAATTTTTGATAAAGCGGGCCTCAAACAAAAACCTTACAATTTCCGTCTTTAGATGTGAATCTTACTTGGAATTGAATTAGGCCCCGATCCACCATCAAAATAAATGTCTGGGGATTTGCTTGATAAAGGTGGAAGACTCTAGGCCATGTAGAGTGGAAGCTAATATAGGAGTAACCCATGACCTTACACACTTATGTCACCCATTCATGGTTGTGCAGAAGCATTATGGGTTTAAACCGGTTTTATTAGGTCAAGATGGATCCTAACTAAGAATCTTTTGAAGTTGATAGAAGATGATCCATTTTGGGAGAAGATTTGATTCACAGCTACAACTGATAGACTTAGGTAAAGTTATAATGAATGGAGCTTACCTCCTTTGAGCATATAAATCACCCATCACCCTCTCCTCAGTAGCAAATTTCTACCTAGGGTGTGTATACAAAGCTACTATACTTCCATGGCAGCATTAAGTGTAGGGAAAACCTCTACATTAGGAATTAGAAATTCGGTATTAAAAGTCGGTCACCTCAAGTATATGTAATCGTTAAGAATCGTAGTCATAGTTATATTTAGTTAAGTAGTATTTTGTTAAGTAACACCGTGGAGGGCGGGCCGTCTTTACATTTGTATGCACAGTCCGGCTGTGTGGCGTTTTAAGACTATAAATACTACCTCCCAGGTAGAGAGTTGGAGCTCATAATAATATCTTTCACTTTCTCTCACTAAGTTCCCTAAACCTCTAACTTTCTCTCTCTAGAATTCCACTTATATGCTTACTTTGTGTTATGGTTTGATGTGTATGTGAAATCCAATATCTACAATTGGTATCAAGAGCCATGGTTAGATCATATCTTACACATCTTTGGATTTCTAGTGGTTTTAGGTGGTTTTTGAGTTTGAAAAAGTTTAGTGGTTTTGCATCATTTGGTTGATTTCTAGTGTTAAAGTTTGGATTTTGGTAGTACTTTTGTGTTTTGAATCATCACAAGTGTTTAGGTTTTGATTTAGAAGGTTTGAATCATAGTGGTTGGGTTGTTTTGGATTGAAAAGTGGTGTTTATGTGTTTTTCATGCTAGCGACTTGAGCTACGGAAAAGTTTTCTTGGTAGCGACTTGCTTTACAATTTGGTAGCGAGTTGTAGTTGAAAGTCTTAGCGAGTTGGATTAGCGACTTGTCTAGTGAGACAAGCCGACAAAAGTACAAGTAGTGGATTCTCCACTACACGTAGCGACTTGGTGTAAGTTAGCGACTTGTACTTAGTATTGTTAGCGACTTGGTGTTAGCGAGTTGGTACCTAGCGAGTTGCTATTTAGCGACTTGATTATTTAGCGACTTGGTGCTTAGCGAATTCTTTGCCAAAAATTTTGCTAGCGACTTGGATTTAGCGAGTTGTCATTTAGCGACTTGACGTGTAGCGACTTGGTGTTAGCGATTTGGTGATTTATGAGTTATACTTAGCGACTTAGTTCAAGGAGTTATAGCGACGGTTTGATTTTACGAAGAAGAAGTTTGACCAAAGTTGACCTTTTACGTCAAAACTTCAAACGGCCATAACTTTTGATCCGTAACTTCGTTTTATTTGAAAACTGTCAAAATAAGGCGAACGACACGAATATTGTGAGGTTTTCACGACAGTATGTGGTGAAGCAATGCTTTTTCGAGCCCAAATCCTCTCCGAAAAGGAAGTTATTGAGCTTTTAAGTTTTTAGACCTAAATTTCTCCATAAAATCGGTGCAACAACCAACAAATCACAACCAAACACCATATCTGCTTATCCCACAAACAATCATAAGACCTAACACACAATTGTCTATCATTGTGTCGATCCATCGGTCATCTTAACACATTCCATTGGTCATTGCTTAACGGTTTGGTCTTGATTTTAGTAAAATCCTCTTTGAATTCTATTACTGGGTTTAAATCATAGACTTGTAAAATCCGTGCATTCACACATCATGTCTTACTCAAGATGACCAGTGATTTCGAAGTGCTTAAATTGTATGATCTTTGTGGACAATAATGTTAATGATTGCTACATGAGCGATTAAAGATGTTTGATTAAACAATGAGGATGTGAGATCTTCATGTTTCGATACAAATGAGAATGAATTACCTGCTACAAAATGCCATGCAAATGGAATCAGACATTGAGCCCTATCGGCTACTTCATCGCACCTCATACATTTGTTATCCATAGCTGGGGATCGAACATGTAGTGCTCTTTTCCTGGATCTTACCTACATTGACAAGCTTTTTGTTGACTCAATTGCTTCTACTCAGAACATTTAAAGCGCACAACTTACCAATGAAGAGGTTCAAAGGATGGTTCGGTGCAGCTCTTCAAGTAATCTACAAACAATTTGAGCCATTCATCGATTGGGAATATTGTGATTCACGATCAACATTTGACTGGAATTTCCTTCAAAAACATCTTTGGAATGGAAATTGGAATTCATTGAGACATTTATCCAACTCATGGATAATGTGAAAAAGTACATTGAAGAATCACAAGGTCAAAAGAATGAAAGCGTGAATGAGTGTGGGAGTTGCAAGTTGACAGAATCTGTTGAGATAAGTTGGGTAATGTATTGTTTGAAGATCAGGTGTTCTTTGAATGACGAGAATGTCATTGTTTCTAGGCGGGGCAACAAAAATGATGAGTGGATAATGCAAAAATGGAATCTTCGATTCAAATTCAAAGAGATTGCATGGACCGGACACACACAATGCAAGTTAATAAAGGAACACTCCATGGAAGCAGGATGTACCCAAGATGAATGATGCAGATGCACCGTCACAAGCGACTGTGCATGTCAATCTTGAGGTAAGTTGCATGGAAGTTCTGCATACCTAGTTGTGCATCTTCTACTCAAAATGATGATTATGAACTGATGAGTACTGGCTGCATTTGTGCACGATGATTCGTACCCTTGAGCTTAACATATATAAGGATCGTGTTGCTATTTATGAACACGTGCTAAGTTTGAGTTGACCACTCGTTGAGAAGGAAATGGATGACCAAATGCGTACAATTATTAGAAAAAGTAATTTTAGAGAAGTGTTAAAACAAGAGTTAAACTCCTTACAAGAAAAGCTTTCTAAAAGTGCTAAGCAAAAACAAGAACTTCAAGAAAATGTTAAAATGCTTAAGCAAGAATTTAGTGCTAAGGAATCAAAACTTTTGAATGATTTTTAATCTAAAACTTTGAAAAACAAGCTTGAAAATAAGTTATGCATACAAGGAAATACCATTGAATTTGCTCACATGATCACCAAGCATAGAGTTCTAAGTGACAAACATAGTGTTCCCTTAGTTGATGAACCAAACCACAGGGCTTGTAAAAGGCTAGAAGCTCATAAGGTCTTGATATATGATGGTAATGAGATCCTTAAGCCTAGACAAAAACCTAGTTGTTGAGTGCGAGGAAGATAAGAAATCGATGAAGTCACTAGGGAGAAAATGAATAAGAAGCTAGATGATCCAGGTGCAAAAGAACAAGATAACTATAAAACCCCATGATTACACTAAGGAAAATTGGATATCCTTAAACATGTTTAAGCCTCGGACTCTATTGACCCCGAACAAGTGTTGGAAAAGGATATGGACTTGCATAAGCGAGAAAATCTTGTTGAAAAGAATCCCCCTTGTAGGAAATTCCTAAAGCGACTGTGTATCCTCCAAATACACCAATGCATTTAGTTCCTAGAACTATTGCCACTAAGAGCAAGACCTTAATCAGTCAATATGTTATTCTTCAACTATTTGTCGATTTTGAGAAAACTTGTAAGAAAAGGATCACACTTTGGGATAAGCTGAAGGGAAAGGGGTTTTGAGCAAACAAAAGAATGCTATCTAAGTGAGGTCATGCCTTTCTTTAAACAACTAAAAGATCATTTTGAGAGTCTTAAAAGGGGATAAAATCAGATATTAAAGAAATGGAAAAGGAATTTGATGCAATGATAGTTGAGGTTAGTGACTATGAGCGAAAATTAAAATATAATGAGATTGAGAGGAAGAACTTGCATACCTTGAATGAGAATCTTATTTCAGAATGTATTACTCAAGATGTGTTTTACAGCTTTAAATTGTTCCATTAATGCTTCTCAATTTCATGAATTATCATTTGCTCGAAAGTCTCCCATGATCGTGTCATTGAGCTTGAAAAAACTAATTCTAAATTGCATGAGAAATTGAACAGGATGATCATGATAACCTGGTGAAACATTTTCTAAATTGGAAGTTGAGCATCTTGCTTTGCAATTAAAATATCAACATCTAAAGAAAATGTTAAAACCTCAAATATCAAGACATCCTTGGATGCTCGAATTTGATGCGATTTTTGAAATTAGCAAGCGTGATGAACAGTTCAAGCTCATTGTAACACGATCGAGAAATTGAAAGCCCAAGTCTCTCAATTAAAGGTGAAAGAAGGAAGTATGACAGCGGATCCCAAATGCCTCCTCCTTTAGATTCTCAGAATTCTCAAACTTTTCATCTTCAAAACTTAGTCAATGCATTACAAAAGGAAAACGAGAGTTTTCTAGAAGAAAATGAAAAAAGTTAAACGACACTTTAAAGAGTTATATGATTCAATGAAAGTCACCGTAACCAAAACAACGAAAAAATAACGTCTTTACAAAAGGAAATTGAGAATCGAGAAGTCGGGAATGGGAAAGCTGCCACTTGTTTTCAATAAGAATGTTGTCTCAAAGTCACCCTCGATTGCAAATACACTGTGACAGTTAAATATATTCCTCCTCATCTTAGGAATAATGAACATGCTTTTCATGACTCCTGTGCTCACCTTAAGGATAGTCTAGAATGTCTCCGTGAGATTGTTGAAGAGGATTTCATTAACAAACCTCTTGATAGTGAAGTTAGGTTTGCTTGCCTCAGACCAAAGCGATCTCAAGAGCTGCTAGAATGTGTAATTGCAACATGTCCTAAATCCTTATCCTTAGGTGCAAAGGCAAAGCTGTGATGCCTTGTTCTATGCCTAAAGCCAAGCATGTGACCCTTGATATGCCTTGTTCCATGTGAAATTCAAGCAAGCAACTTTGTGATGTGCCTCCTAAATTTCAGATCCAACACTTCTAGACCAGGAATGCGGAAAGTAGTGAAGCCATGTAATGTTCCCATCGTTACTTCTCTGAGATGTTAAGATTGATACTAAAGTTAGCGGGTCAAAACCTAGAAGCTATGCAAAGAAGGATAGGATTACGCAAACTAAAAGTGATCATGATAAGGAAGTGAAAGAACACCATAGGGACAAGAAGTTTGATTTGAACAAAAGAATCGTGTTAGTTCTAGTATTAGCTCTAAGCTTACTAAAATTAATTGAGGCCTTATCTGCATGCAAAACATGTAAAAATGTTTAATTTCGGTAATCATGATAAATGTGATGTGTTATTTAGAGGTCTAAGATTCATAACCCGGTTAAGAAAGTTTGGAGAGCGAAACAGATTAAGCAATCATGGAAACCTACGAGGAAAGTTTTACCAATGTAGGATTTCGAGTGGAAATAGCAATCGAATATTCACGAATGGCAAACCTTGCCTTAAACTAGATCCACTATGCGTAGAGTAGTGCTTGTTAAGGTTTGGAAGCCAACTGGTAGAATAATCCCATTAAGCACAAAATGTCCTCGACTAAGTCGATGCTTCTACTATTTCACTCCTAGTGACAATGACATTGCACCTAGGGTTTCTGATGATTCAAAGATTGTTTGTGCTAACCAAAAGGACCCCATGAGCACGTGGGGATCCAATGTTTCCAATTCTCTGTCTTCGTCTATTATCCAAAGCGGGTCATACAAGTGCGTCCCTTGGTATTTGGATTGATGACTCTAAACATATAAGCGGGCTCTAAACAATGGCGTCTGTTCACATCGATTCAGGCCTCGTTCTTCATCATTATGGCGTCTGCATAACACTTAGGGCCCGTTCCTCAAAGAAAAAAAGTGTGCGCTTCAGGTCTTTATCTTGAGAAGAAGAGAAATCTTCATGTTTATGACCATTCTCATCGACATTCTTCATCAACAAGCTTCATGTTTCTCCCATGCTCATTCGGTCATCAAGTGGATCTACATTCATTAATGTATATTCTTATTCACTTGCTAAATCAAAATGGCAACTTCGGATGCAATTTTTGAGGGGGAGAAAAGTGAATATACTAAATGATGATGGATGTTTGAATAATGGTTATCTGACTTAAAAGTTTGATGACTCTCCTCCAACTAAATGATGATGGATGTTTGAATAATGGTTATCTGACTTAAAGCCTAATGTTTCACTCAATAAGGATAAATGGGATTTATTGTTTGGGATTCATTGGTTCAAGATATGTTTGATGATATTTACAACAGCTAGCGAATATTTGATGATCATCAAAGAATATGTGATTCATGAGTTCAAGATATGTTTGATGATCATCAAAAGTACAACTCGAGACTACTCAAAGCCCTATCTCGGTTATTCCTCAAGGCATTGATAATGATTATCATAATATTGCAATTGCACTCATGAATAATGATCCGCTCTTTGGTATTCCTTTGCCAAATCTTCACGGATTATTGTTCATGAATAATGATCCACTCTTTGGTATTCCTTTGCCAAATCTTCATGGATTATTGTTCCTCATATCGTGCATGCTATAAATCAACCACATGAACTTCAAGGAAAATGTCTACCTCATCCGCTTGAAGTTATTGGTGTATCCTCCAGTCGATCTCTACATGAATACTTTTAGGAAGAATACATTGATGTTGAGGCATCATTTGTTCGGTTCATTCAATTGGTGAATGTACATCCGGTTGTATGTTTATTCACATGTTGGGCATTTGACACAAGTTGATTACTTTAGAGTTAATCATTTATCACTTATTTGAGATTGAAGTTGACCTTCACAAAGGCGTGTTCTTATTTGATAACTTGCTTGGGCTTAAGAATTTGAGTTGAAGGCTTGGTTTATCTAGTTACCCGATTGAGTGGTGGATGGTTGAAGACACGGTTAACTATCACTATTAGGAGTTACGTTGTTTTACTCGGATTAATCACATCACGGATTGCCGATGTGGATAATATCAAGAGGTGTTAATGTCTCATACCTTGTTTGAGTGTGAGTACTTAGAGATTTGCTTGAAGCATAGATTCTCGACACCGTTCTTCCATCTTTAGTGCAAGCTTAAGACACAAATCTTGAAATTAGACTTGGTTTCAAGTTTGGTATATTGAGTTTTTCTTCAGCGATGGTCACTTCAAATTGTCTACATATGGGTTGATAAAGATAGTCGGAGAGGTTTATGTAGCGAGTTGATTCTCACGCGGGGATTCATTTGGGCTATTTGAGTTCTTCTCACAAGATTTCAAGTTTATGGATATATTATGTTTCAGCGATTACGGTATCAAAACCATTTAGGGGAAGGATATATTATTCCAACTATTTGGGGGAAGTGGTCTCTGGAGACCTTTGGTTTATGTTACTTGAGTGTTGAGTTGGAAGAAATGTGAGAAGAATATTTGAAGCGTGAGATGATCTGCCTATCGACATCTTATATACGGTTTATGATAAAGTGCCTTCGGTTATATGCACAACATGTTCACTTGATCGAGCTAATTCAGTTATTTCAGAGTTGACATCCACGGAGATGATTAGTGACTCAACATGTTACATGGATGTCATCGTCTCTACTCTTGTTGGGTACATGTGTACATTATGTGATGATTGGTTATATGTTATATAACCGGAATGCACTTGGTAAAATGAAGATGTTGATATATTGTTCCCCTAAATAGACAAGCGGTCAATCTCGAAGAGTAAGGTGTACATCGGGGATGCATAGCGAGGTTCATGTGATGGTCGTGTCGGTTAATCGGTTGATAACCATAGGCGATCAATGTTTCAACTTGCCGATGTTCGTGTTCTTGAGTCTTTGAGCTTCAATCAATGAGACCGCTTTGTATTCAACTATACTTCTTAGGGAAATGGTCTTTATTCGATGTTTGGGTTTGGGGAAGCTACCAAGATTCAAATTGAGAAGGCTCATGTACAGACGATTTTCTTAGAAGCCTCGAATGCTTTGGTGGCGAAAGTTTAAGAGATGTTGATTCCTTTCTTCTACAGCGTCTTTGAGCGATATCTTTATCTCGGTACTCATTTCATCATCCTCTTAAACTAATTTATCTCTTGTAAATATTTATTTGAAAAACAAAATACAAAATTATAAAACCTTCAAAAAATCAAATAGAAAAATATAAAACTTTCAAAATCCATAAAAATTTGAAAAATTAGAAAAATCTTCAAAAAATATTGTCTTTTTGTCATGTTTCTCTCGATTCGATAATATCTACGGTCTTGATGTTGTCATTCAAAGAATGACACGGGACTTTAGATGTTGTTTGAATTTTTATAAAAAAAAAAAAAAAAAAAAAAAAAAAAAAAAAAAAAAAAAAAAAAAAAAATATTTTTGGGAGAAAGAGAAAATGGTTTATTGTCATTTGAGCGATGGCAATTGCCCAGTTTTTCAAAAGAAAAACGAGCCATACTTTATCATGTTTTCAAAATTCCATGCTCGATTCTTTAAACATTTATCTATTGAAAACTAAGCTGCTTTGAAAATAACTCGATCTCTATTTTTGATAATCATCTGGACTTATTTGTCAAAATATCAATCTCTCAATCAACAACCTATGTCATTGATTGAGGGAGAGAATGATTTCAATTAAATTAAAAGGTTATTTGGCATTCAATTGTTTTCAAAAGATATTCATGCATGTTTTATCAATGGAGTTTAAAGTCTTAAAATCCGATCATTATCGGTTAAAACGCTTTCATAATCAAGTCACAATTCTCCTTAAAGCTTTCAAAATCAATTTAAATCTATAAGAGATCACAAATCTCAAATGATTTGATAATTGTGATCGGGGAGAATGTGTGATTTAAATTGGATTTAAAGCTGATAATTGGTAAATGGTTTTATAAGGATGTACAAGCTCTCCTTCCCACATGTGACAAGCGATTTCAAATTTTCCATGCACATGTTGAGGGGGAGCATCTATCTTAAACCTATGATTTGAAGCGTGATAACTTATCTCAAGGTGCAGGTTCCCTCTAGTATGTGCAAAACTCTTTTCAAATCTCGAGGCACATATTGAGGGGAGCAAAATCATGAAAACCTCATCCTTCCCCAAAATGCTTTATCTACTTGATTGATTAGGGAAGTGAGGTTGATATCTTTTAGAAAATGGTAATCAAAGAAGTTAATTCTTTCTCTTGCCTCCGTGTGCAAAATATTTCAAACATTTGATTCACATGTTGAGGGGGAGTTCTTCTTCTAAAAATATCAAAAACAATTCAGGTACAAAATGCTTTGATAATATATCACAAGTATCTGGATTGATTTTCAAATGGTTTTCAATTGGTTCCATATGGCAGATGAACAATACCAAAAAGACCGACCAACTTTACTTTATGTATGGTGATATAAGGAAGATAAGGTTAGGTATTTGTTCCCATGATCCGCCAGAACCGGAGGGATCTACCAGGGACTATCCACTAGTTAGTGTAGAGTTCTTAGGTATGATGATAAAAGGAGAAAAATGAGATATGGGAAGAGTCCGGACTGAGACTGAGCTAGTACTGGAATAAACCCAACAAGGTTCTAGCTATGAAGTCGGTAAGCCTTGAAGGTTGAAGAATTAAAAAGAATTGAATGAGAAAGGGTGAAAACAAATAGCCCTCCATTTATTCAACCTTAGGGCAGAAACGGGTTCAATTCATATGCTATACTTGATGGTAACATCGGTATTGAAGAAAGGCGTCATGGACCCATGGCCTTGCACTTCAACTTCCCAAGCTACTCAAGTTCCTCTTAAAAGGACTTGTTTCATTCTCACGAGGAACCGACATTATCTATCGACTTTCTCTTAGAGATTGTTGATATTGAAGGAGGAGACCCTCTCCATAGTCTCCGATATAGGATCCAAATATGCACAAATTGAGTCTAGTGCCACGAGATCATCAATAAATCTCATTAGGACACTTTCAATGAAGACTCTCAGTTTCACACAATGTGGAAAGAGAGATTATATCTTGAGTCCTACGCATTATCCTTGTGGTATTGCGAACATCAGTGATGTGTTAACATACTCACTTAATGAAGATGGAAAGCCTTACGGAGCCAACATCTAACAAGCTCTGGTAGGTGGCATGTGAGATCTATTATAGATCAACCATGTGACAACTGAACAGAAACAATGGGGCGATTCATTCTTTTGAATCAATCTGGTTCAGGGTTATGGATTGGCGGATACCTGAAAAACCGGTCTTTGTGCTTTAAACTCTTTTCATTAGCCGCGTCGACCGTGTACTAATTTTTCATATCAAAAGGTGTTTTATGATTGATAATTGATTTTCATTAAAACCTTCGTTATATTGCAAAAACAATTTCTATTGAGCAATACACGATTGTTTTCAAATCTCTTTTCATCAATCGGTGGACTTAAATTCCACTGTTCACTCACTCCGTGTTGTCTTCTTTGAGACGTTCGGTTTGAGAACGGCTAGGCATTGCGAAACCACGTCAGAAATTCTTCGAATTATTCACGATCCGCGAGGCGTGCTTATGCGATAAGCGAGGAGCGTGGGCGTGTACCTCAATTCGAAGAAAGTGATCAAAGACACTTTCGTGCACTTTATTGCTAACTATCTTATGCAGGTACACCCCGGCGTTTGCGGTTATCGAGAATGGAGCGGTCAATCCATAGCCGCATGCTCACTAACATTCATATCAAAAGATATCATGATTGGTGCATCAATGACTCGATATTCTAACTCCATGCTACCTTTCTGTGCTGCCAATATCATGAATCAACGAATGCTTCGCTACTCGATGAGAAGATATCAAGATCCAGAATGTGAGCATGTCGGTCCGAAAGTCACAACATCACATAATACCAACACCACAATGGATGTATCAGAGATTTTCTATTAGTTGATGATCTCAAAAGCTGGCTCAACATTATTATCACGTGGATCAGTAAAGACCTCCACTTGGATTAACCAAACATGCAATGAGTGGAATCAATGACTCTGAGCCGAACAAAGTACTACATCAAAAATGCAAGATCAATTGTTAATGTAATATCTGATTGTATTCAATGTCATTTTAGTATATGGTTGAGGTGACCTCCCTTAGGGAGAGATTGTTAGGAATTAGAAATTCCGGTATTAAAGTCGGTCACCTCAAGTATATGTAAGTTAGAATGCTTCGTAGTCATAGTTATATTTAGTTAAGTAGTATTTTGTTAAGTAACACCGTGGAGGGCCGGACGAGTCTTTACCCATTGTATGCTGATCCACGGCCGTTGTGTGGCGATTTGTGTAAGACTATAAATACTCTCTACCTCCCAAGGTAGAGTTGGAGCTCATAATAATATCTTTCACTTTCTCTCACTAAGTTCCCTAAACCTCTAACTTTCTCTCTAGAATTCCCTTATGCGCCCTTTGTGTTATGGTTTGATGTGTATGTGAAATCAATATCCACAAATACATTAGCCAAAAGAACCAACATATCGAAAGAAGACATAGTGTTAGTCAAGAAGGTCTTATTGTCTGGTTATTGAATATGCATGTCAATGATTGTTCACAGTCCTAAGTCACTTGTTTTCTAATAGTTCAATGGCGATCGTGAGATGTTTAAGTGAGTTAGTTAACTTTAAGTTTTAAATTTATATTATCACTTATTATTCACAACTTTATCAAGCGTTTAAGATTTTATTAGTACATTATTGGATTACGTGACGTTATGATAGGTTTATTAACAAGTTTGTACTGCGTAACAATTCATAATGAAGGTCAATCAAGGCTTAAGCGTAGTTTTGCTTAGAAGTTAAGCGTAAAGCGAGAGATGATATCTTAGCGTAGAGCGAGAGCTTCTGGCGTGGCGATATATGCCTTCACAGCGTAAGGCTTACTCGTGAAGTAGACCTTATCGCGTGAGGTGCTGTTCTACGCATATCCTTCACGAGGATACGGCGTAGTCCCATTGTAGAACCTTCTGGCGTAATGGTTATGCGTGAGGTATTCTTTACGCATAACGACTACGGCGTGGGGTAATCCTTATGCGTGGAGTTTGCAAATGACCTTGATTAATGATATTAAGCGTAGCAAAGCACGAAATAAGTTCATCAAAACATGAGTTAACACAAAACATGTTTTATCAACAAGTTTATGGCATGAACATTCATAACCAGATTACAGCGTAGAAAGTCATGTAGCGTGAGTCAAAACCCTAAGGTTAAGATTTCACAGCGATATGAAATTTAACCATGGGTTTGCACAAACAAATTGGTAGGTCTAGAGTGTTGTTAGAGTCTTTAGGCTAAGTATTAACATCTATCTGTTATTTGTGAATCAAATTACCCAAAAGTATGAACATTAAACTAACAAATTGTCAAACAATTAGTGTTTGGGTGGTTAAAACCATGGAAATCATCAATTCAACCTCATATGACCATATCAACAATCTTTTTAGACCAAAACACTTCACATTTGGAAACACCTAAATTCGACTCAAGAACCCTAATTTTCAAAAATCATTAATATGTGTTTTACGGGTGGGTTTTGATGGTTAAATGATATCCTTGATGTATTAAAGCGTTTAGACACAATCCATTTTAACTAAAACACACAATGATTATTGTGTTCATACGCTTATGCGTACAACACATAATCACGCGTAAACACAATTTTTAGCGAAGTAGGATTTGCATGAAATTAAAACCAGCTTAAAAACATGTTAAGATACGTTTAAAACACTTACAAAATATTAAATTAGAAAATAGCGGATTTCTCGGGAATGAATATTAGGCGTAGATGTTAAAAGTTGAAGGTAATAAATTTGAAGTGAATGAGTAGGTGGGAGGTGTTTTATTAAATTGCTAACATTTGTAGGATTTTAGTCTCATAAGTCAATAGTAAGATGTTAAATATGTCATGGGCTAAATTATAGTATTTGAAAAGAAAATATTACTTGCCATGTTGAAGATTGTAGATTAGAAGAGAATATTTTTGTTGTTTTTGAAAAATTATTTACAAAGAGATTTTGGTGTTTGTGAGTTTTAAAGACATTTTAGGAGGTCATCCATATCCTCTTGAGTCAAACACCTCATACCAATCCGGTGGACCAACTCATTAAACTAGCGGGAGGCAAGGCTTTGGTGAGAAGATGCATTGGTATTACGTACCCACAAAATATAATTCAACGATTACTGCATTCCACGTGGTCCTTGATGAAATGATATCGAAGATCGATGTGCTTTGATTTGAGTCTTGGCCAGGTTACTTGAGATTAAATGGCACTCCGATTGTCGATACATCGGGATTACAATCAAATCGTAACCATAGTCTTTGAGTTGTGTTCTCATCCGGATGACTTGAGCACAACCGGATGGCTACATATTACTGCCCGGTTGAGGACAGCGATGTACAATCCTGCTTCGATTGCCATGACACGGTTTATCACCAAGAAATTGTAATGCTCACGAGTACTTTTCCGTGAGTCTAAGCATCCTGCGTGGTCGTGCGAAAGCGATTAGTTCAAAACAAGAATCCTTCGGATACCAGATCCCCAAGTTAATGGTTCCCTTTATGTATCGGAGGATTCTTTTAGCCTCGAGAGGTGGTGGGTATGGGTTGAGTGTGATAGCGGAGCATAGATAAACGGCAAAGACAATATGGTCACGCTGGAACATTAGATACATGAAGACCCAATAATACTTCGGTATTTTGTAGGGTCCACCAATTTCCCATGTAAATCGGCGTCTAGCTTCTTGGTATGAGCCATTGGTGTGGCATAGGTGTCACAAGTTTTCATTCCAAATTTGTTTAACAATTCAAGGGCATATTTGGATGACTCAAGATACAGGGGTGATTGATGAACTTGCAGTCCGAGAAAGAGCGTGAGTTCACCCATCATGGACATTTCAAAATTTTTCTTCATTAGTTTTGCAAGAGCGATTGAAAACTTTTTATGTGTAGACCCAAAATGATGTCATCCACGTAAATTTGAACAATTAAGATATGTGCCCCGTGATATTGTATAAAAGAGTTGGGTCAACCGAACCTTTGGTGAAATTATTAGCAATGAGGAAGGATGATAGCTTATCGTTGCATGCCGAGGAGCTTGTTTGAGACCATCTGAGCTTTGTTAGGTTGTAGGCGTGATTCGAACTCGGGATCAAGCGATCCATCGGTTGGTGACATAAACCGTTTCTTTAAGTTGTCCATTGAGAAACGCAATTTTGACATCCATCGGATAGACCGTCATATTCATATGAGCATGACGCTAGAAATATCGAGCGACCTCAAGGCGAGCGCGGGGCAAAAGATTCTTCAAAGTCAATACCCTCTTCACGGCGATAACCCTTAGCCACGGGCGTGACTTATTTGGATAACATTTCCTTGACATCCAATTTGTTTTCCAAATCCATTTTAGACCAATGCGTAGACTCCTTTGGTCTTTCAACGATTCCCATACTTCAGGCGTTTGAATTGGTTGAGTTCTTCTTGCATGGATTCAATCCGTTTGTCTTTTGTCATTCGTCTTTGATGTTTTTAGGTTGATTAGCGGACGGTGAGTGCATAAATGCAATGTTCACCGCGTGTGAGGCGTTGTCTTTATAACGGCCGGTTGATTCGGGTTGCCAATAATGTTTTTTAGAGGATGGTCTTTTCATCTATGTGTGGAGGTTGATGTTGATATACATTGTGCGGTCGAGGATTCAAATGGTTTGTTGAAGATTCAGCGACATCCGTGCAGCGGTCTCATTAGCAAATTTGAAGAGCGCATTTGGATCAAAATGCGGGTGGGGTATTCATTGAATATCATCGGCGGCTTCATCATTGTTGGGCGGTTTGTTCAACTGTTGTGGTGGAGTCAAGCGGTGTAGGTGCATCTGCTTGATAGTTGTTGTAGCGGTGTATCGGTATAAGAGTATTATCGGGTTGAGCAGCGGAAGCGGCGGATACACGGAGCACGTTCATCAATATCGTCATGAGCGATTGGAGCAAATAACCTTTCCATTTGTTGGAGTAGGCGGGGGCTTTGTTGGTGATGATGGGGTTTGGGAAGTTTAGCGGTTGTGACCGGGTTCCAAGCTGTTATACTCAGAAGCCATTTCCGTAAGTTCATCAAAATGAGCATGAATCGTTTCCATCACCTTTTTATACGGCGATTCAGATTCGGAAACCTTTTGAATTATCACGATGTCAGATAAAGACTCAATGTGAAGCTTTGGCTTTGAGTTTTTCAAAGTCATCACGATCATTATTCGGATAGCAAAGAGATCCAAATACATGAAAGTGTTTAGATTCGGTTTTCTGTTGTGGACAAGCTCAAAAGGTGTTTTGTTGTGGCGTTTTGTAATCATAGAATGGTTTTGAGTATAGCATGCGTTAGATCTGACTTCGCCCATAAGTATCTGGAAGTTTAGCATTGATTAACATTGTTCTTGCGGCTTCCACTAGCGTTGGTTCGTCTTTCGACAACTCCGTTTTGTTCAATTATGCGTGCAATAGATGTCATCTTTGAATTCCCACTTTCTCATAAAATTCACGAAGAGTTTGATTAACAAATTGATTGCCTCTATCTGATTACGATTAG
The DNA here is from genome assembly GCA_910596185.1 of Chrysanthemum makinoi. Classification (NCBI taxonomy): domain Eukaryota; kingdom Viridiplantae; phylum Streptophyta; class Magnoliopsida; order Asterales; family Asteraceae; genus Chrysanthemum; species Chrysanthemum makinoi. The sequence continues at coordinate 103,170,943 of OU343218.1, read as the reverse complement.
TTGACGGTGTTTCGTAGCTGAACTTGTATTTTTCGTGAAAGGTGATGATCAGTTGTGGAGCTTGATCTTTGCTTTGAAGAAAGTAGACCCAAGTCCAGCGTGAATAGTCATCAACAATTACTAAGATGTAGCGTTTGCCATTGATCGTTTGCCGCGTGGGCCACACAAATCATGTGAAGAAGATGAAGCACATCTTTGAGGCGTGTTCCACCTTTGAATAAAAATGAGCACGAGTGCTTTTGCCTTGTTCACAAGCTGAGCAAAGGTGATCTTTAGAATACGAAATGTGGAAGTCCTTCAATTAGTTTGTGTCGAGCAAGGTTGGTGATGGTTTGAAAGTTTAGATGTGAGAGCCGACGGTGCCATAGCCAGGATTTTGTTGATGTTGCCTTTGAAAGTAAACATATGGGAGATGAAGCAACCATGTCTTTCATAGAGATAGTGTAGAGACTAGAATTAGCGATCGGACATAAGGTCATTTCCTTGTAGATCACGAATGAAACAAGTTTTTCTCAGGAAAGCAACCTCCAAATCTCCATCACAAAGCTGACCTACGAAAACAGTTATGACCGAGGCCTTCCACATAGTAAACCCTGCTAATGTTGATGTTCCCATTGACATAGTCTCCGTAGCCCATGATAGCTGCGAAGTGATCATTCGAACTGTGATTGCCAATGAACTTTGCAATAAAGTTTGATAACAGTTTAAGATTGCTGTCATGTGTAGAAACATCCTATCAACAATCCGAATGATCGTATCACATTACACTGAGCGACACAGTGGAATAGAAGTAGATTTGGAACCCGAATGTTAGAGGGTTCGTAGCGATATAGTAGATATACACACATCAATAGCTTTAGGTATCCAAATCTAGTGTTTATATATCATTTCGCCATCTCCAACTAGTCTTTGCTTTAGTCTTAGTGAATGCACTAGGTGGTACTACATTCCTAGGAGGTGACACGGGAGCTACAGGGACAGCAATGCGTTTCTTAGAATCTAAAGATGGCGGTCTACCAGCACGAGACTTAGAAAGATTAGTGGGCCTAGAGGTATTCGGTTCTTAGGATTCCTTAGCGAGAGATGATAGCTTTAGCAACACATTTATCATGGCAATCGAATTCATACTTTTACCCAAATAACACAAGGTGCATCGGTGAATATCAAAAGTACTTACGGTTTAGCATTAGTTTACATCACTATTTCTATTACATTTGCGGGCCTTAATATCTATAGTGGATGCAACGTGAGTCTTATTCATAGTCCTAGGGTGTTCTTCTACTTTAGCATTCTTGATTGATCTTTTCTTAGGTGCAACTTCCTATTCTTGATTGAGTGCTCTAGGCGTGAAGTCTTGGTTTGGAAAGGCTCAACTATTCTGTTCGATAGAAGGAAGCACGTTCGCTACTTGTGATTTGGCAGTAGAGATTCTAGGTTCATGAGTACTAAGTGTTCCTGGGGCTAATCTCTTAATGATGGTTGGCGGAAGTTGTTCATACTTTCCTAACATTTCTCTTAACTTGAGGATAGTGTGAATGGATCTTGATTTTCGAATTAGAACATTTCGGCAAAATGCATAACTTATTTAGTGTGTGCAAGATAATGATCAAGTTCATTTGATGCTTCATCACGAGTCTTTTGAGTAAATCAAATATGACACCATATTCCTTTTTAACTTTTAAAAGTTCTTGTTCATATTTTGAGATTTGACACTTAAAAACACGTTTTGATCATCCAATTGCTCAATTTTATGATCGAGAAGATTTTGCCGCACTAGGTGATTTTGTGTTGAAAATCATGTTGTTGATCGTGAATATCTTTTTGACACCAATTAAGGCGACGAATTGCATTTGAAAGTTCGTTTGACAATCGTTTGTTTTCAACTTGGGACTCGTCTGAAGCACATTATCGGTGTTCTCAACATTTATCCGCAGTTCAACGATTATCGTGAGGTATGATCAAATGCATATGACAAAAGAATTCTCAGCACAACATTATGGACATCGGCCACGGATGACATCTTCAAGAGTCGATCAACATCTTTTCTTAACAGTTTCTTTTTATGTTTAGTGTTAGAAATAGATGTTTACGTTTTCTCAACGACCTTCATCACTCCAAGTTCCTTATGAAAATCCTTTTCCCGGGCTAATGCACATTTTTCAAATTTTTACGTTAGGTAAAGATTTTTACGAAAAATGTCTCTTTGTTCGCCCGGCGATTGAAAATGATCATTTTGATTTGAGCGATATTCTATCTCATGTTGAAAAATTTTTAGGTCAGCCATGAAAATGTCAAAATATCTAAGAATTTTTCGATTTTCAGTTTTGAATTTACTTCTCTGATGGAAGGTAAAGGACCATAAATTTGTGCATAATCTGGTTGGGGATTAACATTAGAAGACTTCGGTGTTTGATGATAACCCTTGGTGTGTTAGAAGAATCCGTTGGTGTGGCGAAAGTGACCGCTTTTGAATAGTTAAAGGTTTGTTGTAAACAACTTTTTCTAATTTTGATCGACTCTCGTCTTCGGCATCTAATTCCTCTTGACGATGATATTCAACAACATTCATAACAGAATTATCAACTTTATATTACCTTTGGAAACTTCGAGTTTGGTTTGAATGCTTTGGTTGAAAGCTTAGGTTTGTAATCAGCAAGATTAGGTCCATATCCATTTGGATTGGGTTTTAAAGTAAACTTTTCAATGGCTGTGACCGACTTGCCATGTTTGTAAACAACAGTTTTAAACTCTTTAAGTTTGTTTTGCAAGCGATGATTTCTTCAAGATGATCATCTATTCGTTTCGTTGAATGCTTTTTGTATGCGAGATGTTTTTGACAAGTTAACAACTCGCCTTAGCTTTTGATTTTCCAAGGTGAGAGCGTTAATTTGCTTTTTATGTTCATGTTTCAGTTGTTCTATTTCGGACAACAAAGCATTCTTGACGGCTAGATCACGCATCACGTGGCTCTAAATATTTTCATTTTGATAAGATTTGGCAAAGGCGCTTCAAAACCTTTTTCCCGTTTTTCTTGAGTTTTGAAAAGTTGAGTTGCTTTTGTAAACATTCAAAATCCTTTGTTAACGAGCATTTTGCATTTCAAGTCTGATTAATGGCATGACATTTTTACTATGGTTTGTTGGTCTTGTATTAAGCGAGCAAAATCACGGATGAGGCAAAAGTTGAGCGTGTTCAACGTGAGTCTCAACATGATCATTCTTGAGATCCTCAAGTATAACCACGAGTCAATTTGATTATCAGGAGACCGTTTGGTCATCTTGATCGTCAAATATAACTCTGGGGTCTAGTTGAAATCGGTCGAATGAGATGTGGATGGCTCATTTTGAACATTCAGTGCCTTAGGATTCGGATGTTGGCGGAGATATAGTTATCGAGAGAGATGAATATGGTTTGTTAGAATTTTGAGACAAGCCATCGATTGTCATACTTGGGCTGTGTCACTCATGTGTAACTCATTCATATTAGCCATCAACATACTTGTTGCATTGGCACTGCAAGTCCTCCATATCATCATCACGATGCGCATTTGCCATAAAACTATGTTCTTTGTGCTGAGAGAGATCCACCACTTCATCCTTAAGAGCAAAAAAGAGCCTCTTTGAAATAAAAAGCACTTCAGTCCTTTGGCTGGGCATTAAGCCAGTGTCCCTTCTCATTGCGTTTGTAGCATCGAAGACCATTCAACCCATTAGAGCATGTTCCACCTTTGGAGCTCGATTGTTATTCCTACCCAGCATTAAACCCTTGACCACCGCCCATCGGCGACCATAACCACGATTCTAAACTTCAACTCGTCCATTGTTCACAACAGCTTGATTCCTTGTATTAGATGAGGAATGAATACGGTTGTTGGATTTGTTGGTATAACGGCTAAAGGCATTAGCAATCATAGCAAATCCTTGTTGCGATGCTTGACGGATCGAGATTCCTCATTAGCTTGACTTGAGCATTGTTGTTGTTGTATGGAACCCATTGAGTTTGTTGAGATGGAGGTTGTGAAGGATCATGTGGTGTGATTGTAGCAATTGGTTGAGTTGCTGGTTGAGGAGAATAACTGTTTTGAGCATATAAGGCAAGTTGTTGATTTTCGGATGTGTCGGTGGAGCAATTTGAGCACGGAGAATCCTTTCCTATCAACTTCCTTTTCATGAGGCTTCAAGTAATCGTACAACAATCCGTAGGTAGACTGATGCATGTTTTTAAACGGCGGAGAAAATGACATACTTCTCCCATTCGGGACCAAGACTACTTAGGAACTTAGTATTCACTGCAATTCTTGGCATGTGGATGTTGTGTTTATCCAAATCATTGATGATGTCTGAAAATGGGTGATGATAGGACTCGAGTGTCTCTCGAGGTTCAATCATGAAGTGTTCATAAGCCAAGTAAATTTTGGATTCCAAATCTTCCGGATTGAGTACTGATCCTTCCATAAGAAGACGAATATGATCCCACATTTTCTTTTGCAGTCTTTTGAGCATCAACACTACTAAGAATTAGGTTTGGTAATCCTAGGAGGATATATTCCATTGCAAGCTCATCTGCTTCATAGTGTAGAAGTTCTTGAGGATTCAAGTCACACTTACAGTAGCAATGTTTGTTTGTTCATCTCTTGGTGGAATGGCATTTGGATCTCCGGTTACAATGACAGTAGGCATCTCAAATGGACCTTCCAAGATAACCTTCTTTAAGAACTTTCCATGTGGCTTCTTTAGATCACAAAACCTAAAGAACCTTATCACCCATTGATCGTAGTTTCTGGAGTGAGCATTGGAGGTCTATCAAGTGATCCAGCCTCATGAATTGATTGTTGGCTGCTTAAAGTTTCAAACATCTTTGCAAACCAAGTGGGTTCCCTCATAGTGATCCTTGATGGATGTTGATTAAAGTCATTTGTGTACGGTTGAGCTTGAAGACTTGGTGGTGGTTGAACCATTTGAGGTTGTGGATTTGCAGCAAGTTGTGGAGTATGTTGTTGGTTAAATTGTTGTTGATAAATTGCTTGTTGTTGATTCCATTGTTGATGTTGTGGAGTTAGTTGTTGTTGTCGTTGAGGATAAGTGTAGGGGAAATAGTTAGAGTATGGTGGTTGTGACATGTTGATAAACTTGTGTTGGTAAAATGGATCTTTGTAGTCGAATGAACCTTTGTTGATGAAGTGTCCTTAGGTAGAAAGACAAGAACCAAGTAGCACTTATGCGTAAAAACTCCAAAGTTACGCGTAACAATAATGAGTTCTGGCGTAGGATTTACTTCGGCGTAAGTAGGAAAAACACTAAACTTAAGCGTAGACAAAAGTTATGCGTAGAAAGTTAGACGTAGGATTTTCTTATGCGTAAGACTAGGCTTAGGCGTAAGGAAGATCTTAGGCGTAGGATTTCTACGCGTAAGCTTATGCGTAATTTTAGGGTTTTTGCTCAAATGATCTTTTACACTATCACAATGCAAAAGATATCCAAAGTCGACGTATTTTCAGACTTATCAAGTAAGAAAACGGAATAAACCATGAAAATGAAGATCAAACCAAGGAGGCACTTACGGCGTTAGGATTAGGGTTTTCTCTGGCGTAGGGTACTCCTAAAATTTTGATTTTGGCCAAAAGTGTTTCTAAACCAGTTTTTGTGTGATAAAATAGCTTCCATAACACCAAAAGACACAAAAGTGTGAAACTTGATGAACCAAAACCTCTAAAACGGTTTACAGTAGGATGAAACCCTCGATTCAAAAACTAGATTGAAACAACGTTCCATAAGTTCAAACTTTTTGCCAAATACGAGTATTTTAACACCTTAAAACGTTGAAAGTACAAGAATCTTGGATTAAAAAGTGTAAAAAACAAGTTTTAAGCGAAGCAAGAATAGGTTATGTTTTGCAGCGTAAGAACCAAAACAAAATCTTCAAAACAAAGTGTACACCCAACTATTTGGCGATTGATACCACCGTTAGGTCACAAGGTTTACCACACAAGCTTATAAGAAAGATAGAGAGGCGATTGAACAAGTATCCAAACACACACACACGTATAGACTTAGACCCGGTTAAGTAGTATGTGAAGAGAAAAACTTGAACAACCAACCTTCAAATGAAGGTTTACAAGGGGTATTTATAGGTGGGAAGCTAGGGCAACACTCCTAGTTCCCTTCCTTTCACCTATGGGCTTGGGCCTAAGCTCATAGGCCTTCTACATAAGCTTAAGGCTAATAACAAACATAAAGGCCAAAATAAGCTAACTATTACATATGAGTAACTAACACTTGAATAATGTTTAGGAGTGATTCCAACACTATCTATGATATCGGTCCATATAGGCCGAAATTTTCATGTATATTATCCACGTGTGTTGTGATTATATTTGTGATATTTCGTGGTTGTTCCGTTGTGATTTCATTTATATTATGCATGTTGTGGTTGTGGATATTTATGTATAATGTTTGTTTTCTACTACGAGTTCTCATAATTGTTTCATCTTATGGTTTTGAAGAGTAATGGTGCCAAAGAAGGTTACACCCGAATTGACACAAGCGGCTATGCAAAATTATGTGAGGGATAGTATAGCCGATGCATTAAGGATTGAAAGAACACATGGCGGCTGCGCATTGAAATTTCATCAGCGGCCGGCAGCTAGACTTGCTAATGCTGCGAGGTACGCACTACTGCCGGCAGCCGCAGACTTGCCCTTGCTGGCGAGGTCGCGTAATGTTGAAAAGCTGCCAGCTTCTTAATGCCGAATTCTTGTCTTCTTCGAAGCTACTAGGATTGAGAACAGCTGGCGAAGCGCTAGACTTCTTCTGCTGCTTGAGGTGCCGAGGAGGGTCCGGGGTTGAGTTGTTCATATAAGGATTTTTAAAGCGGAGCCCCACAAAGTACAAGGGCAGAAGGGCCACTACTATGGTTCGATGGTTCGAAGAAAATGGAGTATGTGTTCTGTTATAATTGCCGATGATGTAAGGTTAAGTTAAGCTACAAGTACACTACTAGATGGGGCAATGTCGTTGGTGGAACTCATATGCCCAGCCTATGGGAATGGAAAATGCTTACAAGCTCACCTTGGAGCAATTCAAAGGTTTGTTAACAAAGAAGTATTGTCCGCGTACGAGTGAAAAAAGTTGGAGACCGAATTTTATGAACTAGTAACTGTTGGGTATGACATTGATACTTACATTCGATGATTTCAAAAATTGGCGCGTTATGTCCGTCTATGGTTTTTGGACAACGAGAAACTATTGGAGGCTTTCATTGGGGACTTCCCAGTTATTCAAGGAGACGTGATTTCTTTTGATCCAGCTTGATTGAAGAATCTATTTGAGTGTCTAAAAAGCTCATGGCACAAGTAGTAAAGAGAGGCAACATCACCAACACCAACCGAAACAACTTCAATACCAACAACCGCTCCAATTACAACAATAACCGCAACAATTATACCAACTACAACAATAACAACAACAAAATAAAGTGGGATAATACCAAGGTTGGCAATGTTACTCAACAACCACCTAAGAGACAAGAGGTTGCAAAGGCCTATGCTGCAGGCCCAAAGAAAGAAAGGGTATACGGAGATTTTGCCTAAGTGTGATAGGTGTGGTCATGCAATCACAGTCGTTGCCCTAACCCATACGGGAATTGTGAAAGTGGGTCAAAGTGGGAATGCAGGCGCCATCTATGGGGAAATGAAACCCAAGTGACATGTTTTGGTTGTGGAGAAAGGGGACACTACAAGGGAGACTGTCCAAAGGAAGGAATCAGGAATCAGAATTAAGGTGGAATGGCACAAGGAGAGAGCCTATGTCATGGGAGGAGGAGAAGCCATAGGGACCCGAATGTTGTCCGCAGTACGTTCCTTATCAATAATCGTTATGCATGAGTTTATTTGATTCGGGGCCGATAAAGCTTTGTGTCCACTATATTTGCACCTTTACTCAATATCAAACCAACCACATTAGACACATCATACAACATTGAATTAGCTTGACAGCAATTAGCTCGACACCATTGTGTCGTGGTTGTACACTCAATTTTCTAAATCATCCCTTCTATATAGACCTTATGCGGTAGAACTTGGTAGTTCGGCGTCATCATAGGCATGGATTGGTTATCCAAACATCGTTAAGAATCATTTGTAATGAAAAGTTGTTCATATTCCTTACTTGGCTGAAAACTTTGATCATTAAAATGGGGAACGAAGTGGAACTAGACTCAGTATTATATCATGCATCAAGACGGAGAAGTACATAAAGGTTGTTTTTGCTTTCTTGCACATATAACCAGAAAAAGCCGAGGAAGCGACTTGAGGATGTACCGATTGTTAGAATTTCAAGTCTTTCCAGAAGACATACGGGACTTCCACGAAACGTCAGTAAATTTCATATTGACTTAGTACCGGATGCGCACCATTTTGCTTAGCACCTTAGACTAGCACCATCGAAATGCATGAGTTGTCTAACCATTGCAAAGAACTTTTAGACAAAGGATTCATTAGTGGTTCCTGTAGCAGGGAGCAGGTCTTGTTTGTGAAGAAAGAGGATGGATCCTTCGTATGTGTATAGATTATAGAGAGTTGAACAAGTTAACGGTGAAGAACGGTTACCCACTTCCCGAATCGACGACTTGTTGATCATTTGCAAGCTCTAGTATCTACTCAAAGATTGACTTGAGGTCGATTACCATCAACTTAGAGTTCGGGAGGAGGATATCCCGAAAACAGCATTTAGAACTCGTTATGGTCATTATGAGTTAAAGTGATGCCGTTCGTTAACCAATGCACATGCAGTATTCATGGATCTCATGATAGGTATGCAAACCGTATTTGGACAAGTTTGTTATAGTATTCATTGATGACATATTGATTTACTCAAAGAGCAAAGAAGATCATGAAGGGCACTTAAGAATAATTTTAGGACTACTCAAGAATGAGAGATTGTATGCCAAATTTTCGAAGTGTGATTTTTGGAATCGCAAAGTACAATTTCTTGGTCATGTCATCGATAGTCAAGGATTACAAGTTGACCCTGCAAGATTGGCCGTAAAATATTGGGCTACTCCGACAAATCCTACAGAAATCCGACAATTTTTAGGACTTGCCGGGTATTACGAAGATTCAACGAGGTTTTCAAAGCTGCTTTGACTAAGTTGACACGAGAAAAACAAGTCTGAATGGGGAAAGAAACAAGAAAATGCTTTTCAGTTGTTGAAGCAAAAGCTTTGCAGTGCGCAATTTTGGCACTACGAAGGAATTGAAAACTTCGTTGTATACTGCGATGCTTCACATAAAGGACTTGGAGCTGTGTTAATGCAGAACGAGAAGGTGATAGCTTATGCTTCTCGACAACTTAAGGTTCATGAGAAGAATTACACCACTCATGATCTTGAGTTAGGAGCCGTAGTTTTTGCACTCAATATTTGGAGACACTACCTCTACGGTACTAAGTGCACAGTGTTTACGGACCACAAGAGTTTGCAATATGTTCTTGATCAGAAGGAACTTAACATGAGGAAATGTCGTAGGTTGGAATTACTCAGCGATTACGATTGTGAAATCAAGTATCATCCGGGAAAATCCAATGTTGTGGCTGATGCTCTTAGCTGGAAAGAAATACCCAAACCTTTAAGAGTCAGATCATTAGGAATGACGATCAGTTCACCTTTACCATCAAAAATCCTCGAGGCACAGATCGAGGCACTCAAGGAGGAAAACCGACCAAGTGAAAAACTTTATGGTATGCCCGAGAATGCAAATGGCTTTGTAAAGAGAGCAGATGGTGTGTTATGCTTCAAGGATAGAATGTGGGTACCATTCTATGGCGGGATACGAGAATTGATTATGCATGAGTCGCATAAGTCAAAGTATTCTATTCACCCAGTTACGATAAGATGTATCAGGATCTCAAGAAACTTTATTGGTGGTCGAACATGAAAGCGGAATTGCCACGTACGTTAGCAAATGCCTTACTTGCTCTAAGGTAAAGGCTGAATACCATAAACCTTCAGGATTACTTCAACAACGAAATTCCCAATGGAAATGGGAACACATTACAATGGACTTCATCACGAAACTTCCTAAGACATCGGGAGGTTCACGGCTATTTGGGTAATTGTTGATCGTCTTACCAAATCAACCCATTTCATACCAATTAGAGAGACTTATTCCATGGAACAACTTACGGACTTTATGTCAGGAAATAGTCTCAAGGCACGGTGCACCAATTTCCATCATTTCCGACAAAGATAGTCGATTCACTTCAAACTTCTGGAAATCATTACAAGATTCATTTGGAACCAAATTAGAGATGAGCACTACCTATCATCCTCAAACCGATGGGCAGAGCGAAAGGACAATTCAGACATTAGAAGATATGCTGAGAGCATGTGTGATTGATTTTGGAAATGGTTGGGCTAACCATTTGCCTTTGATCGAATTCTCGTACAACAATATTTATCACACCAGCATAAAAGCGACACCATTTGAGGCACTCTATGGTCGAAAGTGCCGATCACCTGTTTGTTGAAGGGTTGGAGACGCCAACTTCGGTCCAGAAATGGTTGGGAAACAACGAAAAGATAGTTCAAATTGAGATAGACTCGAACGCCAGAAGCCGCGAAAAGTTACGCTGATGTTAGACGCAAACCATTAGAATTTCAAGTTGGCGACAAAGTTATGTTAAAGTATCGCCTTGGAAAGTGAGTACGATTGGAAAACGCGGGAAGTTGAACCCGAGGTACATTGGGCCATTCAAAATTTTGAGCAAGTCGCCCAGTAGCATATCGACTTGATCTTCCGTCAGAAATTATCAACGTACATAACACGTTTCACGTTTCAAACCTGAAGAAATGTCTTTCGGACGAATCACTCGTAATTCCATTAGAAGAAATTCAACTCGACGATAAACTCAATTTCGTGAAGGAACCAGCAGAAATCATGGACCGAGAGGTCAAAGAGTTGAAGCAAGTCATATTCTATTGTGAAGGTTACTTTGGAATTCTCGAAGAGTCAGAGTTTACCAGGGAACGGAAGACAGATCGTCTTAAATATCCTCACCTTTTCACCGACAACACCGTAGGACCCAACATGGACTGAATTCCTTTTTGGATGGGCGAATTTGACAACTCGTACTTTCAGGTCATTTCTCAAATTTACTATTCATCTCGGGAATTTACTATTCATCATTTACTATTCATCGTTTTCGGAGTCAATTTAATATTCTGAGAAAGTATTTCAAAATTTTACTATTCACGAAACACTATTCATTCCAGGAGAAAATCACTATTCATGCTTCACTATTCATCGTTTATCGTAAACTAGGTTTACGAGTATCAAATTCGCGTAACCTTAATGGTTTAGCTGCGAATTCATGAACAATCATCAAGGACATTTCATATAGGCTAGGTTTAGTCTACATATCATTAGCATCATCATCATCATATTAGTTCATGCATGGTTTTGCATTTTTCATTAAACGCATAATTTCCTATTAAATAAACGCTATCGCGTAATCATTTATTTTGAACATTTGATCCGACACTTCCAAAAATTATTCCGATATACTTTTATAATCATATTAAGATTATAAAAATAATATTATTAGTTTACCCGGTGTTTTAAATTTATTTTGTATATAAATTGTTATATTTATATAATTACGACGGTTTTCGTAAATACTACACGATAATTATTATTTCACTCAATTCTTGCGAGAAATGTATTTTTATAATTTTTATGACTTCAATATATTTTATTTTGATCCGTTAAAATTTATTTTTATCTAACGCTACCCTAAATGCTTAAATATATACACATTACCAACTATGCTTATACAAATATACATTTACTCTACACTTACATACTTAACAAAAAAAAAATATACACTAACTTGCTAGTACTCACCCTTGTCGACACAAGGGTGACTCACACCACCTTTAGTATCAAATATCTATGTACATACACTTATACTTGTATATATTATATTATTTACAAGACAACACATAGTTAGCATAATATCAAAGTGAAAAAAAAAAAACTACTCTCTCATTTCCATTATCTTCAACCGACCATAAGGAGACCAAGACAAGGAGATCATTTTTCTTTCAAGTCAAGTTATTTTCACAACTCTAGCATACTCTTAAGCAAAGTTTTGAAATAAAACTTGATATTTAGGATAAACCCTTGTTCATTAAACCTCATCAATTAACTAGTAAGCATTTCATGATCATTTTCATCTTTCATATTCATATTATGGTCATTTTATCATGCTTGAGAAAAACATGCAAGTTATATGATTACCTATACCACTTTAATTGTTTTTAAATACTATAAATGTATATATATCATCCTATAATTATCCCTTGAAACATATCACTTTTGATGATGTCTAGGAACCCATGACACCCTAAGAAGGTGTATAGTAGGTTTAGAATAGCTTTGGCGTTGGTTTGAAGTGGTTAGAATAAGTTTTACGCGAGAAAAACTCATTTCCACAACTATATATAAGGGTCTGATCATTTCTGTGAATTCTGGAAATTTCGACAGTTGATAAAAAATTTTGGGCTAGATATTTAGAAAATATACTTTAAAAGCAGCGTGGCGCTTGAATGGGTTAAACGGAGTTATACGAAGAAGTTATGCTATTTTCAAATTTAACGACGAACTTTAATTTTCGGAAAATTCAGCATGTTGTCCAAAACTTTTACGAGTCAAAAATGAGTCTTAAGCGTTATTAAATGTGTCGATTTATCAAAATATATAGTATACTTTAACACGAAGTAAGGACATATAAAACGTAGAAAACGGACTTGTAACGATTAAATTACACGCGTTTAAACAAGTTGCCGTAACTATTTTATATAAGCATAACTAATATATTTTCTAATAGCCAAACATATCGACGCGAATGACCATGTTGAGGGTCGTTTCTAACATTGATGGAATACTTTTTATAAAATGATGTCTTCTAGTAAAAGTAAGTTCGCTTAGCCTATTTTCCAAAACGTCAACCGTTCGTCAACGGAGTTGTAACAGTAAAAATACGGTTACTTAAACTTTGCCGAAAACCACCCTTAAACAATATTTTTGGTACAAGAATCCTACTTTACCTATGTTTTTCTCCATAATCGAAACCTCTATGATGAAAACATAAAATCTAAAACTTTGAGATAACGATAGAAGCTTTCCAAAACCGTTGAGTTTGTTTCCTAACACTCAATATTCACCATTTTACGACTAGCTTTTTGAGGCTATTTAGTCACCTTCATGAAATTTTCAAATGACATTATTTTACGACGAAAAGTTATAATTTCATAATAAATCATTAAATAACTATCGTAGGATATCCTTTCAACGTATATACTTATAAAGTAATTTATAAATTGTCAAGACGTTATAAGATTATTTTTCGACGATAAACGTTATTTTCAAAAATTCAGAAGTGGTATAGATATCATACGAATTGCATGCATAACATTACATCATAACTTATTATATATCATATCATTCATAATAGGTCACGGTTAGAGATTCACGCTACATTTCAGTGTACTCACTTTTGCCATCGCATCATTTCACCAAGTGAGTTTTCATAGCCCCGTTTTTTCAAGTTTATACATTATTTCAAACCTACGGGGGAGAATACATTGCACATCATTTTATTACGAGCCCAAGTATATTCAAATTCATTACATTGCTTAAGTTACCTCATTGCCAATTGAATGTCCCCATTTCATAATCATGAACCGTTAATTCGGGAAGAAGGTGAGTGAATAGATCGAGGTGACTCTCCATCCGGTGTTGTGGTCCCAACTGGTCAAACGGATGCATTTAATTTAATATCATTATTGAGTTGTTTGGCAAACACTCTGTTGAGGCGAACATCATGAACAGTCTAGCTTCGGTGTCATGTGCTTATAGCAATTGTAACATTTTATGTGACATATTTGTCATACATAATTACATACTTGTGTAGTCGTATAAAATATTTTCATAAACCTATGATTTCTCACCAACATTATTGTTGACCGTTTTAGTAATGTATTTTCAGGTAACTAAGGCATTCGCATCATGGCACGAATAAGGAACCCTCACAGAGTCGATGACGGCGTCTTATGTAAATTATGGCATTTTCAAAACATCGTTTGGCTTGTAATGCACATATTTCCGCAACTTTATCAACTTTTGGGACCTATCTTGTAACTCTGAATGTTTTAAATAAATATCAAACGATGTGTTTTCAAAGCGACACTTTTGGGTCGTTCTATATACTGTGATTGTGATGCTATGACAGTCATCCCGAATTCCATTCACGCAAAACATGTAATTTGGGGTGTGACAGTTGGCATGAGCTTGATTATAGAGAACTAGGTTGCATCTTTGACCCTAGACTATAACTACATCATCATAGTATCTCATCATTTCATCATAAGTGCATATTCACTTTTTATGCGGATTCATTTATACATTATTCGCGTTATTTACTTTCATTTCACATCGGTTGTCACAGAAGATGTCTTGATTCCCCTATCCCTATATCATCGACAACATGGAGGATGTCTCATCGGACACTAACATGAATGATGTCTTGTCACACTCTAGTTTAGCTTATCTTCGGTTGGCTCCACAGCAGATATACCACTTATAGTATACGACACGGAGGTGACACCCTTTGAAGAGGGCAGTCGCACTCACCGATTAGCCCTACTTCGCGGCGATTCACCCACCATCACCACTTCCATCATCATCATCATCGACCTCTAGTTCACCACCAGGATCACCACTATCATCATCCTAATCTTCATCTTCATCATACTACCTTAGGGATCCTATGCCCACATCGGACTTGCCGCTCAAGAAGCGCACACGTTTTGACATACCTACATCACCCATCGAGGCGAACCACTGCTAGGTTCGAGATAGGGAGAGCTCTAGGTGGCGCGGCTAGATGACCTACCATTAATTAGAAGCGATTAGATAGCCAACAGTACCAGTTGATAGGATGTTAGGACAGCTTTAGAGGAACTGTCATTGGATCGAATGGAGACTATGGAGGAGGAGATTGAGGGTCTTGTGATAGGTAGAGTTTCTATCGATGTTTCTCACCAGGATTAAGTCTAGGCAGCTAGAGAACCCGTGAGCATATCACTAAGTTGAGGCAGAGATGCCCGGGTTATTTGATAAAGCCGAGATGGCACAGGACGAGCTACCAGCAGGCTCAGGAGTTGGCATTAGCCCGTGAGTATTGTTCTGCACAGGGTCGATTATGATTTGAGGGTATGGTTGCTAGTTTGACTACACAGTTCGAGAACTACAGATCGAAGGTGAGAGCACGGGGAGGTGCCTAGTGTAGACTTGTATCATGTATAGTTTTTACTACTATTATCCTAGTCACGAGGTGTATGACATAGTTTAAAGAACTTGTTGTCTTTTGGTTGTTGTACAAAAAAATATATCAAGTGTTGAATCTACTATGTAGGAATGGTTTTACTATCTATGATGTCGGTCCATGTAGGTGAAATTTTCATGTATATTATCTACGTGTGTTGTGATTATATTTGTGATATTTCGTGGTTGTTCCGTTGTGATTTCATTTATATTATGCA
This sequence comes from Chrysanthemum makinoi, assembly GCA_910596185.1. NCBI lineage: Eukaryota > Viridiplantae > Streptophyta > Magnoliopsida > Asterales > Asteraceae > Chrysanthemum > Chrysanthemum makinoi. Next base: position 103,155,343 of record OU343218.1, on the reverse strand, counting down.
TGTTGTGGTTGTGGATATTTATGTATAATGTTTGTTTCTACTTACGAGTTCTCATAATTGTTTCATCTTATGGTTTTGAAGAGTAATGGCGCCAAAGTAGGTTACACCCGAATTGACACAAGCGGCTATGAAAAAGTATGTGAGGGATAGTATAGCCGATGCATTAAGGATTGAAAGAGCAACAGTGGCGGCTGCGGCTGAGGCTGCTGACTTCGGCCGAAGCGCTTAGACTTGCTAATGCTGCTGAGGTGCGACTTGAAGGCGCTAGACTTGCCACTTTGCTATGGCCGTCAGCCTAATGTTGAAGCTGCCAGCTTCGCTGTCTGCCATGGTCGCAACTTCTTGAAGCTACTAGGATTGAGGAGGCAATGCTTCGCTAGACTTCTGCTGCTGGGGGAATTGCGGGAGTGCGGGGTTCGGAGTTTTTCCTATAAGGATTTTAAAGCGGAGACCCACAAAGTAACAAGAACCGAAGGGGCCACTGCTATGGTTCGATGGTTCGAGAAAATGGAGTATGTGTTCCTGTTATGCAATTGCCCTAATGATACCAAGGTTAAGTTCGCTACAAGTACACTACTAGATGGGGCAATGTCTTGGTGGAACTCGTATTCCCAGCCTATGGGAATGGAAAATGCTTACAAGCTCACCTAGGAGCAATTCAAAGGTTTGTTAACAAAGAAGTATTGTCCGCGTACTGAGGTGAAAAAGTTGGAGACCGAATTTTATGAACTAGTAACTGTTGGGTATGACATTGATACTTACATTCGAAGATTTCAAGAATTGGCCGCGTTATGCCTCTCATGGTTTCGGACAACGAGAAACTATTGGAGGCTTTCATTGGGGGACTTCCCCAGATTATTCAAGGAGACGTGATTTCTTTTGATCCGCAAGCGATTGAAGAATCTATTTGAGTGTCTCAAAAGCTCATGGCAAAAGTAGTAAAGAGAGGCAACATCACCAACACCAACTGAAACAACTTCAATACCAACAACCGCTCCAATTACAACAATAACCGCAACAATTATACCAACTACAACAATAACAACAACAAAAGAAAGTGGGATAATAACCGAGTTGGCAATGTTACTCAACAACCACCCAAGAGGCAAGATGTTGCAAAGGCCTATGCTGCAGGCCCAAAAGAAAGAAAAGGGTATACGGGGATTTTGCCTAAGTGTGATAGGTGTCTAAGTCATCACAATCCTGGTCGTTGCCCTAACCCATGCGGGAATTGTAAGAAAGTGGGTCATCAAACCAGGGAATGCAGGCTGCCATCTATGGGGGGAAATCAGAAACCACAAGTGACATGTTTTGGTTGTGGAGAAAGGGGACACTACAAGGGGAGACTGTCCAAAGGGAAGGAATCAAGGAATCAGGAATCAAGGTGGAATGGCACAAGGAAGAGCCTATGTCATCGGAGGAGGAGAAGCCAGGAGGACCCAATGTTGTCACAGTACGTTCCTTATCAATAATCGTTATGCATCAGTTTTATTTTATTCCGGGCCGATAAAAGCTTTGTGTCCACTATATTTGCACCTTTACTAAATATCAAACCAACCACATTAGACACATCATACAACATTGAATTAGCTAACGGTAACAATTAGCTTTCGGACACCATTGTCCGTGGTTTGTACACTCAATTTTCTAAATCATCCTTCTATATAGACCTTATGCTCGTAGAACTTGGTAGTTTCGACGTCATCATCGGCATGGATTGGTTATCCAAACATCATGCAAGAATCATTTGTAATGAAAAAGTTGTTCATCTTCCTTACAGCGGAAACTTTTGATCATTCGTGGGGGCGAGTGGAACTAGACTCGAGTCTTATATCATGCATCAAGTCGGAGAAGTACATAAAGAAAGGTTGTTTTGCTTTCTTAGCACATATAACCGAAAAGAAGCCGGAAGAGAAGCGACTTGAGGATGTACCGATTGTTCGAGAATTTCCTGAAGTCTTTCCCGAAGACATACCGGACTTCCACGAACGTCAAGTAGAATTTCATATTGACTTAGTACCGGAGCACGCACAGTTGCGCGACTTACCGACTAGCATCATAGATGCATGAGTTGTCTAACCAGTTGCGAACTTTTAGACAAAGGATTCATTAGACAAGTTCCTGTAGGGGAGCACCGGTCTTGTTTGTGAAGAAGAAGGATGGATCCTTCAGAATGTGTATAGATTATAGAGAGCTGAACAAGTTAAGGGTGAAGAACCGTTACCCACTTCCCAGAATCGACGACTTGTTCGATCAGTTGCAAGGCTCTAGTATCTACTCAAAGATTGACTTGAGGTCAGGTTACCATCAACTTAGAGTTCGGGAGGAGGATATCCCGAAAACAGCATTTAGAACTCGTTATGGTCATTATGAGTTCCAAGTGATGCCGTTCGGATTAACCAATGCACATGCAGTATTCATGGATCTCATGAATAGGGTATGCAAACCGTATTTGGACAAGTTTGTTATAGTATTCATTGATGACATATTGATTTACTCAAAGAGCAAAGAAGAGCACGAAGGGCACTTAAGAACAATTTTAGGACTACTCAAGAATGAGAGATTGTATGCCAAATTTTCGAAGTGTGATTTTTGGAATCGCAAAGTACAATTTCTTGGTCATGTCATCGATAGTCAAGGATTACAAGTTGACCCTGCAAAGATTGAAGCCGTAAAATATTGGGCTACTCAACAAATC
>OU343218.1:103100778-103152545 GCA_910596185.1 Chrysanthemum makinoi | reverse complement strand
GGATATGTCGAGCATTCCAAGGCTTTTAGGTTCTATGTTATTGAACCTAATGAATATGTTTCAATTAACTCAATAATTGAATCAAGGGATGCAAGCTTTGATGAGAATAGATTCTCATCAGTCCCTAGACCAAGTCAGAGGATTTTTAATGGAACTCATGACAGTGTATCGAGAGGTCCCGATGATGAACCATCAGTGGTCCCCTGATGAGGTTGTGGTTCAACAACTGAACATGTGCTCGGGAAGAGCAAAAGGGTCAGGACTCCAAAGTCATTTGGACCTGAGTTTCAACTATACTTAGTTGAAGGTACCAGGGATGAGGTCTCGGACCAATACTCCTATTGCTTCATTGTTGAGGATGACCCCAAAATATTTGAAGAAGCAATGAAGTCCCAGGACATTGCTTTCTGGAAAGAAGCAATCAATGATGAGATGGATTCCATCATGGGCAACAACACTTGGGTGTTGGTTGATCTACCGCCAGGTTGCAAACCTTTGGGTTGCAAATGGATTTTCAAGAAGAAAATGAAGGTAGATGGAACTATTGAAAAGTTCAAGGCTAGACTAGTCATTCAGGGCTTTAAACAAAAGTCAGGAATAGACTATTTTGATACTTATGCCCCTGTGGCTGGTATCAGTACCATAAGACTGTTGATTGCCTTGGCATCTATTCACAATCTGATTATTCATCAGATGGATGTGAAAACAGCTTTCTTGAATGGTGAATTGGATGAGGAGGAACCAACCTCAGGGCTTCATCTTTCCTGGCAATGAAAACAAGGTGTGTAATGGCCTGATTAAGTCTCTTTATGGACTTAAGCGGGCACCTAAGCAATGGCATCAAAAATTTGATGAAGTGGTTTTGTCCAGTGGTTATGTTCTTAATCAAACTGACAAATGTGTATATAGCAAATTTGATGAATCGGGTAAAGGAGTCATCATTTGTCTATATGTTGATGACATGTTGATCTTTGTAACGACCAAAATCAGGTTGACTTGAAAAAGGAATTTTTGTCATCAAGGTTCTCCATGAAAGACATGGGAGGTGATGTTATCCTTGGTATAAGGATTAAACATGAAAGTAAAAGAATTCTATCTCGGTCTCATTATATTGAGAAGGTGTTGAGGAAATTCAATTACTTTGATTGTAATCCATGAGTACACCTATGGATACTTGTGAGAAGTTGATGCCTAATAAAGGCAATATCTCAACTTGAGTATTCTAGGGTAATTGGCGTATACTGATGTATGCCATGACTTGTACAAGACGATATTGGTTTTGCGGTGGGAAAATTGGCGGGTATACTAGTAATCCTAGTGCTCATCAGCGGCAAGCTGATTCGAAGAGGTGCTGAAGTATTTAGAAGAACAATGGATTATAGTCTCATATATTGGTTATCCATCGGTGTTGGAAGGATATACAGCGATGCAAGTTGGATCAATAACACGAAGATAATTAGATCTACCGGTGGTAGGTATTCCTACTTGGTGGAGGTGCAATTTCTTGGGCATCTGAAACTATAACACCCCAAAATCACAATGTGACAAATGGGAGGCTATTTGGGGTATTACTTTAGAGGATCAGTCACAAGTTATAAACGGCTCTAAAGAGACGTTTTTAATAAAAAGTAGTTACCATTTCATAAATCCTGTTTTCGAAACACAAAAGGGAATACCACATGTTTTGAGGTTACAAAAGATAGTTTAAATATTTATGAAATGATAACTTTAATTGAAAACAACACCACTTGAGTGTCCGACATCCATCACGCCTTCATGAAATTCTAATTAGTACACGAGATGAACATGCTTAAAAGTCAACAAAAGTTGAGTGATATTCATAGGTTTGAATAATAAGTTGAACACAAGTAAGAGATGATAATTGCTTTGAATACAATCACCATGGAAAACATAGATTATTATTATGCGCTAAGCTCATGACACCAAACTAACAGCATACACCTAATTAACGTTAAGTAGTAATAATATTGCCCTCGAGAGATGGAATTGCAATTCCATAGTTAACCAAATATAGTGCGCCGGTTATTTCCGATAACCAGGTAGGAATCGTTAATTCCCATAGTACTATCCACAATATTCGCGTTCACTAGCAAGTGATTAATGGTTCATGATGTAAGGGACTTATGGCAGGCAACTTAGGCTATAATAATGATCAGATAAGCATACGGTTTAGGGAAAGACTTGTGTTCTAGTTTATAGCATGCATCTCCTCGGGGTTTGAAAGAAATAAGTAAAATGAGGCTATGAACCACTAACTTTGCAAATGGTATCAAGAGTAGTGTAAGGTCAAGTAGTATGAGCACGGAAGTACGTCCACGACCTATAATTAGCATGGCAAGTCTTAGTTTATTGTTTTTATTCATGACTTAGTGTATTTAAAACGGTTGAAGCATTCTTGAGAGTTTGTGTTTAATAAGCCTATGTGGCAACGGTTAAGTTTATAAGTTTCAAATGCTTATAAGTCTTTAGCTCTTGAAAGAGTGAGTGGGGACAGTTTGACATTGTATAAGAGTTGGCTTCGAGTATATTTATTAAAGTGGAAATATTTATAAATCAACTTATATTTATTTGATTTTGTTTAGTTTTGAAAAGTATATATATATATATATATGTACAATATATATTTTATCTAAGTTGAGGGAAAATATTATATTTAGAAAAGTATAATATTTTCTAGTTTATGCAAATGTGGTTGTCAAATAGAGATATGTACCAATTTTATTTAGGTGATGAAGACTTGTAGAAAATATAAATTTATTATCTTTTAGAAGTTTTAGGATGGGAAGCGTTAAGTGTAGATCTTGGAGGGACCAAAGTTGTAAAGATTTATATAAGTTTCAAATTTTATAAGGATTTTAAGAAAATGTGTTAAGTGGTTCAAAGTCGAGGGTTGAAATCGTAGCTATCTATATTAGTTTATAAGACTTATAAAAGATCTTGAGAAATATGATAAGTGGTGCGAAGTTGGGGACCGGATTTGTCAAGTTACTAAAGTTACAAGTACAAAAAGGGTAACGCCATGAGGCGTTTGAACCCACAACCTCTCCAGTCCAAGCCCGGCGCTCCCATCAACTGAGCCAAGGGCCCTTTTGTGTTAGCATTTGCAGCGTTATACTACTTAATGGTTATGTCGACTGTTTCATATTTGCTTTTTAATTCTTCTCAGTAGCAAGTGTCGAAGGTCTTGCATGCATATGCATGACTTTTGTGTTTCTTCTCCAAGATTGTTTTATAACCCAAAGTTTTCAAGTAAGACATAAATATAGTTAAGCACTTGACGAATCGCTTGATGCCGTAGTGAACCAAAAGGCCTTGTTTCGTTTCGATGTTTATTGTTAGTTTCGAAATGGGTTGTCAACAAAACGGGTTTCTATCCACCCAAGGTTACTAGTTTGTTCCGAAATGTTGTTGGTTTCGAAATATAGTTGGTTTGACAACGTAGCTAGTTATAATAAGGTTGTGTACAAGTGCCGTGAAAATGCATCGATGTGTTATCAAATGGTTAAGAAACTACATCGTCTTATATACGGAAAAAGAAAAGAGGAAGGACTTACGACACCAAGAATGGTGGGTGGAATGCGTGTAGGCGAGAATGGTAACCAAAGGAACCCGATGTGTTTTCCAAAGTGAACCCGACTATCTTGCTTCTAAACCCTTATGCTCGTTACCTTAGTTTTTCCTTTGAGTGTTTGGAAGTTTTAATGAAGGTGTGGAAGAGTAAGAGTGTCGACTTGAGCTAGAGTAAACCAAGGGAAAACCAAACTTCCAATGCTATACCTTGCATACACTTAGAGGCTTTTGAATGAAATTTTTGTAAGTGAAATATGGAATGAGCTAAGGCTCGTGGGTTTTAAGAAAGAAAAAGAGGAAGAAGCCTTTGGTTAAAGACCAAGAGTCTTTGTTGAACTTGGGTACATGAGACTTGATTTTACTTGTATCTAGGTAGTATGTTAAGAAACAAGCACATGGTCTTTGGTCCTTTTAGTGGTATTGGCGGTCATAGGACAAGAAAAAGGATGAGATGAGTTGTGTGCATGGGGAACTTATTTCCCAAAGTCAAAGGTCTAGATATATGTTGGTCATTGAGTTTATATCTCAAAATATGTTCCAAGGTCTAGGTATTAGCAAGTTTTTGGAAGAGATGGTGTACTTGTGTGAGCCCATTCGGTTACAAGAAAAGAAAGGAAGGAAAAGACCTCAAATTTTCGTTATGTATATCGTGTCCCGTTTGAGCTTAAATGTGGGTCACGGTGTTCCGGTTTGATGTTTTTGACTAACGTGTAATATATAATTCTTGGTATGTTTTTTATAAGGTAACAATTAAAATAAAATAAGATATTAATTCTAACTCGTAGAAATATTTATTTGACTTTAGCCATAATTAATTTAGTGTCGTATGCGGCGGCTTCGTAAGACAAGAAAATTTCTTGTGAGACCGATTTCATTATCATAAATATCGGGCATGATTAAATGAGACTACTCGGAGTTGCATAGATTTTTATGCAATAAAATGAAGCGTACATGCTAAAATGCTCAAATAAGTTTTGATAAACAATCTAGTTTATTAATACGAAGGTTGATGATAGTGAAATTTTACAGGTGGCTACAGAAACAAACTTGCATCACCAGTTCAACAATGGAATCTGAATTTGTGGCTTTAGCAGCTGCTGGTAAAGAAGCTGAATGGTTGAAAAACTTGCTTCTTGAGATTCCATTGTGGCCTAAACCTATAGCACCTATTTCTATCCGTTGTGATAGTGCAGCTACATTGGCTAAGGCTTATAGCCAGATGTACAATGGTAAGTCTAGACACTTAGGTGTCGGACATAGCATGATTCGTGAGCTTATCATGAATGGGGTGGTATCTATAGAATTTGTTAGATCTCAATGAAACTTAGTGATCACTGACGGAGGGTTTGGCTAGAGACTTGGTTATAAAGTCTGCTAAAGGGATGGGTTTAAGTCCAACTTAGTCACTGAATGCTAGGACACCCAACTCCCTCCTAAGGAAACTTGAGAGCTGAGTTCAATGTGGAAAGCTGAACATTCAATGGACTGGAGCACATGTTTTATTTACATCCCAAGGTTGTGCTCAGAACCTGCTGAAATGAGGATGAAGTCTTTACTTCTTAATGGTTAATTTTCTTTGAAAAAAGTGCTTGGCAGGAGCATGAATAAAGAGGAACCACCTATGTGAATGTTGAAGTTTTGTCGCGCCGGGAAGCTTTGGACTTTTAGCTTTTACAACATTTATGAATTTGGATATAGACACATGGCTTGTATAGTGTCAAGAGCTGATAAGTGTTTGAAAACTTATGTGTATTTTATCTTCAGGTTGCCGGAAGGGTTCAATTCTTAGAACACCCCGATTCTCGAATATTTGAACGTGTAATTTACTAAGATGAAAATTCAATCCTCGGGACATTTTCGTTTATGCACATGTTTTGCTTGATGTTTGTTTTTCATGCAAAGGAAGTGAACTAAATTTGTGGAGGATTGTTGGAAAATTTAGTGCACTTGTGGGAATAGTTCACACCTTTTAATGGGTTAGGAGGTACAAGTATGCGCCCATAAGGTCCATGAACACCACGTCTAATAGTGGTTTGTATTGGTAGTGCTAGTAGAAAGTACGCTTGTGGTTTCCACGAAACAATGTTTCCCTGAAGCAGTGTATCCACGCTAGTGCTATGAAATCTTGATAAAAGTACGCTTGTAACGGGCTTTGACCTATTCAAGTGGCAGTTACAACTGCATAATGACCACGTTTAATTGGTCATGTAACCACTAACGGCTTTGACCTATTCAAGTGGCAGTTACAACTGCATAACTCTTTTGTCGATCTCTAGCAGCTTGAAGTCGTTGACGAATTTGTACAATCTTCTCGGTTGTTTCTTGTACAAGCTCAGGTCCAGTGAGTTGGGCATCTCCAACCTCGGCCCAACAAATAGGTGATCGACACTTCGATATAAAGTGCCTCGAATGGGGCCCTGATGCTAGCGTGGTAACTATTGTTGTAGGAGAATTCCGCCAACGGTAAGTGTTTATCCCAACCTTTTCCAAAGTCGATCACGCAAGCTCGAAGCATGTCTTCCAAGGTTTGGATAGTCCTTCGCTTTGGCCATGGTTTGAGGGTGATATGCGGTACTCATATCCAAACGAGTACCTAAAGCCTTTTGAAGAGATTTCCATAAGTGTGAAGTAAAACACTGTCCACGATCGAAATGATGGAAATGGTACTCCATGACGGGATACAATTTCCTTCAGTATAGTTGAGCAAGGTTTTCATTTCATCATTCTCCTTGATGGGCAGGAAATGAGCCGATTTGGTAAGGCGATCAATGATGACCCAAATGGTGTCGTAACCTCTAGCAGTCTTTGGTAGTTTGGTTATGAAATCCATAGTGATTCTCTCCCACTTCCAAACCGGGAGTTCAGGTTGAGTTAACAATCCGGAAGGTTTCTGACATTCGGCTTTGACTCGAGAACAGGTGAGAGACATTTCCCACGTGCGTTGCAATTTCAAGCTTTCATGTTTGGCCACCATAAAGCTTCTTGAGATCTTGGTACATTTGTCGGATCCCGGTGTATGGAATATTTAGACTTGTGAGACTCATGCATAATGAGTTCCCGTATTCCTCCATAAAGTGGTATCCAACTTCTATCGCCAAAACATAAGGTTCCATCCGATCTTTGTGCAAAACCGTTCTCGTTTTCCGGCATTCCAAAGATTCTCTCGTGGGACGGTTTTAGGTTTGAGCTTCAGTTTGAGCTTTAAGGATTTTTTATGGAAGGGGTGACTTAATTGTCATTCCCAAAGATCTTACTCGAAGGGGTTTAGGTCGATCCTTTACTTAGAGCATCGCCGACATTTGCCTTTCGAGGTGATAACGATTTCACAGTCGTAATCACTAAGCAATTCTAGCCATTGGCGTTGTCGGATGTTTAACTCCTTTTGATCAAGAATGTGTTGGAGACTTTTATGGTCGTAAACACCGTCTTGGTTCCATATAGGTAATGTCTCCATATTTTGAGAGCGAAAACCACGGCTCCTAATTCCAAGTCATGGGTAGTGTAGTTCTTTTCGTGAGTTTTGAGTTGTCGAGAAGCATAGCGATCACCTTGTTTCTTTGCATCAATACCGCACCTAACCCTAGGTGTGATGCATCACAGTATACCACAAAATCTTCCACTCCATCGGGTAAGGCTAAGATAGGGGCTTCGCAAAGCTTTTGTTTCAAGAGTTGAAAGGCTAATTCTTGTTCCTCACCCCGTCAAAATTCTTCTTTTTGGGTTAGCTCCGTTAGAGTTTTAGCGATTTTCGAAAATCCTTCGATAAATCTTCGATAATAACCCCAAGACCTAAAATTGGCGTATTTCGGTAGGGGTAGTGAGGGGATGTCCAATTTTGACAGCCGATTTTTGAAGGATCAACATGAAGACCATTACTATCTATCACGTGACCAAGGAATTGAACTTTTTGAATCCAGAAGTCACACTTGGAAAACTTAGCATACAGTTCTTCTTTCTTGAGTAGCCCTAGAATGGCTTTCAAGTGTTCCGCATGCTCTTCCTTGTTGCGGGAGTAAATTAGAATGTCATCAATGAACACAATTACAAATTTGTCCAAGTAAGGTTTACACACTCGGTTCATCAGGTCCATAAATACCGCTGGTGCGTTGGTCAAACCAAATGGCATCACTTGGAACTCATAGTGGCCATATCGTGTTCGGAGTTTTGAATATCTCCTTCTCTAACTCTCAGTTGGTGATACCCAGATCTCGGATCAATCTTGGGTAGACGCTTGACCCTTGCAGTTGATCAAACAAGTCATCAATTCTAGGCAATGGATATCGGTTCTTCACCGTTAGCTTGTTCAGCTCACGGTAATCGATACACATACGGAAAGATCCGTCCATCTTTTTGACAAATAAGACCGGAGCTCCCCAAAGCGAAGAACTCGGTCGAATGAATCCTTTTAGGGCCGATTCTTGAAGTTGGTCAGACATTCTTGTAGTTCGAAAGTGCCAATCTATAGGGTGCTCGTGCCACGGGTGCCGCTCCTGGCATTAGCTCAATTTGAAATTCTACTTGCCGAATCGGAGGAAGACCAGGCAAGTCTTCAGGAAATACTTCGGGAAAATCCCTAGCCACGGGGACGTCTTTTAGTTGTTTCTCATCCGCTTTCTTCTTCTCCGTTACTTGTGCTAGAAAAATGTGGCATCCTTTTTTTATGTACTTTGCAGTTTTGACGCACGAGATGATATTCAATCGGGTTTTACTACGATCACCCCGAATGATTAGAGTTTTGCCATTGAGAGGAAGGTGAACGACTTTCTCGTCACAGATGATTCTTGCACGATTCTTGGATAGCCAATCCATGCCAATGACAGCATCGAAGCTACCAAGTTAGATAGGCATAAGGTCTATATCGAATGGGTGGTTTGATAAGGATAGGTTGCAACCTCGAAGGATAGTGTTAGTTCCTACTATTTTTCCATCGGCTAGCTCTACTTCATATGTGGTATTTAGGACGGTTGGGGTGACTTTTAGTAAGGGTGCAAACTTAGAAGACACAAAGCTTTTGTCGGCTCCAGAATCAAACAACACCTTAGCTAAATGATGATTGAGTGAAAACGTACCCGTAACGACGTCCGGGTTTTCTTGTGCATCTCCATCTCCTAGCACATAAGCTCTTGCTCTAGCAGGGTTATTGTTGTTATTGTTGTTGTTGTTGTTGTTCCCATACAGTTTTGGGCACCTACTCTTGACATGCCCAGCTTCTCCACATCCAAAGCAAGTTATCCCCATAGGTTGGAGGTTACATCCAGTAGCAGGGCTTCGACAATCCTTGTGGGTATGGCCCACCTTGTTACACTTCCCACACTTAATAGTACAACGTCCCACATGATGCAGGTTGCATCGAGTGCACAAAGGGTGTGGTCCAGCATAGCCTCTTCCATTGGCGGGTGTAGCGGCATAAGCCCTCACAACTTCTTGCCTACGGTTTTGTTGATTGTGGTGGTTGTTTCGGTTTTGGTGGTATGGGTTGGGATTGTTGTTGCGGTGTTGATTGTGATTGTTGCGGCCTTGGTTGTTGTTGTTGCGGTTATTGTTGTGATGGAAAGAGTTGTTGTGATTGTAGTTGTTTGAAGTGTTGCCTCGACGGTCATCAAACTTCCTTTTGTTGTCGTTATTGCCTTGCACGGATCCATGTTTCAGGACCTGATCCATGAGTTGGTAGGAAATTGTGATCACTTCTTCCACGGTTTTGGGTTTTGATGCAGTAACATTGCCCTCAATGCTTCGGGGTAATCCCCCAATGAGATTTTCCAGCAACTTAACTTCATCAGAAATCATGGAAGGGCATAGAGCTTTCAATTCTTGGAAACGCTTGAAGTAGGTTTTGAGATCATTGCCTTTAGTAGTCAGATGATAGAATTCATCTTCAAGTTTCTTGATCTCGGTCCTTGGACAGTATTGCTTCATCATCAATTGCTTTAGTTCAGTCCAAGTGGTTTTGTAGGCTTCTTCCATGCCAATAGGTTGGGCATGAGCCTTCCACCAAGACAATGCATCTTCCAGCAGAGTACCAGTAGCAAATTTCACCTTGCAATCTTCTGAGCAATCACTTAAAAGAAATACAGTTTCAGATCTTTCGATCCAATGAATAAGGCCAACTGCGCCTTCAGTTCCTTTGAAGAAAGTGGGTTTGCAATTCATGAACTCTTTGTATCCACATTTGCGATTTGCCACAGCTTCATTCTGGTTGGCTTGATTTGGGGCTTCATTTGCTCGAGCTGCCTCAGTAGGTCTTGCAGCAAAAGCAGCACCGATTTCATTAGTAACTAGCCTCCGAATTGCTTCAGGGGTCATCTCGGGAGTTTCAGTAGAGGTAGAGGTAGTTCTCGTTCTTGCCATTTTTCTAAAGACATACACTCAGATTTTAGAATCATTCAACATAATTGTGAATTATTATAAAAAAAAATGATTTCATAATAGTCAAGATCATCACATTATATCAATAGAGTATAATCATCATAAGAAGAATCGTAACATGATAGAACCACACAAGAGAATATATATATAAATGATCACTTCGATTCATACACTGATAAATAAGAAAGATCATCATACATGAGAACATCAAGAAATAACAACCATAGTGCCATATGTCTATCATCCATACATAGTGATACAAAACCATACAATGTCGCATAAATAGCTTGTTCGATAGTTTACAAAACATGCGAATACAAGGCCTTTATTAGTGCCACATGCGGCAGGCTAAGGTACCAGAAAACTAAATAGATGAATCACCACTCTAGAGGCTGTCAGGTGTGCTCCTCAATCGGCGCTGTAGGTCACGGACTAGCTCTGCCAGCTCATCCACCTCTCTATCTCACGCCTCCAATCTCTGCTCAAGAGCAGTAGCACGAGTCTCCATGATCGTCATCCTCTCAAACTGTCGTCGCACAACTCCCTCTAACATCTCAGCTCTGTCCAGCAGTCCTAATCTATCTGACTCCATCCTCCTCTCTAACACTGTAACTGCTCCACTAGCTCTCTCACTCTGGGCACCAATCCTATCAAGCTCTCTCCCCATCGTACTCCTCCCTTTAAGGAGCTCTCCAACCTCATCTTCAATGTTCTCGATACGTACCAACGGAACCTCATCAACGAATGCCACAACATCCTCGAGCTGATCCTCAAATCGTAGAACTCGGGCAGCTATCAATGGAATGGTATGATGAAGGGGTTCTCCCGTAACCGGAAGAGTCTCAGCAGCAGCAAACCGATGCTCCCCAAGCTCCACAGCGCTAGGTGCACCCTCCTCCGACCTCCATCGACTAATGAGCGGCATCATGTATGACCAACGTCTAGCATCGACCCTCCTACGGGCTCTCGGCTCAGAGGTACCAAACATAGCCTGGTAATATGGGTCTGAATGTGTGGGTGAGAGACGGGCTCTCTTCCCAAGAGATGTCACTGGCTCAGTGTGCGTCACCAAGGGTGATGGTGCACGGGATGAGGATGAAACCGGTACAGTGGTGGTCTGGTAAATGAATGTGGTAGGTGGAGGTAGTGGTGAAACAGGTATGAGTGGTGGTGCAGGTGTAGCTGATGGTGGAAAAGCAGAGGACGATGGTATGTCAGATGGTGGAATAAAAGTGATGGGTGCCTTTACTCGTTTCCGAGCGGTATGTATAAAGGTAGCACCCTTCTTTCGGTAACGGAATGGCTGGCCAAACGGCGCGGGCTCGTAGGGTTTGAGAACCCTAGCTCGCCTTCGCCTTCGGCGAATAGGCAATGGTGATGGGCAAGAGATAGAAGATATGGAATCAGTGGATGAGTGTGTCTGGGACATAACATCAGAGGGTGATAGCCACTGCTGTGACTCCAAATATCTGTCATAAGTGGGGGGACCAAAGACGGGCAAACGCTCAGGTATGGTCAAAGCAGGTGGGGTGACAACGACTTCACCCTCCTCGAAGGGCTCAGTCTCAGAGGACATAGGTGCAACGAGAGCCGGAGTAGAGTCAGAAGACATAGCATCCTCCATCTCGGTGTCGGATGTCAGGTCGATAGGGTGAGTAGCGGACGACATAGTACTGTAACAACCCAAAAGAAAATATGTACTCATAAGTAAATAAAGCCATGCAGTAAATAAGATTTAGTTAGTCGCGCATAATCTGCCACGCAAATCTCAATGCCTAACCAAATGAAAGCTAGCATTATAAGTTTTTATCATGCAAAGTTTTGCTAGTCATGTAGTATTTGCTAAGTGAATCTCCTACATGTTATCGGTACGAAGTAGGCGCGGAGGACGTGAAGTGGTGGTGTAAAACGGTCCGTTTGAAAACGTGGTTATAGTCCAATTTGTTTTGAAAATACAAGTTGGTTCTCTATAACCTAGGCTCTGATGCCAATCTGTAACACCCCCAAAATCACAATGTGACAGCGGAAGACTATTTGGGGTATTACTTTAGAGGATCATAGTCACAAGTTATAGAAAACGGCTCTAAAGAGACGTTTTAATAAAAAGTAGTTACCATTTCATAAATCTCAGCGTTTTCGAAACACAAAAGGGAATACCACATGTTTTGAGGTTACACAAAAGATAGTTTAAATATTTATGAAATGATAACTTTAATTGAAAACAACACCACTTCAAGTGTCCCACGACATCCGCTCCACGCCTTCATGAAATTCTAATTAGTACCTGAGATGAACATGCTTAAAAGTCAACAAAAGTTGAGTGATATTCATAGGTTTAAATAATAAGTTGAACACAAGTAAGAGATGATAATTGCTTCGAATACAATCACCATGGAAAACATAGATTATTATTATGCGCTAAGCTCATGACACCAAACTAACTGCATACACCTAATTACTGGCGTAAGTAATAATATTGCCCTCAGAGATGGAATTGCCAATTCCATAGTTAACCAAATATAGTGCGCCCCGGTTATTTCCGATAACCGAGTCGGGGTCGTTAATTCCCATAGTACTATCCACAATATTCGCGTTCACTAGCAAGTGATTAATGGTTCATGATGTAAGGGACTTATGGCAGGCAACTTAGGCTATAATAATAATGATCAGATAAGCATACAGTTTAAGAAAAGACTTGTGTTCTAGTTTATAGCATGCATCTCCCTCGCGGGGTTTGAAAGAAATAAGTAAAGGCGAGGCTATGAACTCACCTTTGCAAATGGTATCCGAGTAGTGTAAGGTCAAGTAGTATGAGCACGAAGTACCGTCACGCGACCTATAATTAGCATGGCAAGTCTTAGTTTATTGTTTTTATTCATGACTTAGTGTATTTAAAACGGTTGAAGCATTCTCGAGAGTTTGTGTTTAATAACGCCTATGTGGCAACGGTTAAGTTTATATAAGTTTCGAAATGCTTATAAGTCTTTAGCTCTTGAAAGAGTGAGTGGGACAGTTTACGAAGCATTCGTATAAGAGTTGGCTCGAGTATATTTATTAAAGTGGAAATATTTATAAATCAACTTATATTTATTTGATTTTGTTTAGTTTTGAAAAATATATATATATATACGTACAATATATATTTTATCTAAGTTGCGGGAAAATATTATATTTAGAAAAGTATAATATTTCTAGTTTATATGCAAATGTGGTTGTCAAATAGAGATATGTACCAATTTTATTTAGGTGACGAAGACTTGTAGAAAATATAAATTTATTATCTTTTAGAAGTTTTAGGATGGGAAGCGTTAAGTGTAGATCTTGGAGGGACCAAAGTTGTAAAGATTTATATAAGTTTCAAATTTTATAAGGATTTTAAGAAAATTTTAAGTGGTTCAAAGTCGAGGGTTGAAATCGTAGCTATCTATATTAGTTTATAAACTTATAAAGATCTTGAGAAATATGATAAGAGGTGCGAAGTTGGGGGACTGGATTTGTCAAGTTACTAAAGTTACAAGTATTACACAAAAAAAAAGGGTAACTGCCATGAGGCAGTTTCGAACCCACAACCTCTCCAGTCAACAGCCAGCGCTCCCACCAACTGAGCCAAGGGCCCTTTTGTGTTAGCATTTGCAGCGTTATACTACTTAATGGTTATGTCGACTGTTTCATATTTGCTTTTTAATTCTTCTCAGTAGCAAGTGTCGAAGGTCTTGCATGCATATGCATGACTTTTGTGTTTCTTCTCCAAGATTGTTTTATAACCCAAAGTTTTCAAGTAAGGCATAAATATAGTTAAGCACTTGACGATCGCTTTGATGCGTAGTGAACCAAAGGCCTTGTTTCGTTTCGATGTTTATTGTTAGTTTCGAAATGGGTTGTCAACAAAACGGGTTCTATCCACCCAGGTTACTAGTTTGTTCCGAAATGTTGTTGGTTTCGAAATATAGTTGGTTTGACAACGTAGCTAGTTTATATAAGGTTGTGTACAAGTGCCGTGAAAATGCATCGATGTGTTATCAAATGGTTAAGAAACTACATCGTCTTATATACGGAAAAAGAAAAGAGGAAGGACTTACGACACCAAGAATGGTGGTGGAGAGTACGTGTAGGCGAGAATGGTAACCAAAGGAACCCGATGTGTTTTCCAAAGTGAACCCGACTATCTTGCTTCTAAACCCTTATGCTCGTTACCTTAGTTTTTCCTTTGAGTGTTTGGAAGTTTTAATGAGGGTGTGGAAGAGTAAGAGTGTCGACTTGAGCTAGAGTAAACCAAGGGAAAACCAAACTTCCAATGCTATACCTTGCATACACTTAGAGGCTTTTGAATGAAATTTTTGTAAGTGAAATATGGAATGAGCTAAGGCTCGTGGGTTTTTAAGAGAAAGAGAAGAAGCCTTTGGTTAAAGACCAAGAGTCTTTGTTGAACTTGGGTACATGAGACTTGATTTTACTTGTATCTAGGTAGTATGTTAAGAAACAAGCAACATGGTCTTTGGTCTTTTGAGTGGTATTCGGCAGTCATAGGACAAGAAAAAAGGATGAGATGAGTTGTGTGCATGGGGAACTTATTTCCCAAAGTCAAAGGTCTAGATATATGTTGGTCATTGAGTTTATATCTCAAAATATGTTCCAAGGTCTAGGTATTAGCAAGTTTTTGGAAGAGATGGTGTACTTGTGTGAGCCCATTCGGTTACAAGAAAAGAAAGGAAGGAAAAGACCTCAAATTTTCGTTATGTATATCGTGTCCCGTTTGAGCTTAAATGTGAGTCACGGTGTTCCGGTTTGAGGTTTTTGACTAACGTGTATATATAATTTCTTGGTATGTTTTTATAAAGGTAACAATTAAAATAAAATAAGATATTAATTCTAACTCGTAGAAATATTTATTTGACTTTAGCCATAACTAATTTAGTGTCGGTACACGTGCGGCTCGTAAGACAAGAAAATTTCTTGTGAGACTGATTTCAGTTATCAGTAAATATCAGGCATGATTAAATGAGACTACTCGGAGTTGCATAGATTTTTATGCAATAAAATGAAGCGTACATGCTAAAATGCTCAAATAAGTTTTGATAAACAATCTAGTTTATTAATACGAAGGTTGATGATAGTGAAATTTTACAGGTGGCTACAGTACCAACCCCTTAAGAGAATTCCGTCCGCGGAATTTTAGTTTACGGTGGTTGTCGGAGTTGAATTTGCAAAGAGATGTGGGTACTTTACACGCATGGTGTCTTCGCGCTCCCACGTGTACTCTGGTCCTCTCTTGGAGTTCCATCTA
This sequence comes from Chrysanthemum makinoi, assembly GCA_910596185.1. NCBI lineage: Eukaryota > Viridiplantae > Streptophyta > Magnoliopsida > Asterales > Asteraceae > Chrysanthemum > Chrysanthemum makinoi. The sequence goes on along the minus strand of OU343218.1, from coordinate 103,137,304 downwards.
ACTTTGACGATAGGGATGCGGCTTTGCTTAAGTCGCTTGACTTCCCTATCCATGATTTCAATTGGTTCTTCGACAAAGTTGAGCTTGTCATCGAGTTTAATCTCTTTTAGTGAAACGACAAGAGATTCATCCGACAAGCATTTCTTCAGATTTGAGACGTGAAAGGTAGGATGAACCCTACTAAGTTCTTCCGGGAGATCAAGTTTGTAAGCAACCGGGCCGATTCTTTCGAGAATCTTGAAAGGGCCAATGTATCGAGGGTGTAACTTTCCTCGTTTTCCGAATCGAACTTTTCCTTTCCAAGGTGATACTTTCAACATGACTCGATCACCAACTTGAAATTCCATGGGTTTCCTTCTAACATCAGCGTAACTCTTTTGTCGATCTCTAGCAGCTTGAAGTCGTTGACGAATTTGTACAATCTTTTCGGTTGTTTCTTGGACAAGCTCAGGTCCAGTGAGTTGGGCATCTCCAACCTCGGCCCAACAAATAGGTGATCGACACTTTCGACCATAAAGTGCCTCGAATGGGGCTGCCTTGATGCTAGCGTGGTAACTATTGTTGTAGGAGAATTCTGCCAACGGTAAGTGTTTATCCCAACCTTTTCCAAAGTCGATCACGCAAGCTCGAAGCATGTCTTCCAAGGTTTGGATAGTCCTTTCGCTTTGGCCATCGGTTTGAGGGTGATATGCGGTACTCATATCCAAACGAGTACCTAAAGCCTTTTGAAGAGATTTCCAGAAGTGTGAAGTAAAACGACTGTCACGATCAGAAATGATGGAAATTGGTACTCCATGACGGGATACAATTTCCTTCAGGTATAGTTGAGCAAGGGTTTTCATTTCATCATTCTCCTTGATGGGCAGGAAATGAGCGGATTTGGTAAGGCGATCAATGATGACCCAAATGGTGTCGTAACCTCTAGCAGTCTTTGGTAGTTTGGTTATGAAATCCATAGTGATTCTCTCCCACTTCCAAACCGGGAGTTCAGGTTGAGTTAACAATCCGGAAGGTTTTTGACATTCAGCTTTGACTCGAGAACAGGTGAGACATTTCCCAACGTACATTGCAATTTCAGCTTTCATGTTTGGCCACCAATAAAGCTTCTTGAGATCTTGGTACATTTTGTCGGATCCCGGGTGTATGGAATATTTAGACTTGTGAGACTCATGCATAATGAGTTCCCGTATTCCTCCATAAAGTGGTATCCAACTTCTATCGCCAAAACATAAGGTTCCATCCGATCTTTGTGCAAAACCGTTCTCGTTTTCCGGCATTCCAAAGATTCTCTCGTGGGGACGGTTTTTAGGTTTGAGAGCTTCAGTTTGAGCTTTAAGGATTTTTGATGGAAGGGGTGACTTAATTGTCATTCCCAAAGATCTTACTCGAAGAGGTTTAGGTCGATCCTTTCGACTAAGAGCATCAGCCACGACATTTGCCTTTCCAGGGTGATAACGGATTTCACAGTCGTAATCACTAAGCAATTCTAGCCATCGGCGTTGTCGCATGTTTAACTCCTTTTGATCAAGAATGTGTTGGAGACTTTTATGGTCGGTAAACACCGTACACTTGGTTCCATATAGGTAATGTCTCCATATTTTGAGAGCGAAAACCACGGCTCCTAATTCCAAGTCATGGGTAGTGTAGTTCTTTTCGTGAGTTTTGAGTTGTCGCGAAGCATAAGCGATCACCTTGTTTCTTTGCATCAATACCGCACCTAACCCTAGGTGTGATGCATCACAGTATACCACAAAATCTTCCACTCCATCGGGTAAGGCTAAGATAGGGGCTTCGCAAAGCTTTTGTTTCAAGAGTTGAAAAGCTAATTCTTGTTCCTCACCCCAGTCAAAATTCTTCTTTTTCTGGGTTAGCTCCGTTAGAGGTTTAGTGATTTTCGAGAATCCTTCGATAAATCTTCGATAATAACCCGCAAGACCTAAAAATTGGCGTATTTCGGTAGGGGTAGTAGGGGATGTCCAATTTTTGACAGCTTCGATTTTTGAAGGATCAACATGAAGACCATTACTATCTATCACGTGACCAAGGAATTGAACTTTTTGAATCCAGAAGTCACACTTGGAAAACTTAGCATACAGTTCTTCTTTCTTGAGTAGCCCTAGAATGGCTTTCAAGTGTTCCGCATGCTCTTCCTTGTTGCGGGAGTAAATTAGAATGTCATCAATGAACACAATTACAAATTTGTCCAAGTAAGGTTTACACACTCGGTTCATCAGGTCCATAAATACCGCTGGTGCGTTGGTCAAACCAAATGGCATCACTTGGAACTCATAGTGGCCATATCGTGTTCGGAAAGCAGTTTTCGGAATATCTCCTTCTCTAACTCTCAGTTGGTGATACCCAGATCTCAGATCAATCTTGGAGTAGACGCTTGACCCTTGCAGTTGATCAAACAAATCATCAATTCTAGGCAATGGATATCGGTTCTTCACCGTTAGCTTGTTCAGCTCACGGTAATCGATACACATACGGAAAGATCCGTCCTTCTTTTTGACAAATAAGACCGGAGCTCCCCAAGGCGAAGAACTCGGTCGAATGAATCCTTTTTCGGACAGTTCTTGAAGTTGGTCAGACAGTTCTTGTAGTTCGGAAGGTGCCAATCTATAGGGTGCTCGTGCCACGGGTGCCGCTCCTGGCATTAGCTCAATTTGAAATTCTACTTGCCGAATCGGAGGAAGACCAGGCAAGTCTTCAGGAAATACTTCGGGAAAATCCCTAGCCACGGGGACGTCTTTTAGTTGTTTCTCATCCGCTTTCTTCTTCTCCGTTACTTGTGCTAGAAAAATGTGGCATCCTTTTTCTATGTACTTTGCAGTTTTGACGCACGAGATGATATTCAATCGGGTTTTACTACGATCACCCCGAATGATTAGAGTTTCACAGATGATTCTTGCACGATTCTTGGATAGCCAATCCATGCCAATGACAGCATCGAAGCTACCAAGTTGGATAGGCATAAGGTCTATATCGAATGGGTGGTTTGATAAGGATAGGTTGCAACCTCGAAGGATAGTGTTAGTTCCTACTATTTTTCCATCGGCTAGCTCTACTTCATATGTGGTATTAGGCGGTTGGGGTGACTTTTAGTAAGGGTGCAAACTTAGAAGACACAAAGCTTTTGTCGGCTCCAGAATCAAACAACACCTTAGCTAAATGATGATTGAGTGAAAACGTACCCGTAACGACGTCCGGGTTTTCTTGTGCATCTCCATCTCCTAGCACATAAGCTCTTGCTCTAGCAGGGTTATTGTTGTTATTGTTGTTGTTGTTGTTGTTCCCGTACAGTTTTGGGCACCTACTCTTGACATGCCCAGCTTCTCCACATCCAAAGCAAGTTATCCCCATGGGTTGGAGGTTACTTCCAGTAGCAGGGCTTCGACAATCCTTGTGGGTATGGCCCACCTTGTTACACTTCCCACACTTAATAGTACAACGTCCCACATGATGCAGGTTGCATCGAGTGCACAAAGGGTGTGGTCCAGCATAGCCTCTTCCATTGGCGGGTGTAGCGGCATAAGCCCTCACAACTTCTTGCCTACGGTTTTGTTGATTGTGGTGGTTGTTTCGGTTTTGGTGGTATGGGTTGGGATTGTTGTTGCGGTGTTGATTGTGATTGTTGCGGCCTTGGTTGTTGTTGTTGCGGTTATTGTTGTGATGGAAAGAGTTGTTGTGATTGTAGTTGTTTGAAGTGTTGCCTCGACGGTCATCAAACTTCCTTTTGTTGTTGTTATTGCCTTGCACGATCCATGTTTCAGACTTGATCCATGAGTTGGTAGGAAATTGTGATCACTTCTTCCACGGTTTTGGGTTTTGATGCAGTAACATTGCCCTCAATGCTTCGGGTAATCCCCCAATGAGATTTTCCAGCAACTTAACTTCATCAGAAATCATGGAAGGGCATAGAGCTTTCAATTCTTGGAAACGCTTGAAGTAGGTTTTGAGATCATTGCCTTTAGTAGTCAGATGATAGAATTCATCTTCAAGTTTCTTGATCTCGGTCCTTGGACAGTATTGCTTCATCATCAATTGCTTTAGTTCAGTCCAAGTGGTTTTGTAGGCTTCTTCCATGCCAATAGGTTGGGCATGAGCCTTCCACCAAGACAATGCATCTTCTAGCAGAGTACCAGTAGCAAATTTCACCTTGCAATCTTCTGAGCAATCACTTAAAAGAAATACAGTTTCAGATCTTTCGATCCAATGAATAAGGCCAACTGCGCCTTCAGTTCCTTTGAAGAAAGTGGGTTTGCAATTCATGAACTCTTTGTATCCACATTTGCGATTTGCCACAGCTTCATTCTGGTTGGCTTGATTTGGGGCTTCATTTGCTCGAGCTGCCCCAGCAGGTCTTGCAGCAAAAGCAGCACCGATTTCATTAGTAACTAGCCTTCGAATTGCTTCAGGGTCATCTCGGGTTTTCAGTAGAGGTAGAGGTAGTTCTTGTTCTTGCCATTTTTCTAAAGACATACACTCAAATTTTAGAATCATTCAACATAATTGTGAATTATTATAAAAAAAATGATTTCATAATAGTCAAGATCATCACATTATATCAATAGAGTATAATCATCATAAGAAGAATCGTAACATGATAGAACCACACAAGAGAATATATATATAAATGATCACTTCGATTCATACACTGATAAATAAGAAAGATCATCATACATGAGAACATCAAGAAATAACAACCATAGTGCCATATGTCTATCATCCATACATAGTGATACAAAACCATACAATGTCGCATAAATAGCTTGTTCGATAGTTTACAAAACATGCGAATACAAGGCCTTTATTAGTGCCACATGCGGCAGGCTAAGGTACCAGAAAACTAAATAGATGAATCGCCACTCTAGAGACTGTCAGGTGTGCTCCTCAATCGGCGCTGTAGGTCACGGACTAGCTCTGCCAGCTCATCCACCTCTCTATCTCGTGCCTCCAATCTCTGCTCCAAAGCAGTAGCACGAGTCTCCATGATAGTCATCCTCTCTGACTGTCGTCGCACAACCCCCTCCAACATCTCAGCTCTGTCCAGCAGTCCTAATCTATCTGACTCCATCCTCCTCTCTAACACTGTAACTGCTCCACTAGCTCTCTCACTCTGGGCACCAATCCTATCAAGCTCTCTCCCCATCGTACTCCTCCCTTTAAGGAGCTCTCCAACCTCATCTTCAATGTTCTCGATACGTACCAACGGAACCTCATCAACGAATGCCACAACATCCTCGAGCTGATCCTCAAATCGTAGAACTCGGGCAGCTATCAATGGAATGGTATGATGAAGGGGTTCTCCCGTAACCGGAAGAGTCTCAGCAGCAGCAAACCGATGCTCCCCAAGCTCCACAGCGCTAGGTGCACCCTCCTCCGACCTCCATCGACTAATGAGCGGCATCATGTATGACCAACGTCTAGCATCGACCCTCCTACGGGCTCTCGGCTCAGAGGTACCAAACATAGCCTGGTAATATGGGTCTGAATGTGTGGGTGAGAGACGGGCTCTCTTCCCAAGAGATGTCACTGGCTCAGTGTGCGTCACCAAGGGTGATGGTGCACGGGATGAGGATGAAACCGGTACAGTGGTGGTCTGGTAAATGAATGTGGTAGGTGGAGGTAGTGGTGAAACAGGTATGAGTGGTGGTGCAGGTGTAGCTGATGGTGGAAAAGCAGAGGACGATGGTATGTCAGATGGTGGAACAAAAGTGATGGGTGCCTTTACTCGTTTCCGAGCGGTATGTATGAAGGTAGCACCCTTCTTTCGGTAACGGAATGGCTGGCCAAACGGCGCGGGCTCGTAGGGTTTGAGAACCCTAGCTCGCCTTCGCCTTCGGCGAATAGGCAATGGTGATGGGCAAGAGATAGAAGATATGGAATCAGTGGATGAGTGTGTCTGGGACATAACATCAGAGGGTGATAGCCACTGTTGTGACTCCAAATATCTGTCATAAGTGGGGGGACCAAAGACGGGCAAACGCTCAGGTATGGTCAAAGCAGGTGGGGTGACAACGACTTCATCCTCCTCGAAGGGCTCAGTCTCAGAGGACATAGGTGCAACGAGAGCCGGAGTAGAGTCAGAAGACATAGCATCCTCCATCTCGGTGTCGGATGTCAGGTCGATAGGGTGAGTAGCGGACGACATAGTACTGTAACAACCCAAAAGAAAATATGTACTCATAAGTAAATAAAGCCATGCAGTAAATAAGATTTAGTTAGTCGCGCATAATCTGCCACGCAAATCTAAATGCCTAACCAAATGAAAGCTAGCATTATAAGTTTTTATCATGCAAAGTTTTGCTAGTCATGTAGTATTTACTAAGTGAATCTCCTACATGTTATCGGTACGAAGTAGGCGCGGAGGACGTGAAGTGGTGGTGTAAAACGGTCCGTTTGAAAACGTGGTTATAGTCCAATTTGTTTTGAAAATACAAGTTGGTTCTCTATAACCTAGGCTCTGATGCCAATCTGTAACACCCCCAAAATCACAATGTGACAGCGGAAGACTATTTGGGGTATTACTTTAGAGGATCATAGTCACAAGTTATAGAAAACGGCTCTAAAGAGACGTTTTAATAAAAAGTAGTTACCATTTCATAAATCTCAGCGTTTTCGAAACACAAAAGGGAATACCACATGTTTTGAGGTTACACAAAAGATAGTTTAAATATTTATGAAATGATAACTTTAATTGAAAACAACACCACTTCGAGTGTCCCACGACATCCGCTCCACGCCTTCATGAAATTCTAATTAGTACCTGAGATGAACATGCTTAAAAGTCAACAAAAGTTGAGTGATATTCATAGGTTTAAATAATAAGTTGAACACAAGTAAGAGATGATAATTGCTTCGAATACAATCACCATGGAAAACATAGATTATTATTATGCGCTAAGCTCATGACACCAAACTAACTGCATACACCTAATTACTGGCGTAAGTAATAATATTGCCCTCAGAGATGGAATTGCCAATTCCATAGTTAACCAAATATAGTGCGCCCCGGTTATTTCCGATAACCGAGTCGGGGTCGTTAATTCCCATAGTACTATCCACAATATTCGCATTCACTAGCAGTGATTAATGGTTCATGATGTAAGGGACTTATGGCAGGCAACTTAGGCTATAATAATAATGATCAGATAAGCATACAGTTTAAGAAAAGACTTGTGTTCTAGTTTATAGCATGCATCTCCCTCGCGGGGTTTGAAAGAAATAAGTAAAGGCGAGGCTATGAACTCACCTTAGCAAATGGTATCCGAGTAGTGTAAGGTCAAGTAGTATGAGCACGAAGTACCGTCACGCGACCTATAATTAGCATGGCAAGTCTTAGTTTATTGTTTTTATTCATGACTTAGTGTATTTAAAACGGTTGAAGCATTCTCGAGAGTTTGTGTTTAATAACGCCTATGTGGCAACGGTTAAGTTTATATAAGTTTCGAAATGCTTATAAGTCTTTAGCTCTTGAAAGAGTGAGTGGGACAGTTTAACAAGCATTCGTATAAGAGTTGGCTCGAGTATATTTATTAAAGTGAAATATTTATAATCACTTATATTTATTTGATTTTGTTTAGTTTTGAAAAATATATATATATATACGTACAATATATATTTTATCTAAGTTGCGGGAAAATATTATATTTAGAAAAGTATAATATTTTCTAGTTTATGCAAATGTGGTTGTCAAATAGAAATATGTACCAATTTTATTTATGTGACGAAGACTTGTAGAAAATATAAATTTATTATCTTTTAGAAGTTTTAGGATGGGAAGCGTTAAGTGTAGATCTTGGAGGGACCAAAGTTGTAAAGATTTATATAAGTTTCAAATTTTATAAGGATTTTAAGAAAATGTGTTAAGTGGTTCAAAGTCGAGGGTTGAAATCGTACTATCTATATTATTTATAAGACTTAAAAAGATCTTGAGAATATGATAAGAGGTACGAAGTTGGGGACTAGATTTGTCATTACTAAAGTTACAAGTATTACACAAAAAAAAAGGGTAACTGCCATGAGCGTTTCGAACCCACAACCTCTCCAGTCACACCAGCGCTCCCCACCAACTGAGCCGGGACCTTTGTGTTAGCATTTGCAGCGTTATACTACTTATGGTTATGTCGACTGTTTCATATTTGCTTTAATTCTTCACAGTAGCAAGTTTCGAAAGTTTTGCATGCATATGCATGACTTTTGTGTTTCTTCTCCAAGATTGTTTTATAACCCAAAGTTTTCAAGTAAGGCATAAATATAGTTAAGCACTTGACGAGTCGCTTTGATGCCGTAGTGAACCAAAAGGCCTTGTTTCGTTTCGATGTTTATTGTTAGTTTCGAAATGGGTTGTCAACAAACGGTTTCTATCCACCCAAGGTTACTAGTTTGTTCCGAAATGTTGTTGGTTTCGAAATATAGTTGGTTTGACAACGTAGCTAGTTATAATAAGGTTGTGTACAAGTGCCGTGAAAATGCATCGATGTGTTATCAAATGGTTAAGAAACTACATCGTCTTATATACGGAAAAAGAAAAGAGGAAGGACTTACGACACCAAGAATGGTGGTGGAGAGTACGTGTAGGCGAGAATGGTAACCAAAGGAACCCGATGTGTTTTCCAAAGTGAACCCGACTATCTTGCTTCTAACCCTTTCTGCTCGTTACCTTAGTTTTTCCTTTGAGTGTTTGGAAGTTTTAATGAGGGTGTGGAAGAGTAAGAGTGTCGAATTGAGCTAGAGTAAACCAAGGGAAAACCAAACTTCCAATGCTATACCTTGCATACACTTAGAGGCTTTTGAATGAAATTTTTGTAAGTGAAATATGGAATGAGCTAAGGCTCGTGGGTTTTTAAGAAGAAAAGAGGAAGAAGCCTTTGGTTAAAGACCAAGAGTCTTTGTTGAACTTGGGTACATGAGACTTGATTTTACTTGTATCTAGGTAGTATGTTAAGAAACAAGCACATGGTCTTTGGTCCTTTTGAGTGGTATTCGGCAGTCATAGGACAAGAAAAAGGGATGAGATGAGTTGTGTGCATGGGGAACTTATTTCCCAAAGTCAAAGGTCTAGATATATGTTGGTCATTGAGTTTATATCTCAAAATATGTTCCAAGGTCTAGGTATTAGCAAGTTTTTGGAAGAGATGGTGTACTTTGTGTGAGCCCCTTCGGTTACAAGAAAATAAAGGAAGGAAAAGACCTCAAATTTCGTTATGTATATCGTGTCCGTTTGAGCTTAATGTGGGTCACGGTGTTCCGGTTGATGTTTTTGACTAACGTGTAATATATATTCTTGGTATGTTTTTTTATAAAGGTAAAATTAAAATAAAATAAGATATTCATTCTAACCGTAGAAATATTTATTTGACTTTAGCCATAATTAATTTAGTGTCGGTACGCGTGCGGCTCGTAAGACAAGAAAATTTCTTGTGAGACTGATTTCAGTTATCAGTAAATATCGGGCATGATTAAATGAGACTACTCGGAGTTGCATAAATTTTTATGCAATAAAATGAAACGTACATGCTAAAATGCTCAAATAAGTTTTGATAAACAATCTAGTTTATTAATACGAAGGTTGATGATAGTGAAATTTTACAGGTGGCTACAAGCAATATCTCAATGTGGGGGATTGATGAGTGTCTAAATACTCATCATTTTTGTACAATCTAAACTGCAAAATCATCTGAAAACACTCAGAAACACATCAAAATGATCAAAATATCACAAATCAGTGTTTTATGTGTTTTAAATGCAAAAAGATCAAAATCAGATGAAAAATGATTCAAGTTTGCAAAATTGGCAGTTTTAGTCCCCCAAGTTTTAAAAATTGTCAAATCTAGTCCCTGGAATTCAAAAATGTGGAATTTTATCATTCAAGGCCCCTGAAATATTCTAAGTTGTTAAAAATGGTCCTTGAATGATTCTTTGGTCAAAAGGCAGTAAAGGCCCCTAAACTTTGAAAAATTGCAAATATAGTCCTTGGACATTTTAAAATGGAATTTTATGCAAAAAGGGTCCTTGTACTATCAAAGTTTGTCAAGTTTAGTCCTTGTGATAAGTTTGGAAAAGTGTTATTTTCAGTCCCTCAAGTTTGGAGAATTTGCAACTTTAGTCCTTGTATACTACTTAAACCAAACGGACTCATTTTAATATACAAAAGCCAAATCCACCAGCTGGCCCAAATGCATATCCAAGCCCAAACCTATCATGACCCTTGGACCTTGGTCTTGACCCTTGAGCCCCAGTTCATAATCCATTTTGACCCCTGTCATAACCATTGTGAACCCCCCGTTATTATACCACTTGGTCAAACTCGGTCAAACGCGCCAAAATCCACCTTGCCACTGTTCATCTCCTCACATATCACTGGTAACCCAAAACCAGGCATGGTTTTCCATCTTTTTCAACTTCCCTCACCATACCTTGTCCCCTCCACCTCCACTAGCACCCAAATATCCTTAATTGATTGAAACCAACTCAATTAATTCTCAAACCTGCTAATGAGAAAAATGGCGCCAAAAACACAAGTGGACGGTTTTGATGTTTCTGAGAGATCCAATGGCTCAGAAGTGGTGGGAAAGATTCAGAGGTCAATGAGAAGTGCAAAAAGTCTATAAAGAGGAGCTATGAAGCAATGTAAAAAAATATCTAGTGTAACTTTAATTTTTTAATGTCGTTTTTAGCATTTTAAGAATTCTAGTGTAATTTTAAAGCTTTCAAGTAATGTTCTAGCTATTTCAGTGTATTATTAAGCTTTTTCAATTATCAAATTCAAGGTTTAATCACATTTCAAGTTTATGCAAAATTTCAAGTTTATGCAAAATCTCATATGCTTCAAATGTTGTTTTTAGTTGTTTGTATGGACTGAGTTAGCTCACATAAGCTCCTAGATAGCTTTTCTAAGCTATTAGAAACCTTAAAATTCAGTTTAGAAGTTAAAATAGAAAATCACCAAAAATACCAATTAAATAGTTTAAAAATCAAAAATCAGTTGGAAATGGTGTACACAGCTGGAGCAGGGTAAATCATGGATGGCCTTGGGTTAGAAGCTTAGTGGTAAGCTAATAGGGGTGTTCATTGGTCCTTGATCTCAGTTTGCAGTTGGATACCCATTTGTAAGCTTTTTGACCAATTTGGCATTTCACTGTTGTAATTGTTCATTAGCTTTAATCTCTGTTTCTTATTGTTTATTAGATATAGTTAAGTGTGTTTAAGCCATAAAATCAGTTGGTTGTTCTTTTTACTTTGCAGTTATAAAAGTTAGTTTTGACAGTTAAAACTGCATCTTGGTCAATTCTTAGTTTGATGTTGTAATGGGTGTTGTTTAATGATTAATTAGTCCTAATAAGTAGTTATATAAGGTCTGAAATCAGTTTCATGGTTTAACTTTGTGATCTGCTTTGAAAAGGTTCCATATCAGACACTTAAAGGGTGTTTGGATTTGCCTATTTAAACTGTAACAGGTTTTGTTGGTATTGTTGGTATGTGCTTGTTCTGTGTCTTATACACACCTGATAACTCATATCAGTCATATAAACCAGTTCTTGTTCTTGAAAAGTCAATATAATCTTTGATCCAATATTTTGTGCTCACTGTTGGATTTTAAAAAGTCAGGATCATTATTTTGTGTAAGAAAGTTGTTAGTATTGATCAAATCAGTCTTATATCACCTTTTAACAACATAATCAGTGCTTAGGATCAGTTTAAATTTCATTTTAGTCAAATCTCTTGGTTTTTACAAAAAGTCAAATTTTTCATTTGGTCGTTTTTGATTAAACTAGATAATTTCACTGTGTGCTTAATAATCAGTTTTAGCTTAAAAGCTCTTAGGGTATTAAAGTCTAGTTGTTAAACAAAAATATAAAAATGCTAGTTCTCTGTTCATCAGCTTTTTAAGTGCTTAATTTCCTGCTTCTTTTGGGTACCTAGTCTGAAAAGTGCCCTGTGCACAGTGAATGACACCATTTTGAAAAGCTTGCACAGAGCTTAAATTTTGGTCTTAGATTGTGATACTTGGTTCTTTGAGTAGCCAACCAAGCCATCTTGAGGTCTCAAGCCTTGTTTTTCATTTTGAAGCTTGTTTGGTAGGGCTGCTATTAGCTTATACTTTGTCCCATTTCTGTGTTGATCATTAGAGCTTATCTGCTTTTTCCTAGCTTTTCAGTGTGCTTATCTGTATCTTTTAGCTTCATTTCAGTTCATATAGCTTGTTTGCATCTTATTTGAGCTTTTGTTTCAGCTTTTGACCTTGTTTGAGCTTATATCTCCAAAATAAGCTCATTAAGCCAACTATTGGGATTTTAAGCCCTCAAACTGCTTATTTTTTATTTGTAAAATTTTTGTGTTTGTTAAAGTTTCATTATATCAGTAGTAAAGTAGTTTTCAAAAAGAAAAACCAGAAAAACTTCAATTTAAAATCAGTGATAGTGTTTATTTAATAGTTTTTAGCTTTTTGATTTTTCTTTTTAGCTTATTAATAAGAAAATCTTGTTTTTACATTTTTCTTAGTATTCTGTCATCATATAGTATTTTTAGAAAAAGTTTCATAATTTTCCTAATCTTTTTAGTATTTATTATAATTTTAAATAGTTAAAAATAGTAATTAATTAGTAAAAAATAATTAAAAAGCATAAAAAATATCTTTTCAATTTTAAAATTAGTTTTATCATATTTTAGATTTTTCCAAGTTAAAATTTCATTTTTCCAGATTTATTTTATATTTTCTAGAATTTAAGTGTATTTTAAATAGTAATTAATTAGTAATAATTAGATAAAAAGTGTGAAAAATATATTTTTAGTTTTAAAATTAGTTTTATAATATTTTAGATTTTTCTGAATCATAATCTTATTTTTCTAGCCTTATTTCATATTTTCTTTTATTTTAGGTTATTTTTAAATAGTAAAAATAGTCTTTAATTAATAATAATTAATTAAATAGTGGTAAAAATAATTTTCTTTTTCTAATAATTTTCTTTTAATTTTAGGATTCCAAAAATGTCATTTTTATATTTTTAGGTCTTTTATTTCTTAGATTTCACTTTTTATTTTGTACGTATACGTAGTTTTTAAACGTAAGTTTTACGTTTGTTTCATCTGATTGTTGTGCTTTCCAGTTCTGTATCCTATATCATTCCAATCAATCAGTAGTGTAATCTCTCAATCCAAACCTTTACTGATCACTATCCTTAGTGATCATTCTATCATCTGAGTTTGTGTTTACACACCATTGAGTCTCCGTGGGACTTAACGACCCGGGAATTCATTCTATTCTCCAGGACTTCATTGCATTTGTTTCTGAGCTGTTTTAAGCTTCTTACGGTTAGCCATTCACAAGTGGCTAGCTTGTGTGAGGTAGCTTGACGGTTCGGGACAGATCAAATTTCTAGGGTCAGTTGGTCATATCTCCTAGGCAATTGGCCTCTACCGCCATTCAAAACTACCGAACCAAGGGTGGCTACCAATGAACTATGCATGCATACACTTAGAAATAATTGTACGGAAGTAAAGGTAAACGAAACAAAACAATTAAGGAATCATAACTAGGCTAGCACCAAAAGGTGCTTAGCCGCTCATATTAATCATGCAAATCAATTCAATATTCAAAGGTATGAAATACATGAATTTAAAGTAAAAGAAATATAAAACGCTAATGCTTATCGTAGTGGTGTGACTTCTCCCTTGGAAACAGCTTTGTATGCTCCTCTATACCTGCCTTGAGTTTTTTCACACGTTCTCAGAGTGTTGTGTGTGGAATGGGATGATTAGAAATGCTGGAATTCATGGGGTATTTATAGGCCAGATCTGGGTTACGGCGTAACCAATATAGGAGTTACGCCGTAACCTTCTATTTCTTCGTAAAATGCACTAGATCTGCTGGTTACGGCGTAACCTAATTAGTGGTTACGCCGTAGTCTTCAATAAACTCGGTTACGTCGTAAGTGATGCAGTAGTTACGGCGTAAGTATCAGTGGCATGGAACCTCTTTTGACCTAATGTAGTTACGTCGTAACCTTTGGGAGGAGTTACGCCGTAACCTTATGATAAGTTGGCATACTGAGTCACGCAATAGTTACGGCGTAATGTGAGAGATGAGTTACGCCGTAACTTCTTCAAAATAGCATATTGTGATAAATCTTTAGATATGCTTCCAGTTCCGCGTCTCTTTAGCTCCAATGCTCGTAATTTACCTGAAAGTGGAAAACAATGGAAAACAAGCTTAAATCCATATAAATGATATAAATAACGAGCATTGTCGGGGGAAATTGACACTTAATATTCAGGACTATTTGATGTTATCAAATATCCCCCCACTTGAACTCTACTTGCCCTCAAGTAGACCTTATTAGATAGATTCCTAAAAAGATATCTCCCATAACCTGGAAAATATGAGTTTACAAATCCCTTATGCTAGAATAAAATAAAGTCGAACACCTCACAAAGGGGAAAAACACTCAAATCTCTCAACCATTCTAAGTGTCAATTTCGGGGTGATCACTCAATCGCACAGTCATAGCATGTATTCTATCATAAGCTTGGCGGTTACACAAATCTCCACCACTAGAGTTAAGGGCCAAACAATTCTCGAAATCAATATGGGTAGACACGACAAAGGTTAAGGGGTGACTCGTCATTACTAACATGTCACTGCGAAGTGGACAAAATCAATGATACATGACCAAATCCATGGCCAAGACACCAAAGATTGCTCGCTGCATCACCTAGACACGCTTCATGACTAAAGGGTAGGATAAGACATGGGATATATAATTGGTGTAAAATAAAAAACAAGCAGGTAGTCTAAATCTATAACCAAGTCATCACCACTTACCGTCCGCCCAAAGTTCAAGCTTAGAAGTCAAGAAACCGGATCATGAAATGCAAGGTAGATGTGTCATTAGAGGACGTCGTGATGGGCACACTACCTTTTTCTCCAACTGTTGGCATAACTACCAACTCCAATCTTCAAATGTGATCGAGGTGGCCTCCTCGATACTAATTAATAAAGCTCATACTACAGTGCTTATAACATCGCACTTTACAATAGAATAATCATAACAACTATTTTTTTTCTTTTTCGAATCATTTTTTTTTAATATAACATAACATAATATCCCCCCACTTGAGATGAACAATGGGAATTCGGGGGGTCTTCAATAATCTTCAGAAATGTTGTAAAACCCTAAAAATCTCAAACGCGTGAAATGACAATTTTGCCCTCCAATTTAAAATTTTACAAACCCGGGAAACACTTTAACATCGTTTAACAAATTATCTCATTAATAAAATATACACATTAGGAAGTAATAGACTTATGATATAAATTGAAAGAAACTAAATAATTAAAACCTAAGCAACAAATAAGGATACCAAAATGTGTACAAGTTAACTTGGTCTATAAAGAAGACTAGATGCATGATAAAAAGATAAGAAGGAAAGTTACATATTTGGTCTTCTCCCCCTATGACCGCCTCTATTATGCTCCCCCATAAATTCCTCAATCAATTATAATCAATCACATTTACACATTCCTTTTCAAATAAAAACACACACAAAAATTCACCATGACTCCATACGAATTTTTGGAAGGGGTCTAGCATTTTTCTGGGGTTCTTCATCATCAAGAGTAGCTGGGAAAAATAGGTTTTGGTTCGTTGAAGGCTTGGTTCGATCGGGGTGATTTTCTTTGGTCGATTCTTCATCCGATAGGTATGAAATTCATACGCTTGATCCACACGTCCTAAAATCGATTGGGTATTTTTCTCATGTTATATTCATCCTATATGTTCCAAATAAAATAATAAAAATGAACCGTGCATGGTATAACGAATTATTTGAGAATTAAACCCTAAAAACGTGTTAAAACCCTAAATAATTAGAAACGAATTTTTTGGGCATGAAGACTATTTTTCGTGGACTCTATATAATGTTTATTAACTCCGAAAAATGGTGCTTCGAATTGTTGAAGCTTTGATCATGTTATATGAATTTATCCTAATCGCTATCTATGGAAAAGGGAAAATAAAATAAGGAAATCCTAAGGATCGACTAGGGTTAGGGTTTAATTATACAAATCTGGTCATTATTTATGTTTTAAGGTTGTGTAATGATTGGTACAATGATTGGATAATGAGCTAGGGTTTTTAGTTGTTTTTGTATAAAACCGATTTGTATAAATTAAGGTAAAGGGCTTGTTTTGTAATTATTAAAACTCATGGGTATTTTTGTAATGTGTCATAATCTGGGACTAATCAGGTAAAAATATAAAGTGAAGGCCTTATGTGTAAATTTTGTATTTAAAAGGTTTAAAGAGTAATTTTGTATAATTATGAAACCGATTTAAAAATAATTAAAGTAGAGGGACTAAAAATGTAAATTCTGGAAACTTGAAGTCATTTTGAGTAAATAATGATATTAAGAGTGTTTTGGGTAACTTTGAGTATTTATGGGTCTATTGTGTAATTATTATGGAATTATGATTTAATATATAAGTTTTGTAAACTTAAGGGGCTAAATGTGTAAATTCTGAAATCTGAGGGGCTGAATAGTACAATATGAATATTCTGAGGTTACATTCTGAAAATGGGTAAAATAATATGCTTGTTTGGTAAATATGGATATTAGAGGGATTAAATCATGAATTATGTAAATATAAGGTTTGTTTTGTAAATATTGTAACTAGAGGGGTATAAACTGTAAAATTACGAAACTAAAGGGATTATGATTTCATTCTGAATAATATGTGTATTAAATTAGTAACTTGAAATATTTTCATGCTATACCCTTGGAATTAATGAAATTACAATTTGAACCCTAAACTATGTGAACTTGTCATAATAAACCCTGGACTTTTGTAACTTGATAAAATGTACTTAAATTCCAAAATAACTCTGATATAAAGACTTAACCTAATTTGTAACATTAAAGACTTGTTAATTCTGGAAACCTGATATTTTTGGAAACCTGCTAAATATGGAAAGTTACTAAAACTGGAAAGCCGACTAAAATAAGTAATCTGAATTAAATAAGTTTTTAATAAAACCAGTCATGAATTCGTGTAGATTCGCCAGAGATGGAGTTTGCTTCCGACCTTGGTATTTCTGTTGTGTTTCGTTTGCAGTATAAGGTACAGATATTCTGACCTTACCTCTTAAGGTTTCTCATGATTCGTATTCATCTTTCGATTCTAGCTTGATATGTTATGCTTTACTCTAAGCCTCTTTATTAGGGCTTCCCTATGACTCTGCTATGCTCCCTTGCTATGAAACTATATGAACCTTTGATATGAAAACGTCGATATGAAACTTTGGTATGAACTTTGATATGAACTTTGATATGAACTTTGATATGAACTTTGATATGAACTTTGATATGAAATATGATATGAACCTTATGATATGATATGCTTTGACCCTTCAGTCTGATACCCGAGCCAAAATTTGTTTCCTAGTCAGGAAGGTAACGACCGTGTCATTGATGCACCAATGGCATGACTCCAGTGTGCACGAGTGATGTTGTACACCGTCCCCATTTTGATTTGATTATGAGCTCACTATATGTATATGATTTGGCCATTATTTGTTTTGGGGGGCGTATGGATGCATCCTAGATTTGATTTGTTTCGAGGGATTTAATCTGATTGGAGCTTTGTTTGGTGAATGATGTCGGGTGCAATCCGCGTCTTCACATTTTGGGAGCTAGCTACTCCACTGGTTACTGAGGTCTCCCCTCATATTGGTTTGGTATTCCGAGGTCACCCCTCCGAATACAATGGTTACTATTGGTTACTTGGCTGCTATTGCCACTATTGATATGGTTTGTTTTGTTGGCTCGGGATAGATTTCTGATAACCTTACACTTTTGATAAACCTATATTGTACCTTCCGTATTCCCCAACGCACCATAATCTGTATTACTTGTTCATTACTCAAGACCCTTATATGATTCACTTTTACCAAAATATAGATACTCTATTACATTGATCTGTCACATTTTCATTCCGTTACTTCAGACTATGGTTCCATTCACGTACTAGGTTGTTATATGTTATTGGATTTGATTATGATATTCATGTTTATATGACTACAGATTACTCTGTATGATATGTATGTATGCGATATAAGATTTACTGTTGTCATCGATGATATGCTATCTTCTTGTTATGTGATCCTTTGATGTGTCTGGTTACCGTGCTTGTGTGAAATCGATTGTTGATCTGTTTATCTTTGGTACCTCGTTCAATTAATCTCGTGGACTATGACTATCCGTGGTGTCCTTATCTGCTTGTTGTTGACCTGCCATGTTTGCATTTATATTTATGCTACGGTTTGATTGGGTAAATGGTTCAACTTATGAAGTCTAGCTTGTTAACTTGTTTAATTGCCCTGCTATGTCCCTAGTTCATTTAATTATAGTGTTCTTACTGTATTCCTACTTATTACGTGTGTGTGCCATGTGTTGGTGATGTTAGTACTTCCACTGTTATGATACTGGTTATGTTTTCAACTAAGAGTTTTGACCTGTGTGAATTGCCATGCTCACTTATTAATTAATTGCTTCCACTTTCCTGTAGATATCTGTTTGGCTTGTATGTCTTGATTTCTGAATTGATTGTATGCGGTATATGTTGTGTGGATATGACGTCTGCTATGTTGGCTTATGTTTCAGTCTTTGTATGCCTGGTTTGGATGTGCTTGTTTATATGTCATTAATGCTTTGCTTTAATTCATTCTCCTTGTTATCTGTTCGTTTGGATATCTGTATAATTGTGTTCGGCAGATCCTCATTGACTCATTGTTCTCATTTCGCTATAACTTTGTTATCCGTTCCTTTGTTTCATTTTGCATTTCAGATTCTGTTTAGCTTTCGCCTTGTTATATCTGTTCACTGGGCTTTTTAAGCTCAGCCGCATTTCTTTTCCTGCGGCAGGTTTTAGGTTTTGAAGATGGGCTTGATTGGGCTGAGAGGTGGATTATTTGAGTGGACTAACCCTAGTGACCTTATTATTTGGACTTGTTTTGGCGGGCTTTTGTTTTGAGATTTCCTTTTATTTTAACATTTGGATTTTGTAATTTCTCTTGTAATCTTTGGTTATTATGACTTGGTACATTATTATTTAAAGACTTCCGCTTGAAAATGTTACTTGTATGTTCTGATATGACACCAGACTGTGACACTTCTACCCTTGTCGGGTTGGGGTGTTACAAATGTTGTCGATGAAAGCGTGATTTCCGAACCTTTCCACTCGAACCTTGAACTTAGGCAAATGATGACTTCCCAATCACAAATAAAGACTACAGGGTAGGCTAAGGTGTATAGGTGTATCGAAATAATATATTGGGTGAACAAAATGAAAGGAATGGGTCAGAAGGGTGTATCTAGGGGTATCTTGCACTAAAGATGAGTACAACAAAAAGCGTTTCACGTGGGGGTCGAAAAGTCGAGGTGACTAATCGATAGACTCACAATGGTAGGCTGTTAGGGTGATAATCCTATAATATTGCCTTCTAAAACTGAAAAGTCCAAATACATCAAGCTAACTCAACATACCTCGTCTATGATCTCGAAATGATGCAAAGGCCAAGTTCTAAAGTTTACAAGCTACCAGCACACTCATAATTTGGAGGATTTGGGGTAAAATATTAGAAACGGATAAGGCTAATCTCACCATATATTATCAAGGGTTGTATGCTCACTTAAGGTCTAATCTAGTTAGGTTAAGAAAAACATGTCAAAATTTAAAAATGGCATAATTTTTCAAAATAAACTAGAAAAATGAGGGCGAAATAAAGTTCAAGAGATAATTCTACTCCCGTCCCCCCACTTGAATTGTACAAAGTCTCTTTTGTACTAGGCATTAAATAAAGGTGAAGAGAAAGGTAGAATTAGTGCGAGAACTTCCCTGAAATTTGCTCCATAAAGAAGGAAGGTCCACGAACAAGAGACGTGCCTTCGTATAAGCATCATGAACAAACTTCAATCCCTGAAATCACAATACCGACAAGCATAATTCTAAAAAGAAAAAAAATAATAAAAAATAAAAGAAAAACAAACCTAACTCACTTTCGTAGGAATCACGGTTGCATTTAGCGAATGCAACAAGCCTTTTAAACCACTTGGTGTCCCAAGTGGACGAGTAAAGTCTCGTGAGGGTTTACAGGGAACACACCCACAAAGTTCATTTAAAAACTAATACAAGGTTATTGTGTTTTAAAATGAAAGAATTAAAGCAGAGAAAAGTTGCGTCGTAACTTTTTTTAGGGAGTTACGCCATAACTGGCAAAACCTGGTATAAGCTGCAAAGCGAGTAGTTACGGCGTAACCACTGAGATGGTATTACGCCATAATTGGTAATGCGTCAAGAATTCTGCTGCTAAAAGGTTGGTTACGGCGTAATCACCAAGATGAGTTACGTCGTAACTCTGTTTAGATCGCAAGCTGCGCAGCAATTAGTTCCCGTTTCTGCAAAACTAGTTAGAAAACACAAAACCCAATAGAAAATGAAATAAAATAAAAGAAAGGGATAATTCGGGTTGTCTCCTGAAAGAGCACTTTTCTTTATTACGAGTCTTTAAGTTAGACTCAGAGCTGTGGGGCTTCTATGGGGGCCTTTGGACTTCCCCGACCTCTTCCATGTCTTTCATTAAGTTACGCCTAACCCACCCGACATTTGTGGCAGTGCGGAGATATTCTTTGGTTTCAATCTTCCGGACTTTACAAAATTTCTCTTCCGGTCCCAGGTAGTAGCGAGTGAATTCATATTTTTCGACAATAATTGGAGGTGGTCTCTTGTAGGGAATCCCCAGGAGTTTGCATCTCCTTTGTTCGTAAGCTTCGTCGTCGGGATCAGTAAACTCCTCATTACCTTGCAACTCAAGGTAATCTAGGATCCCTTCAATATCATCATCATCAGAAGCTGTACCCTTGAACCATTCTTCATCAAGCAGATTCTCCACTAGAACGCGCTTGCATTCTTCTTTTTCATCTCTAACCAACTCTTTGTCATTTTCAATTGTTATTTCACTCGTGTTGTTGAGACTTTCGTTGTTTGAATTTTCT
Source organism: Chrysanthemum makinoi (assembly GCA_910596185.1). Lineage (NCBI taxonomy): Eukaryota > Viridiplantae > Streptophyta > Magnoliopsida > Asterales > Asteraceae > Chrysanthemum > Chrysanthemum makinoi. Next base: position 103,116,250 of record OU343218.1, on the reverse strand, counting down.
CGATCCATGTACTCCTTCCAAATCTTCTCTTTGGTTAACGTGTCCACATGTCCATACTTAATCTTCACCTAACTATCGAATCCTAGGTTGTCCAGCCAAGGCAAACTCGTTCTCTCCTCATCATTGGTTGAGGAAAAAAAGAATTCATCTTTTCCTATTCTCCCAGAGCTACTTCCCCTGTTACACATATCGTCATACGGGTTGCATGACGCCCAGAAAATTTCCCCAGGAGATTTTACTCTTTCGCACCAGCGACTGTGTAATTCCTTGTTGTTAGTTTCACTTAAATGCTCATCCGTGCAGTATATGTCTTTATTAGCCACTTCCTTTTTCTGAATGTGCTCCTCGTAATCAATTTTTAGCTTCTTAAGGAGATTCTGGTTAATCTTGGCATCCCCGAATTGTATTGCGTACCAGTCATCAAATGCCAAGTCACCGAAATTTATACAATGTCTTTCACGCTCATGAGGGCATGTCCACTCTTCCTCTCTTTCACTATCCCCGCCATTGCAATACTCACGGAAGGGGTTGCATATAGGCCATGCTCGTGTGGACTCCTTGTCAGTTATGATGACAGGAGTACACTAGTGAGTGATAAGTGGCTCTTCTTTATCTTCAACGGAGAGTTTCTCGAGTCTTTCATCATCAGTATATGCCGGCCACATAAATTTGTTATGGCTGATCCTATCCTTATTGCTTCCGCCATCACAAACCTCATTTCTCAGGTCACAAGAAGCCCAAAGATCATACCAATCTCCCTTAGCAACTAGTATCATTTTGCACCAGTGATATTTATTCTTAGATTTGGGCAGAGGGCACAAGTTGATGTCATGGGACCAGTCATTTCCTGATTCTTATACTTCAAGGAATTTTTCTGCCCACGTATCCCAGTTACGCCGTAACTGAGTTTCTTGGTTACGGCGTAATTCGTTAGAGTCGTTATCCTCAGTGTTCTTCATAACCCCGTTGTCGCTGTCAAAGACATAGTTACGTCGTAACTCATTAGGCGGGTTACGGCGTAACTCAGATCTGTCGATGAAATCATCCCTTGAATCCTTTCAATGGCGAGAACCTTCGAGTTATCATCATCAAAATCACTTTACATTCCATAGCTGGTTTAGATCCTTCGGGTTTATCGTTATTCCTCCTTACTTTTTCACTGAGCTTCTCCACCTTGGATTCTAGGTTTTTCAGAGTTGTGTCGTGCTTGGAAAGGTTCCTGTCATATTTTCCGGAATTCTTTCAACCACTCATCTTGCTCCTTTTGTCTTTGGGCTGAACTTTCCAGGAACTTATTAATTGTTTCTTCAAAACTGGGCTTTCTTTCCCCATAAGGCTCACGGTTGTAATTTCCACGATAACCATTACTATTTCGATTATCTCCGTAAAATGGTCGATTTTCTCCATACTTAGCTTCTTCAATAATCTCTTCGTCCACATGAGGACAATTCTTCGTAAGATATCCTCCTCCACAGCTTTCACAACCTACTTGGATGGCATGAACGGTTTCTCTGACCTTCAGCATATCTCGACTGAGACTTTCTATTTTACTAGCGATTCTGCAATTCCTCCAAACTTCCGCCTTGGTTTCTTTTACTTCCTCCGTCGTGCCATTTTTGAGAGTGATCCGCCATTTTTGAATGGCTTCAATTGCAAGAGTAGGAGTCATGTTCGGGATAGGTCCTTGATATTCCAACATTTTTCTTGTAGTTAGGTTAATTCCTTTGTAGAAAATATTGACCTTCTGCTGGTTGTTCAGATCATTGGTAGGACATTTGTAAAGGAGATCGTTGTATCTATCCCAGGCTTGGTACAACGTTTCGTCATCTTCTTGTTTGAAATTATGGATCTCCAAAAGCTAGTTAGAAATCTTCGATGGCGGGCAATATCTTTGACTAAAGTGTTTCTTTAGTAGCGCCCAAGTATTAATTGCCCCGGCGGGAAATCTTTCGATCCATCTTCTGGAGGCTCCAGTAAGAGTCATTGGGAATACCCTTAGCATAACAACATCATGAGATACGCCCAGAATGTTGAAAAGGCTTGCAATATATAGGACATTTTCAACGTGCTCATATGCATCTTCATCCCTGTTTCCTGAAAAAGGGTTAGCGCGTAGCTCCCTCATAAATTTGTATTTGATTTCGAAACGGACATCCGTTCCAATTGCCGGTCTTACGAGACCCGGCCCTTGTTCCGCTCTTGTCAACGCCAAATATTCCTCAAGAGTGAGGTCATCGATGTTAACAACTTTCATGGTACCTGAAAACTTGAAGTATGATCGTGAGAACAGTTTAAAACGAAATTAAAGACTTAATATTAATCCTAAAATAACTCCCCGGCAGCGGCGCAAAAAACTTGATACAGGTTTTACTGACCAGGTCTTAATATTTATAGTATCTCGCTATACATATGGTCTACCCTAGTGCACTAACGGGCAGTGTACCCGGTCGCGTGAAGTGTAGTAATCGGTAAAGCCGAGGTCGTCCCAAGAGCTATGTGTGTTGGATTGTTAGTAACTCTAGTGTCACAGATTAATAAAGGTTTCGATAGGGATTTAATTATTTAAACTACTAAAGCAGATAAAAGCAAATAAATGGATAAAGGGAAATCAATAAAGGAGAGTGGTGCTAACCTAATTAATCCTCCTAGCTAGTTATGTCTACGTCTACTTACTTCCAATTACTTCAAGTGGGGTCAAATTCGAGAGGAAAACATTTGGTCAATTCACCCTAACCTATCAGCAAAGATGCCACCACAGGAGAAATCAGGCGCACCGTCATAAGTCCTGTTGTTCTTGGTCCCCTAAGCCAAGTCATTAAGTACTGCTACATGCTAGATTCATAATAGTGAGTGCCCAGCCGTTAGGAACTTAGACACTACACCCCCCCAATTCTTAAGTTCATCCAAACGATAAGTGATCAGTTGGTCAAATCGCACAAGTAGAAAGGCTCGTCAGTTGGTAATATCTGATAAGGTTTTAAAATGTACCTTTTTGAGGGGTCATTTAAGCCCTTATTTGATCACTTTTGTATCCGTTACTACGTATTACTTAATATCGTTCCTTTTCACTTTTTAGGTATCTTGAAGGCAAAATGCTGGAATGATACTTATTCGGACGAAAAGGCGCGAATATACGAAAAAAATGGCCAAAGTCAAGAATAGAGACACTCAGGCTGCTGGAACTGAAGGGGACGGCGTCAGGTGTTATCTGCGACGCCGTCGCATCACTTTTGTGACGGCTCAGTAGCCAAATTGCTTATTTCCAAGTGACAGTGTCAGGTTTTAAAAGAGTATGTCGTCGCAACTCAGACGGCCTAGATTCGATCCAGACTACGTCAGAGACTGAAGGGGATGGCGTCACAAGCATAAGGTGACTCCGTCGCAAGACTAACGTGGCCAAGATGAAACCCTAATGATGGCGACCCGACGGCGTCACAAATCAAAGGGTGACGCCGTCGCATATGTAATCTTATATATAGAATCCGAATTTTTAGTTTTCGGTGTGTAGTCTTTTGGAGTAAAAACCTAAACCGAACCAAGGCTGTCTTGTACAGTATTTTAGGGTTCCAAACCCTATCTTACATCAAGATAAGTGTTTTACTTCATTATCTTTATTATGTCTTCAATTACTTGTGTGTATGCTTGCATGTTCCCCATGTCCGGCTAATTTACTTGTGTGTTTGCTTAGGGAATATGAAACTTAATTATTGAATATTGATTGGTTGTCTCTTATCTTAATTGTTAATGATCTAGTAATGCGATAGGTCATCCGTTGTGTAGTTAATGCTTGATTAATCTTTGTGAACCTTAGTTTATAATACCTAGAGTTGTTGTAGGCTAAACCATCCGAAGAGTACCCTAGAGTTAAAGTTTATAAATCCTAGAGATTTTGTAGGCGATACCCTTTGGTAGTTTCAAAGAGTTAGGGATAAACGCATACCCTACGACCTTAGACACACAGCGCGATTAAGAATAAGGACGTGACAATTCAACCACCAATAGGAGATAATTAAGGAGTAATAAAACCTAAGTAAACACATCTTTAAATCATCATACGAGCACACAATAATTAGAAATAGACTACCCTCACCTTAGTTAATTAGATAATTAGATAATAGAGTAATCGGTAGAAATACCAACCCCCAAATCCAAACCCCGAGATTCGTACCTTTCCATTTCCAAAAAAACATAAAAAGATAAAAAATAATCTTCCTCAACCCCAACCTTAGGGTAGTAACTTCTCACTAGCATTCCTATTCCCCTAAAGAACGATATCAATTCCTGTGGCTTACCCTAATACTACACTACAACGATTAGGTTCACTGCCTAGGGTGTTGAAAAACTTGCTCGACGAAAAGGAAGTTCCTTTGACCCCGAACGACGCGTGTAGCGTTATCAAGTTTTTGGCGCCGCTGCCGGGGAATAGAATAGCTAGTTAGGAGTCCACCTCGTTTAGGTTTCCTTGCTTGATTCCTATCAAGTAAGCTTTTTTTTCTCATTTTTAGCTTCTTCGTAGTCTATCCCCCTTCTTCGTGACCTTTGTTCGTAAAACCAATCACTCACCATGATACGTGTCTTCCACCGAAGATTCTTCACACTACCCGTTCCCAATCCCAAAATTGAGAACGCAATCCCACAAAACCCTTCACCCGTTCACCACTTTGGAAATCACCTAGGGCATAATGAGATAAATTGGCAACAACAAAGTCCTTTCTATGACTCAGATTCCGATGAGGAATTTGATTATGGTGAAGCACTTGACAACGGGGAGGTCATTGATGAAGTTAGTTTTGAAATGAAAGAAGACCCCTCCCAATGTTTTGACCCTAGGTGTAGAATTGAGAAAGATGGTCCCTTTAACATGCAATTCCCTTGCAAAATAGGATTAGAAGGGTTCGATGCTTACTTGAATTCGTTCTTGCCTTTAAACTTAATCTCAAGGAACCTATACAATAAAATCAAGGTCAATGAGTTAACTTATCAAGGGAACAATGTTGTTGAAGCAGTCACTAATTTGCATGTGTTTGTTTTGAAGTTTTGTTATTTGTAGAGTTCATGGTCTTAGAAAACTTAGGAGAATTTATTGATGAGGACCTCACTCAAGTAATTTTTGGAAAACCTTTCAAGAGAATGGCTAGGTTGAATGAACGGATGATTGATGGTCTAATTACATTCTCTGATGAAGTTGAAGATTTTGTCTACCAAATGCCAGCGTGCTCATCTAGGTTTAAACACAAGGATATTGAGGCGTGTATAGAATGACCCTATTCCATTGCTTAGTGAAAGGGATAAGCAAAGTGGACTTAGGTACCCATATGAGAAAACTAAGAGGTATTACAAACAATGCCTAGAGTTAGGAGATGATTACCAAAAGAATGAGAGAACATTGGAATGGCTTAGGTATGAGCACGTAAGCGTGCAACGAGACCACGTAAGAACACGACTACGAGTCTAGCTACAAGACTCATAAATAAAGAAAAGCGCTTCGTGGGAGGCAACCCATGCTTAATTGTTTGCTTGTTTGTGTCATATATCTTTTATTGATTATTTATTCTCATGTTTAAATTTGTAAAAATGCTTTATTTTGTTTTTAACCTCGTCTTAATTACATATAAATGTATTTTACATAAAGGATAAGTGTAGGGAGGATTACACACGTTTTCAAAAGAAACGTAAACTTGAGAATTTCAATTAATTAAAAGATATACATGTGTGTTTGTTCGAGTCAAATGCTTGTATCGAGTCATAATGGATGTTTTGCAGGAAATTTTCCATATTCTAAAGATGTAAATTTTCTATAATTTTTTCCAGAAAATCGCAGACAGTTTTGTCGGGATAACTGACGGCGTCAGGATCGCCACCTGACGGCGTCAGGAAGGAGCAAAAACAACTGATTACTTTTTCTCGTTTTCTGAGCTACTTATATTTTTTTTTGGAATTTTCGGTCTTAATTTTCGAAATTCTGTAAACATCCATTTCACAAGCATTATATCCTAGTTTAGTAGAGTCCTATATATATTATTACCGCCGATTTTACGCAAAGGTTTTGTTTGTTTTCTTCATGTGTGCAGGTTTAATTTATCAAGAAGAAGATACATAAGATGAGAAGGAGCTTTTCACGCAACCGTTCTTCTTGAAGAAAGATGTAACCACCACTTTACACCGATCCTACCGAGCTAATCAGGGGAGTACTAGTTTCTTTCATCTTTTATTACCTTCCATTATCATAACTTTGATACTTTCAGGGAATATTGGGGACAATGTTCAGTTTAAGTGTAGGGAGGGAAAATAAAACGGGAACTTTGAAACTATGCTTATCCTTGAATATTTGCTTTGTCCAATTGCATTTGTGTAATAAACCATGAGAAAATGTCGGTTAGGGTAATTTTGGCACCAAATTTAAAATTTTTCATAACATATAGGAGTGGGCCATTAGTCTTAATAAAGCGTCTCATGGATAGGAAGTTATATGACTAGCACAAAAACCTTTTACCACTTAAATTCCACCCAAAATGTGAGGATCGCCCTTAGATTAGTAGGAATTAAAGCATTCATCTTTAATGCTTAGAGTGTGAACCGGTAGTATAATAGATTCTAGAACTTGTTTAGTGATGCATCTCGAGATCGCTAGTAAGACTACACTTGTGTAGTTAGGAATAACTAAATGATAAGAGGCATTAGGATAACCCTTGTTTGATACCCGTAATATAATTACTTCTTCCACATCGGTTGAGTAATTCCCCCACACTTTTGTGTTGTACTCATCTTTAGTACATGATACCCTAGTTAACCCCTCGAGCCTATCATTTTCGGCGGTTCTCGTGATGTTTCGGTTTTTTCCGGGATATCAATGAAGAGCATTGTTTACACCCCACCCCCAAATGTACACCCAAATCGCCTTATCCTACCTTTTATGCACTCACTTTTAGTGCATTATTGTTATCACCATAAAAACCCTTAGTTCAATTATCTAGTTGCTTGCATAAGTTGCTAAGTCGAGTCATATCCTTTGTATACAGTTTTGGGACGATTGAGACTCATGGGAAAAGTTAAAGTTTATGAAATGACGGGAAGGAACGTTAAATTCAAATTCCCTTTATTTGCGTAATAATGTACTCCAAGTGTTTTGATCTTTTCAATTTGGGTCAAATTAGTGTTAGAGTAATAAAAACTCAAGTGTAGGGATGTGCCTATAAATCCCTATCATTTTGATGTTATCGTAGAGGATGGTAGAGTAAAAGTGTATGAAAAAAAATAGAAAAAGAAAAAAAAATAGAGTGTTGAAAAAAAAATGGGCTACCATCCTACATCTATCTTTAAATTATCTTTGTTTGTTTCAGTTATCTAGAGTCTAGAGTGTCGAGTCTTGGCTTAGCAACGCCATTTTTCGCATGCTTGTAACATAAAGATTTTTGACTTGCCACCACTAAATCGCCTATCCCACCATACCATTTGTTTCCCTACCGTAAGCCTAACATTACAACCCTTTAAAATTCCTCTTGGATAGTCTTTCCTAGGTGCTTACGCCAAAGCGATGGAGGTTTGATCTAGTCTCAAGCCTATGGTAATCTATGTACTAGGACCGGTTAATGAGTGTTTATCTTCCATTTCCACTTTGATATATTTCATATACACCCGAGAGATGTGAGTATCCAAACACCCCTTGTGAGGTGCTAGTATGTAATTTCCGTGCTTGTTATGACTTTTGCGGGGCTTATATGTGTTGTGGATTGTTTTAAACCAATGCTTCATGACCCTAACTTATAAATTAATTGGCTAAAACACATTTGCTTGAGGACAAGCAAATACCAAGTGTAGGGATATTTGATAAGGTTTTAAAATGTACCTTTTGAGGGTCATTTAAGCCCTTATTTGATCACTTTTGTATCCGTTATTACTTAATATCGTTCCTTTTTCACTTTTTAGGTATCTTGAAGGCAAAATGCTGGAATGACACATATTCGGACGAAAAGGCGCGAATATACGAAGAAAATGGCCAAAGTCAAGAATAGAGACACTCAGGCTGCTGGAACTGAAGGGGACGGCGTCAGGTGTCATCTGCGACGCCGTCGCATCACTTTTGTGACTGCTCAGTAGCCAAATTGCTTATTTACAAGTGACGGTGTCAGGTTTTAAAAGAGTAGGTCGTCGCAATTCAGACGGCCTAGATTTGATCCAACGGCGTCCGAGACCGAAGGGGACGGCGTCACAAGCATAAGGTGACGCCGTTGCAAGACTAACGTGGCCAAGACGAAACCCTAATGACGGCGACCCGACGGCATCACAAATCAAAGGGTGACGCCGTCGCATATGTAATCTTATATATAGAATCCGAATTTTTTAGTTTTCGGTGTGTAGTCTTTTGGAGTAAAAACCTAAACCGAACCAAGGCTGTCTTGTACAGTATTTTAGGGTTCCAAACCATATCTTACATCAAGATAAGTGTTTTACTTCATTATCTTTATTATGTCTTCAATTACTTGTGTGTATGCTTGCATGTTCCCCATGTCCGGCTAATTTACTTGTGTGTTTGCTTAGGGAATATGAAACTTAATTATTGAATATTGATTGGTTATCTCTTATCTTAATTGTTAATGATCTAGTAATGCGATAGGTCATCCGTTGTGTAGTTAATGCTTGATTAATCTTTGTGAACCTTAGTTTATAATACCTAGAGTTGTTGTAGGCTAAACCATCCGAAGAGTACCCTAGAGTTAAAGTTTATAAATCCTAGAGATTTTGTAGGCGATACCCTTTGGTAGTTTCAAAGAGTTAGGGATAAACGCATACCCTACGACCTTAGACACACAACGCGATTAAGAATAAGGATGTGACAATTCAACCATCAATAGGAGATAATTAAGGAGTAATAAAACCTAAGTAAACACATCTTTAAATCATCATACGAGCACAAAATAATTAGAAATAGACTACCCTCACCTTAGTTAATTAGATAATTAGAGTAATAGAAAACCAACCCCAAATCCAAACCCCGAGATTAGTACCTTTCCATTTCCAAAAAAATAAAAGATAAAAAATAATCTTCCTCAACCCCAACCTTAGCGTAGTAACTTCTCACTAGCATTCCTATTCCTAGAGAACGATATCAATTCCGTGGCTTACCCTAATACTACACTACAACGATTAGGTTCACTGCCTAGGGTGTTGAAAAACTTGCTCGACGAAACGGAAGTTCCTTTGACCCCGAATGACGCGTGTAGCGTTATCAATATCTTAGCCTTCCCGTCTCAGTCCGCTCACCTAGGGTCAGTTGGTCATATCTCCTAGGCAATTTGCCTCTACCGCCATTCAAAACTACCGAACCAAGGGTGGCTACCAATGAACTATGCATGCATACACTTAGAAATAATTGTACGGAAGTAAAGGTAAACGCAAACAAAACAATTAAGGAATCATAACTAAGCTAGCACCAAAAGGTGCTTAGCCGCTCATATTAATCATGCAAATCAATTCAATATTCAAAGGTACGAAATACATGAATTGAACGTAAAAGAAATATAAAACGCTAATGCTTATCGTAGTGGAGTGACATCTCCCTTGGAAACAGCTCTGTATGCTCCTCTAGACCTGCCTTGAGCTTTTTCCCATGTTCTCAGAGTGTCGTGTGTGGAATGGGTATAGGTGATGATGAATATAATAAACATAAATTAAACATATAAATCCAGCGGAATCATCACCAACAACGGATCCATATTGCCATATGATCAATCAAATATAACAAACATAAGGTTTATACCTTTGTAGCGTGATTCCGGTTACAAGACACCAATCACCACCACGAATGGAACCAAGAAACCAAAAGGACCAATAAGGTTGATCCTTTCCCAATGTGTGAAACACACTACACGTCTAACGATCACCCTTTGATGCTAGTCTTAACCTTTACACCGATCCTTGCACAAGACTACCCTTAGAATTATGAAGGAAGGAAAAACAAAACCAAAATCCACTTTTGGTGTGTGTGTTGTGCCGTACAATGAGGGGAGGGGAGGGAGAGATTTGAAGACCAAATTGTAACTTACCAATGATAATCAATTATCATCAATTAGAATTAATGCTAATTGATGTTAAATCATAAGATACACATTAGGCCCTTCAAAGTCCAAATACTCCACTTTACACCCTTATGTAACAAAGGTTATACATAATGTAAATACGATAAATACATTATGATAATGGTGTCTAAGTGTATATGTGTGTGACCCCATAGGCTCACATATGACTAGCCATATAATTATTTATTATGACACGAGCATACTCCAACAGCTCCTACTTGCGAAGTCATAATAGACAAGTAATTATACAAGCAATGGTTAGCGTCTAGCAACACGCCAATGCCCCTAGTGATATGTGAGGTCAGTTTCTCAAACATTTCATTAAATGGTTTATATGTCATATATCCCTTTGTTTCAGATACCAGGTTGAACTTTAGACATGGATCAAAAGGTCATTCTAATGGTTCAACAATTATGTTCTCAATCTAGATATTGAACAAGATTACCAAGTGAATTAAGATTCATCTTAATCTCAATTGGTACGACCCATACAAACATCTGTTCAAATCATCGAGGGGCCCAATAGTATCTAACTCCAAACCATGTGGAGGAACAAATCCTATTTTGACTGCACGTGTCATTCATGTGTTTCAAATCATTCCTGATAGTGGCCTTTATAACTACCTTGTTCCGGACAGCGTTTAACCATATCAAGGAATGAAACTCCACACATGCAAAACCTGCTTGCATCTCAAGTCTAAGGATAATAGACATAACCATTTTCGAGATTCACTATATGGCGCCGATCCATGCAGTGAATACTCGTAGGTTGGGTCAGTCCAATGCTCATCACCATGAACAACATGTGAGTTTGGCAAAAAAGTCACCAAGACACTCACAATTGTCTTAATTTGATGGTACTCCCGTACCATCAACCGACAATGGACAAGTTTTGAATGAAGAAAATCATTCATGGATTTAAACATGCAAATATGGAATACGGTTGATATAAGAAAACGATAATAACCATTAAATCAATTCATTACAAAATATAAAACGCTTAGCATTCCAATTATTCAAATGCTAAAATAAGCAATCTACATGAGACTACTAGCTGGTCGAAGTCCAATGTTCCTGGCATGCCCAACATGTTTCATGCAAGGCATTGCTTTAGTAAGAGGATCAGCTAAGTTGTCATCTGTGTGAACTTTTAGAAGACGAATATCATCACTTTCGATAACTTCTGGAATGTAATGAACTTTCCGACGAAAGTGTTTGGCACCCTTTTGAACACCAGGTTCATTTGCAATGATAATGGCACTGTATTATCAATACATATCCATGGGTAGTTCATTCTTTGGGGACAACGCCAAGCCCGAAATGAATTTTCGTATCCAAAACGCCTCCATGCGGCTTGGGCGCGCAATGTATTAGCTTCGAGAGGACATTGCAATCGTGCTCTGTTTTGAACTCTTCCATCCACAGCGCCTCCATTCATGATGAAACGAATCCAGTTTAGGACTTGGTGTCATCCGATCGGTCCCTGCCAACCGGCATCGGTATAGCAAGTGATCTGAGCTCGCGGTTGTCATCACCACCATAAACAAGAAACATATCTTTAGTATTACGAAGATAATTTAATATGTTCTTAACGGCATCCAGTGACATTCACCGGATTCTATTGATACCTACTGCGTCAGGTTACGGCGAACGCTACATCAGGTCTAGTGCACCTTACCGCATACATGATGGATCCCACAGCAGAAGCATATGGGATACCCTTTATCCTTTTCACCTCTTCGGTGTAGAGGTTCTTGAGTTTTACTCAATTCCGTATTCGATTGCATTGAAAGATTTCCACGTTTGGAATCTTGCATCCTAAATCGCCGAGGATTTTGTCAATGTATGCACTTTGACTCAAGCCGATTAACCGCTTTGATCTATCCCTGTAGATCTTGATTCCAAGTATGTACGCAGCTTCGCCTAAGTCTTTCATTTCAAAACAATTTCCAAGCCAGGATTTTACATCTTGTAGCATTGGAATGTTGTTTCCCATGAGTAATATATCATCGACATATAAGACTAGAATGACATTACTTTCACTAGTTTTCATATATACGCATGGCTCATCAAAGTTTTGAGCGAAACCAATCTTTTTTATTTCTTCATCAAATCTCTTGTTCCAACTTCTAGATGCTTGCTTTAATCCATAAATGGATCTTTGAAGCTTGCAAACTTTGTTGGGATGTTTAGGATTCACGAAGCCCTCGGGTTGCACCATGTAAGCATCTTCTTTCAGGTGGTCATTCAATAAGGCTGTCTTGACATCCATTTTGCCAAATCTCATAGTCATAGTACGCTGCTATGGCTATAAGAATCCTAATAGCTTTAACGTCAGCAACAGGCGAGAAGGTCTCTTCATAGTCAATCTCGTAGGTTTGAGTATGACCTTTTGCTACTAGACGCGCTTTATATGTGTGTACATTGCCATCCATGTCAGTCTTCTTCTTGAAGAGCCATTTACTCCCAACGGTTTTAGCATTAGAAGGCAGGTCAACTTCGACCAGAACTTCATTGTCTTTCATGGATTGCATCTCCGATTTCATAGCTCGAGCCATTTATCGCGTTCGAACTTCGATAATGCGGCTCGATAGTTAGCAGAGTTCATCTTGATCCCTAACTCATGTTCCTTAGCATCGACATAGAAACCATATCGCTCAGGTGCTTGAGGTATCCTTGCGAATCTACGAATCGGAGCAACATCTCTATGAGGCTCGACATTTTCATGTTGATCTCATTTCGATGCTCACTAGTGTTACCAGAAGGTTGTGCATCTTCACTTTGAATTTCGTCAAAGTCTACGGTGCTCCCACTTGCTTCTTGTGAAATGAGAATGTTCTCAAGAAACTTCAGGCATAACGAGCAACAAATATTTTGTTCTCGGGTGGGTAGTAGAAGTAGTAACCCATCATTTCCTTTGGGTATCCACGAGATACATTTGATAGATCTAGACTCAAGTTTGTTTGGCGTGTCTCGTTTCACGAGGGCCTCACAACCCCAGACCTTCAAGTAAGACAAGTTAGGGACTTTCCCATGCCATATTTCGTATGGAGTCTTATCTACCTTCTTGGTTGGAACCATGTTGAGAATGCGAGCAGCAGATTCTAGGGCATAACCCCAAAAGGACATTGGCAACGTTGTTAGACTCATCATAGATCGAACCATGTCTAGCAAAGTTCGATTTCTCCTTTCAGATACACCATTATGTTGTGGTGTATGTGGAGGAGTGAATTGTGAGACTATCCCACACTTTTTTAGATGATCTAAAAACTCTTGACTCATATATTCGCCTCCACGATCGGATCGAAGAGCCTTTATAGTCTTATCGAGTTGATTTTCTACCTCACTTTGAAATACTTTGAACGTTTCAAAGACTTCATGTTTATGTTTAATCAAGTAAACATAACCGTATCGACTGAAATCGTCGGTAAAGTGACCAAGTAGTTAGCTCCTTCCCTAGACATGATCCTAAATGGGCCACATACATCAGTATGTATGAGTCCAAGTAGGTCTTTAGCTCTTTCTCCAAAATGGGAAAAGGCTTGCGCACCATCTTACCGATATGCAAGAAACACATTTATCAAAAGACGTCTTCAATTGATTATAAAATCCTCATCTTGTTGCAAGCCGTGTCGTTTCTTGTTTATGTGGCAAAGACGACAATGCCATAGAAAAGTTGAATCCATGTTACGTTTAGATTTCTTGTTGCTAACATTATATATAGAACCATTGTTTGAATTAGGACTACGCATATCAATTTCAAAAATACCATCTCTAGGAATAGCATTAAAATAAAAACATTATCCTTAGAAACGAAATGCCAAATCCGTAAAACATGAATGAAACCATCATCCTTCAAACGAGAAAGTGAAACAACACCTCTAGTAATAGTAGGTGCGAAATGACAATTATTCAAAACAATAACTAGTTCATTAGGAAGGATTAAATCATAGCTTCCTATCGCTTTGACTGGTGCACGATTCCCATTACCAACGTACAGGTCCAGCTTCAACTTTCGACTTCCCCTAAGACCCTACACATCATTACAAATGTGAGTCCCACAACCTGTATCATATACCCAGGATTTATTAGGAAAAGTATAGAGTTCTATAGTGAAGATACCTGATGTACTAGCCCCGCTAGCCTTGCTCTTCTTCAACTCCGCCAGGTACACCGGACAGTTTCTCTTCCAGTGCCATACCATTCCACAGTGATGGCAGGGTGCGTCCTTGGCTTGGTGCTCCTTCTACAGGTGGGGGACTTTAGGTTTGGGGGCGTAAGCAAGCTTACCCTTGCTTCTCCCTTGTCCCTTGCCAGGTGCTTGCGGTTTCCCCTTATTCTTTTTCTGGATTTTGCCTTGCTTGATAGCTAGGACAACTGGAGCTTTCTTGGGCATACCTTTTTCTGCAAGTTTGAGCATATTATGCAATTCATGTATGGTCTTGCCCATGTTGTGCATGTTGTAGTTTTGCACAAATTGTTCAAAATCCTTTGAAAGTGAGGCTAGTATCATGCTCACTCCAAGGATCTGAGGCATGGTGTATCCAAGCCGCTCCATCGATCCAGATAGCCTTTCATTTTCATGATGTGCTCTGACCGATTGTCCTTCCTCCTGCTTGCAAGCATGGAATGATCTACAGGTTTCAAATAATTCTGCTCAGCTTGCTGTTCGAACATAGTTCTTAGTTCGGTTATCATGTCAAATCTTTGTGAGGTCCTCTAAATTCTTTTGAATTTAAGGATCATGCTTCGCAAGCATAAGACAAGCGACTTCCTGTTGTTCATTAAACCTACGAGTGTAGGTATTACGCACAGCAGCGGTGGCATTTTCAGGAGGCTCAGGTAAAGCATGTCGGATGGTAAAACTTTTGTTAGACTTGAGGACAATCCTCAAGTTTCGTACCATCAAAAAGTTGTTACCATTCAATCTCTCTTTCTAGAAATTGATCGATTGACGAGTTGTTGATGGTTTGAGTTGGAGTTGTCATCTACAAAACAAACAAAATTCAAATTTTAGTATCATTCAATAATTAATCCTTTTTAAAATTAACTACCCAAGTTTTACAAGAAAAACAATTAATTTTGCGAAAAAGGCTAAGGTCCTCATTGAGATTCCACCATCACATCAGTTGATCTGCTAGCAATGGTGGATTCAATAGGTAGGTAACGTTGACCAATTGCAAATCAAGTGCAACTCTTAGATCCTTATGGGACCCATGGCACTAGTGAACAAGCATCTAGTGTCAAGCTGGCATGTTTAGTCCCATCCTTGCCTCGGGTCAAGGTCTCACCGCTTAACTCGATTAAGTCTTCCAATTTGAGAACGTGCGAAAATAAATCTAGGTCCCACGCATAGACAATAATCACCTTGGGTTACAATTCAACCTATGTATTTA
>OU343218.1:103036738-103100678 GCA_910596185.1 Chrysanthemum makinoi | reverse complement strand
TTGTAAATGATCTTAAATGTATAGTTGATAGGATGCATATTCATTATTGAAACAACAAGCAAAGGCTAAGCGCCTCTTGTTGTTGTTCAAATTGGCGAGTTACAGTGTCATTCAATCCCAAGTGTTTTTCCGCAAACATTTGGGTATATATTATTTGTTAATTGCAAATAGAATATAAACGTTGAAAAGTATAATGTGTATTCAAATGGTCATGAGTAAACTGGTTCATAAATGTTCATCATTTTTATGGTTTGCTCAAACTACGTGGACCAACAATTTTCTTTTATAAAAATGTTTGACAAGATAACTCTAATTAAATTATAATGTGCTAATGTGCTAAATGTTTTAGTAGCTTTAGATTCTTGACATTTTTTTTATTACTTGTTACCAAACGATCTCTTTTATCCTAAATACTAAATGCTTTAAAATGTTTCATTTTACTTGGGCGTAAAATACACCTTAATTACCAGGTTGAAAAAAAGACCTATAAAGTTGATTAATTGTTCGATGCATCTCATTGTCCATTTCTCAACCTCGATTTGTGTATCGGTCAAACATCTCGGTCATAATGGTCATAGAAGTTAAACGGTGGTCAAACATGTCGGAAAACCTGCAAATTTTTTTGCAAAAAATACTCAAAACTTGCTGTAAACTTGTTTTAATCACTTATAATCGTTGTTTATATCTATTACAAGTTGTTTTAAAGAAAAATTTAGCCGAAAATACTCAAAGCATAACAGAAATATTAAACACTTGTCAATCTGATTAATCATCGATTAATCCGTCTAAACCGATTGCAGATGGACCAACCTACTAAAGCGATTTTTCTAACACTAGGTTTATAGTAACAAATTGACCGTACTCTAAAGTACCGTAAACACACCGAACACCAATACTTTTGGTTTCACCAAACCGCCAACACCCACAATCAGTTGTGCTTTTTAGAACTCTCTAACCTTTTTATTTTTTGCCGTCAGCGTAACAAAAGCCTGAAAATGGGTTACAACAAGTCTAGAAAGTACAAGCAGAATAATCATCACTCACAAGCTCAATCTAGTCGTACACCTCAACCTAATCGGTAACTACTACTCTAGTTTCATTGACAAATTTTCTTTTTAATTCATTTTATTTTATTCTATTTTTTTATATTGTGTTCAGTGAAGATGAATCTCTCCCTGCTGATCCAGGTATACCTTTTTTAAATCATTTATTCAGAGGGTGTTTGTGTAAAGCTTATTTGATGGTTTATGTAAAAATTGAAAACCCAACAAGCTAATCAAATTGGGCTTATTATAGCTTTGTTGAGTTGATAAGCTCATATAGCCATAGAATTTCAACTTATTGGCTTTTCAAATTAGCTTACACAAACACCCATTTAGTTTTCTTTTCTCGTGTTTTTAAAGCTTTTACATAATGATGCAGAATCTGAAGAAGAGGGACCAGTGGTGTCAAAAATTCAGCTAGCCATGTGGGTATGTTTGTTTATTTAATTTAAAATACTACTGATATTTCGTTATAAGTTTACACGACATTATAATTTTAAGGTTAATTTGGAAAGGGCAATGACATGTGCTGTAGTGTTGTGCACTATATAGCCTGTTCAAAATGGTGTATGTACCAAAAAAAGTGATGTATTTATCACCTCCCAAATGAAAATTGATAACCTTAGAAGACTGCTTACATGCAATAAGCTGCTTTGAGTGTTTGTACGGAGTAAAATAGCATAGGTGTTTAGTTTATTTTGCAACTACTTATAGGTTACTGTCATCCGTCATAGTGGTGCATTTGATGACTGAGCTGTGTTTTGCTGTAGGATTTCGGTCAGTGTGATGTTAAAAGGTGTACAGGACGCAAACTTGCTAGGTTCGGATTCTTGAAAGTAAGTGTTTTAGCATAATCCTTCAATTCAACTAACCAATGTCTCTGCTCATAAAATATTGAACCTTTGAGCTTGTAAAGTGTGTACGTTTTTACAATGTTATTGCCTATATTTCTCCCTTTTGATGATTGATACTTACGCAGGAATTGCGAGTAGGAAATGGTTTCGGAGGTGTTGCTTTGAGGTAACTATTCTTTCCTCTTTGGTTCATATTTATGATTGTTGCTATAATTAATCTAAGGACAAATGTTAATTACCGGTACTTTGTCATGTGTATTATTTAGTTGCTTTATTGATTTGTAATTATGATCTTTTGGTGTTTCAGTCCTGTTGGACAGCAGTGCATATCAAGGGAAGATTCAGACCTGATAACAAGGAAAGGTTTGGCGGTTGTAGATTGTTCATGGGCACGATTGGATGATGTACCTTTTACAAAACTACGATGTCCTGCTCCTCGTCTATGTAAGAACTTCTAACAATAAGAAAACAACCAGACGCTATGAGCAATACGTTTGCGTGTTTTGATGATTTTTCAAGCTATTAAGCTTGGTATTATCGCTATATTCTTTCTAAACTGATGATTTGGTTGCAATGCAGTGCCATGGTTGGTAGCTGCAAATCCAGTAAATTATGGTCGACCCTGCGAGCTATCTTGTGTTGAGGCGTTATCTGCAGGTTTAATAATATGGTAACTACCTCTATGGCTCTATCCCTTTTTAAGTTTGACGATATCCATTACCATGATTAAATATGAGCTCAAGTTGTAAATAGTAGTATTCCATAGTATATTATAAATGGATGAAAAGATTCGTAACTTTTAGCAAGGTTGGCACTGTGTGGTGCTCATCATCCCACCTAATGTCATGAAGTTTTTACTGGTTATTACCATTTTAAGGCTAGTTTTGTACATCACTTCAATTAAACGCCTATCTCGAAAGCATGAACCCACAAAAAATGGCTTTATCCTCAAGTACGCTTACAAAAAATTGGAATCAGTAGAGCACCTTAATTTTTTTTAGAAAGTAAGAAAATCAAGACACTGGTTATGGGGTTAAGAAGGTTTTGAATTATTGATAAGAAAATTAAAATTCAACTAATTACTCTAAATTTGAATGTAAAACAGAGCAAAGTCTGCCAAGCAAATGTTTATGATACGTCGTAACACATTTACAGATATTTATGCCCTGCACACAGTAGATACATCATGTGAAGTTGTGAACAGACAAGGTTTACATAATTACATCTGATGTTTTCTGCTAAAAAGTTATATCTCAACCATTTGGTCATTTTCCATCTCTTCCTCGTTCATTAGAAGTAAAATATCGTGGATTTGTTTTTAAGCTAACATGTTAAAGTACGTGTATAACTTCCAGTTATTTGTTATGAACAATCTGCTGCAATCGCCTAATATTATGAAGCTCAAGCTATACAATAGTCTACTGTCTACGTATATGTTAACATTGTGGCAATATGGAATTTCATATTTTTATGCTTGTCTTCAACAGTGGCGAGGTAGAGAATGGTGAGTTGCTGCTAAGCAAGTTCAAGTGGGGTCATTCTTTCCTGTCCCTCAACAGGTATGTTGAGTACCTTCTGTACCCATTTATCAATATTATTTTCTGTATGTGCACTCGTTCTCTTTATCCTACTAAAACAATAGACATCTCTATATATACAAGTGATGGAAATCTCTAATATCGTGCTTGCACTTGCTTTAAAAACGACCATTAAAGTTTAAGAAGTAACCAAAATGATAGATGTGTTTAATCTGAAGCGATGTTCGTAGTGTGAGAATGCATCTATTTGTCAGTGTCTGATTGTTGGTTAAGTTGCCGAATGCAGGGAACTTCTGAAGGCATATTCCAAATGTGAGAACAGTGCTGAGATAATTGCAGTCCAAAATTCTTGGTTATCTGAGCAAAGCTCTAAGGTTCCCAAGGTTTTGCCAAAGGAAGAAGGTATTTTCAGCCTTCTGTCAGCCTTTCTCTTCTCTTTTTATTTGGCAAGGTTCAAACAGAAAATACATAACCTGGAATATAGGCGGCAAATGGCAGGTCGGGTGATGGGTAAAAAATTAATGTTTTTTACACAACTTTATTATTAATAAATAGTTTTTTGACAATAATTAGAGATACACCTCTAGCATAAACCTACACACTTTTTTGCTGTCATCTTTGCTGTTTCACTACATATATTGATATCCCGTCTTCTGCTTTTACAGAGCCAGATGATGCACACCATAGTGAGGATGAAGGATCAGATGATTCTGATGATGGACTTCCACCACTTGAACGGAATTTAAACCATATTACTCTGGAAGGAAGTGATGACGAAAGTGAGTAGTTTCGTATCATAGATTACTAAATAGCTGTCTCTTAGCCCTTGGTTTAAACCTTTATAAAGAAAGATGGATAGAACAGTTAAATGTTGGTTACAAGTATATGTCTGCAAGTTTTGATTGATCCCATAATGTTTCTTGATAATTATGCTGTCTTATGTTTAACTGGTTTTATCATTTTATTAAGCGGGTTCAGTTAGGTGCCAACTAGTATTTTTAATGATGGGTATTTCTCACTTCACAAGAAATAAGTTTGGATTCACTCTTATTCCATGATTTTGTTGGTACTGCTAATAAGCACATGTCGGTGTTTTCCGCTTTATATTTTAAGCAATTTGCTGAGTTACTAGAAACGGTAGCACTAGCCATGATGAAAGTCCAACTACCTCAACTAGCAAATCCAAGTATAACTTTTAATGGCGTGTGCAAGTAAGACATGTGATACTTTTGAATATTGTAATTACGTTGGTAGGAAGAGTTCAGTTGAACCCAACAAATTATGACTCGTTCTGTACATGCCATCCATAATTTTATGATACGCCACGTTTGTTTGAAGATGAATTATTAGCTTGACCAAATAAAACAGTTTTCACAAGTCTATTTAGGGTCCGTTTGGTTTGCTATCCGGAATAAGTATCGGTATGGATTACATAAAAGGGTGGAATGAAAATGGATATGAGTTAAGGTATCAATTTTGATATTGTTGTTTGGTTTAATTAGCAAGATTTGGGAATCATGATTTTGATTATACCAGGTCATCATCTTCAATTAGGATAAGCTCATTTTTTATTTGGGAATTGATACTTACACCAAATTTTTTGATACATTAACACAATTTATGCATTACAATTTGTGCATGCAATCTTTGTAATCGTAAATTGTGATAAAAATGTGAGTATCACCTCCCTTTTTATTTTTATTTACATTTGGATTTACACCAAAACAAAAAAACCCTTCTCAAATCTAACTTACATGTAAATCTCAAAAATAAAATAAAAATATTTATCATCTTTCCATTGTTATAGTATGAAAAAGAAGGGATAATAACAAAAAATGCATCATACTTGTCACTTTTTGTTGTTGTGTGTATTGAATTTTTTTTTATTTTGTGTACTGAACTTTCAAATTTGATCACTGTGTGTATTTTCTGACTATTTTACCTCTTTTTTTTTTTTTTTTTTTCAAATTTTGAAAGATAAAATGGTCATTTTACATGAGAATATGCAATACTCACAATTATAAATTTTTAAAGAGTTATACACAATAAGAAAGAAAAAATTTCGTACCACAAAGAAAGTGACAAGTATGATATATTTTTTTTTGTTATTATCCCAAAGAAGAATTATCTAAAGGAAGCTAGAGGCATGACAAACTGTTAAGGGATAGATTATTCATAAAGTACTTTTCCCTTGCATGATATTATGGTGACAACGACGATTGATAAAAGGAAAATCTTTTGTTACAATAGAAGCAGAAGTGATGTGGATTATTCAAGAATCGAAGTTGCTCGTCCTCTGTTGGGATGTACTACTAAACCTAAATTGGGGCTATCTCCTAACCTTCTATTGAATCGATTGGTGCCATTTCTTCTTTTGGAGGCATGCAAATAGATTCATTTTGTCCTTGGCTTGTGAAGCACAAGGGAATGAGGTAGGGTAGCCAAAGCTCCCAACAAAGAGATATGACAATCCTTCCCAAGTAATGCATAAGCAAGATCAGGACTAGATGGGTGTGAAGAGTAGGGGGATCTCTTGTGCAAAGCAAAGACATGTACGTGCTAGCAAAGAAGGGAAGTGGCAAGGGATTTCAAACATTCACTTTGAGAAGCAAGAATTACATTATTTTGTTCACTCAATTATTCAAAAGAAGTATAAGTTATGCTTTGATTTTTATTTATTTGAATATTGTTAGTTGGAAACAAGACTGCTCCCAATGGTGGGAGTGAGCCTCTGTGATGAGCCAACCTCGTGCTCTACCTTCTTGGCACATCCATGAAGTTGTGCAAGTGTGGGATTCTCATTTTTATATAACGGCAGATTATTAGAAAATAAAAATAAATCACTACCTATTTCTCTTATTATTGGGAGCAACAAGGAGAAATAAGGATGGATTTTAATGTTGGTGGTGGCTGCAAACAAAGGAGAAATAAGGGTGGCTATGTTTGTAGAGATGGGGTTTGGTTTATACGAGATTAATTAGGCAAAGTGGCTTTTTATATGCAAGAATTTAAGGTTATTAAAAATGGGTCTTGCAATAACAAATGATATCTTTTGAACTGGTAAGTAGGTTTCGTTTATGGGCCATTGTATCCGAAAATTTGAGATATTATTAAGATGTTTGTGGTTATATTGGACTTGGGCTGTTGTAATCCGAAAATGGTTATTAAATTTGGAATGTTTACGTCTTTTATTTCGTACGTTTACGTTTTTAATTATTTATGTAATGGTTTTATCAATTTAATGAATAAAAGTTTTAGTTTTTAATAAATAAATAAAAGGGGTTAAAAGGAGAGGTGATGTGACCATTGGGGGTGAAAAGTGAGAGGGATTGAGGGGAGGTAAAGTGGTGTGATCATTGAGAGTAGTCTAAGGGTCAAGGGTGTGGGCAGGAAAACAAGAAGGGAAAAAGCGGGACCCTCAAAATTACCACAATTTGGTTAGCGGGAAAGAACAAAAAGAAGACTTACGTCCCAAGTGAAAATGCACACAAACCAAAAAAATACAAAAGGGACTTTTGTTATTTTAAGAGAGAGAGTATTGTTCATTATACTGTGGGTAGGTATTTATGTTTTAAGAGTCTAAATGATAAAAGATAGAAAAAAAATAATGAAAGAGGGGTAGGTATTTATGTTTTGGGAGTCTAAATGATAAAAGATAGAAAAAAAGTAATGAAAAAAAGAATGTGCTGCAATGATTGAAGGAAAGTTAAGAAAAATATTTAGGAGAGAGAAAAGCGGATGTGGCGAGGAAAAACGTCTCACCACACCCTCCACACTAATAAAATGGTTAAAATTATGGGGCCATGTATCATTCGTGGGTATACATTGACTTTTTTAGTGGAATGAAATATGAAGAATAATATTGAATTCAATAAAATATTAACCAAACACATTTACTATGCAATTCATCCATTGATTCCGATTCTCATACATTTAAGGGCATGTTTAGTATGACACTTTGAATTGAGTTTGATGACGAAAAGCATTAATTACATGTTTGGTTCTTTCTTTTGACTAAAGGAATGATTACATGTTTTACGTTTTTGTCAGTTTTTTATCTGATTTCGACCTTTTTTTTTACATTTTTGTCCGTTTTTATCCGTTTTCCTTCTTTTTTTATCTGTTTTTCGCCCATTTGTTTTTACGTTTCTCTTCGTTTTTATCCTTTTTCATTTGTCTTTTATCCGTTTTCGCACGTTTTTTACGGTTTCATATGTTTTCGCCCATTTTTTATGTTTTTGTCCATTTTTATCCGTTTCATTAGTTTTTTTATCCGTTTTCGCCAATTTTTTTACGTTTTTGTCCGTTTTCATTCGTTTTTTATCCGTTTTCGTCTATTTTTAAATGTTTTCTTCCGTTTTTTTATCCGTGTTCATTCATTTTTATGTGTTTCATCCCCTTTTTACGTTTTTGCCTGTTTTTATACGGGTTTTTTTTCCGGTTTTTATACGCTTTCGTCCGTTTTCAGGTAGTTTTCGCCATTTTTTTTACGTTTTTTTCTATTTTTTTATGCTTTCGTCCATTTTAGGTAGTTTTAGCCCGTTTTTTACCTTTTGTCCGGATAAAGCGGCAAAAACAATTAAAAGCAGGCAGCGTATAAAACAAACAAAACGTAAAAAATGAGCGAAAAAATATAAAGCGGACGAAAACAAATAAAGCGGAATAAACGCGACGAAAACATATAAAAAGCAGATGAAAGCGGATAAAAGCGTAAAATGATGAAAAGCGTAAAAAATAGATGGAAAGCGTTAAAAATGGTAGCGGATAAAGACAAATGAAAGCAGCGTAATAAGCGGATAAAAGCGCGCAGCGGGTAACGCGGACAAAACATAAAAACATACGAAAACATATAAAACTTAAAAGCGTGCGAAAATGGATAAAAACCAATGAAAGCGGATAAAGCGTAAGAAAGCGGTAGCGGATAAAAACAAGCGGAAGCGGATAAAAGCGGATAAAGCGTAAAAAAGGTAAGAAAGCGGATAAAAAGCAGAGACAAAAGCGTAAAAAGCGGTAGAAAACATAAAAGGGCGAAGCGGATAGCGGACAAAAATATAAAAAGCGATTGAAAACATATAAAAAGCGTAAAGCGTCGTAAGCGGATAAAAACAAATGAAAGCAGATAAAAAAGCGAACAAAAGCGGATAAAATGTAAAAAAAGGGTCGCGGATAAAAGAGCGGAACAAAAGCGTAAAAAGGGCCACAAGCGGATAAGCGTTATAAAAAGGACAAAAACATAAAAAGCAGGGAAAACGAATAAAAGCGAGCAGCGGACGGCTTGTGTAAAACAATGGTAGAAAACTATTATTATTGAACTAGCGAAAACTATTATTTGAAAAAATAGGACTAATGGTGCAAAAATTATTAACGGATGGACTAACAGTGCAAACACTTAACGAAGAAACTAACAGCTCATCCAAAATAGGGACTAAATGAGTGCAAGGTTTCAAAAATAAGTATCTCTGGTGTAATTAAAACGACTTAGGGACTAAACATGAAATCTTAGCAAACCACAAGGACCAAACGTGTAATTTTTTCATATATTTAATTAAATATAATTTTGCTTACATAAACCTACACAAAATTCAAATCCTAATCCAACTTCACTTCTAAACCAAACGAACCCTAATTTTGTAAAAAATGATGATTAATTAGTTGGTGTACTTTTTGTGGAAAACTAGAATGGGGGTTGAATAGTTTTGCCGATTTTAAGTTAGTTTCAAAAACTTTAGATTTGATGTTATGTGAAATCGTATGGATGAAGAGAAATTATAGATCTAAGAGTAATGCAAGTAAAGAAAGCAAGTAAAGTAAAGGATAGAAATGACACAACCGATTTATAGTGGTTCGACTACAAGAACACCTTCCTTGCCCTACTCCACTCCCCGAGTCACCTACTCGAGAGTTCAAGCACTATGTCAACAAACTCCTTCAACTTGGCGGAGAAGCCTTCACAGCGTTGCTTACACTTTTTCCGGTACAAAGCTAAATACCGAGTCCGTAACACGGAGGACCAAACCAACACTACTATAACACAACAAATATGTGAAATATGAAATACAAGATCTTCGCTATAGAAATCTTGTGGTGGAACAAATCAATCAAAAGCCCCTTGCTTGGATGACTTGTAGAATGCTCGTGATCTCGCCTTAGAGAATGACCTATATAAGAATCACAATAAAAGAAAGAAGAACTACTCTCTAGATCAAGTGATCTTTTGTTAGAAGAGTGTAAGAATATATGAGAGAGTTTGTAAGAAGAGGGTGAGTAAAAATGAAGAAATAACTCTCTATTTATAGGTAAATTCTTGCTACTGTTGCACGGATCCCACGGATCCCTTGCTTGAGGGATTCGTCTAGTGTAACTTGAGGGATCCGTGAGACACTCCTGTTTGCCCATGGGTTTTAGGTTATGGGTCATGAGTCATGTGTCCTAGATTATGGACCATGGGTATTTAAATAGATACAATGTATCTAATAGATGCAATGCATCTAGACAATAGTTATGGGTTAACTCCATGGGTTATGGATATGCTCCATGGGTATGGGTCATGAGTTGTGGTTTTTACCCATCCTAATAAACTATTACAACAAATGAATCATTACAACAATTTGTATTAAATGATTATATGAAGATGCTTTACAAAAATAACATGTATCCTTATAATTTTACTTATGATAACATTATATTTGTTATCAACAAAACACAAAGAGATCGATAAATATTAATAAACTTTTTTACGGTTTATTTGTATTAACAATTTCCCCCTTTTTGTTGATGACAAAACATAATGTTATGATGAGTAAAACTTAAGATTAGATGTATGTTTTGAAGACATAAGTTTTACTTCTTCTCCCCCTATTTTTCGAAACAAAAAGTGACCCTAATGAAGAAATAAAGTGTGGAAAAATAGACCACGTATCCCGAACTCCCCCTTGACGGTAGCTCCCCCTAGAATGGGGCGTCAAGTGAGAAAATATAAAAACCTACAAGGTAAAGGTTAATAGTAATGTGCATAAATAATCTTGTGATTGATGATAAACAAGATTGGGATCCAAGGTATGTAAACAAAGCCTAATAAAATAACAAAATGTAGTGGTATTTATGCCACATACAAACATGTAAAACTAAGAGCAATACTTCTTCAAACGAAAATGACTCAAAAAAAATACTAGAGAAAATAATAAAATGATTCCTTCCATGCGTGCATAAGGTTATGGATGGAGGTTTTGGTGAGTGATAATGTTGATTCGATCAAGGATGAGGTTAAGTGTGAGTCGCATCTCTTCCCTAATTTCTATTGCAAGATCCCTAGTGGATTGGCAATGTTCACCATGTAAATGATGTGAGTAATGTGTGCGGAATTTTTCCGGGTTAGTTTGATTTGTGAGATGCGGAAGTTGTGGTGGAAAAGTTGGAAAATATGGATCAAAGTCCGGAATGCTTGAAAATGGTGGTGGAAAAGAACCTAGATGTTCTTGTAAGATAATGGGAGCTAAAGGTGGTGAAGTTACAAGATCATTGTAAATTATGTTTGGAGATATGGGAGGTGTTAAAAAGACTAGTTCTTTTGGGTTGGCTTAGTGGGATCTTGTTAGAGTCTTAAGGAGTACCAATAGAGTGACTTTAGGTGGAGACTTGATAGGTGATGATGGTGGTGTGCTTGTTGAAGATGATGGAGGTGCTACTATGGAACCATTTGGTGGTGAAAGAGTAGTTGGTGATGAACTATTTGACAATGGTTTGGCTAAACGACAAGGCCGGATGCTAATCCGTGCGGTTTTTCTAGATTTCGATGGTGGTACTACGGTAGGTGGTAGGACAAAATTTTGAATTTCTTGAAAGGGATTGTTTGCACTAGGTGATTCATCTGTGTTGGAAAATCTTTTGGATGACATGATGATGTTTGTTTGTAAGGTTGATAGTGATGAAGATGCAAGCATTTTGGGAAACCTATTTATAGAAAAAAATAATGCATTGTAATGAATGCTTGACCCAAAATGTGGACTAAAATCTAATGATTAGATATGAATTTAAGGCATGTGATCATGAGAACACAAGCATTAAGTAACATATTCATTAGTAAAAAGGGTAAAATGATGAAAATATAGAGGTTTTTAGCCAAAGTGAGAAAAATAGAAGAGAATTTTAGCTTCTCATGGATCCCACAGATTCTTCCCTTGAGGGAACAGATCCAGCGTTAATCTTTGGGATCCGTGAGTATCTTTGGCGGTGACTCGAGGCGAAAAATTTTCCTTTTTGAAAACATTTGTGCCTAGTGTGTGCCTATATGCAAACCATTTGGAGTTGCGGTTATATCGACTCCTAAAAAGAAAAGAAAAATAGACTAGAAGTGAAAAAGCATACTATTATGTGAGATAACCCGAGTGCTCCTAATTCATTGTTGTTTAAATGAATGTACCGACATGTTAGTTATGTGTCCTCTTTAGCATTCAAAAGACATGAGATGCAATGAAAACGGGTCGTTACTTTGTATTAATAATGAAAAAGAGGTTTGTCACGGCATTAGAAATAGCTTTTATGAAGTGATGGGAAGAAGTATCCTTTTTAGAAAGCATTTTGAAAAAGTTTCTTTGTTTGAAGAAAACGTTTATCCTTGAGAAAAAATAGGTATGAAATTACGTGTTGTAAGAGAAATTTACCTTGAAAAGTAAAAGAAATTTATGAAAGTACGAGTTGTAAATAAAACCTATCTTGGGTTTTGAAAAATTCCCGTATTTTTTGTGAGTTGTGTGTGAAATAGAGATCCTAAACTCAGAAAGAAGAAGGCTAGTGTTTACATACCTTGTAGAGTTTAAAAACTAATTACTACGATTGTTCCATGAGACCAAGACTAAGACGAAGTAGGTTGAATTGTTCCGCTTCAGCGGTTTGGTGAGGACGTCGGCTATGTTGTCTTCGGACGCTACCTTCTTAATAGAGATGTTCCCCTTTTGAACATTGTCTCTTAAGAAGTGATGACGAATCTCTATATGCTTGGTGAGAGTGCAATACGGATTCTTGCTTAAGTCGATAGCACCTTTGTTGTTACATAGAATGGCTATGTCACTTAGGTGAATGTCGTAGTTAACTAACGCTTGTTTCATCCATAGTGCTTGTTGGCATGCTTTGCCGATGGAGAGATATTCGGCTTCGGTTGTTGATATGGCCAATGTCGTTTGCTTCTTTGAGAACCAAGATGTTAAACAACATCCCATAAAGTACATACCCTCGTACTTTTGGTCGACATAATCACTGCATGGTCGAATCGCATATACAATGATTTCTACTCCGTGCCCAGGATACCATAATCCTAATTGATTCGTACCCTTAATGTATCTAAAAATTCTTTTGACCGCTTCTAGATGTGATGTTTTAGGATCTTCTTGAAACCTAGCACATAGACAAACACTAAACATGATATCCGGCCGACTAACCGTAAGGTAGAGAAGACTACCAATCATGCCACGGTATTTTGTGTTATCAATGGATTCGCCGTCTTCATCTTTTGTAAGTTTAGTGTCGGATGACATTGGTGTTCTTATGGGTTTTGACTCTTCTAACCCAAATTTCTTTAACATCTCTTTTATGTATTTAGATTTACTAGCAGGGTACCCGCGCGTTGCAGCGCCGGGTACCCTGAAATAAAAATTTTCTATGAATAATGTATTTTAGTTGATTATGTTCTTTTAAACAATAAATTTGCGGATATCAAGAATTTCGTATAGCCCATGCCCGTTCGGGCTCGAACCCGTTTGCCTGTGTCTGCTCGGGCTCGACCCGTTTGGTCCTCGCCGTTTCGGGCTCAAGCCCATTTGGCCCGTTGCCCGTTCGGGCTTGAATATTTGTATAATGTGCTTTATTATTTGCAGTAGTGAAATTTAATGCAGGAATTGTGTTTAATTTGGTTGTACAATATGCTTGATAATTTGTACTTCTTATGTAAGGGGTGTTTTAATAATTGTATTAATTGTATTTATTAACCAGTTAAATAATTGACTACGTTAAATAGCATTAATGTGGTGTTTTGTTGTACACTATGCTTCTTGTCTTGTACGTCTGAAAATTATGTACATTAAAGTGTTGTACACTATGTTTCTTTTCTTATAAGTAGTAGCCATTACAATCATTAATAACATTGACCACTTTAATAGCATTAATGTTGTAAGTCTGAAAATAAGTTTGAAAATTACATCATGCTTATTTTGTTGTACACTATGCTTATTTTGTTGTAAATCTAAAAATTGGTTGCAGCTATTGTACATCGTGCTTAAATGGTTGTAATTTTTTGTTAATGGGTGTTTTTAATAGCATTAATTTTGTTTGATAGAATTTTGGTCTTAAAATGACTCCACGCTTTATTTTGTTGTGCAATATGCTTACTTTGTTGTAATTCTGAAAATTGGGTGCATTAAAGTGTTGTAAATCATGCTTAATTTCTTGTACGTCTTAAAATTAAGAGTGAAGTGCCTTCGTGCATTATAAGTAATATAGATTAAAGAAGATATCATCTTCTACTTGTTTGATTTGTAGACCAAGAAAGAAACTTAGTTCTCCCATCATACTCATCTCGAACTCGTCATGCATGATTTTAGAGAAATCATCACACATGTCTTGACAAGTAGATTCGAATATAATATCATCCACGTATATTTGAACAATGATTATATGTGATTCCTTTTTCTTAGTAAAAAGTGTATTATCAACCAACCCCATGGTGTAGTTGTTTTTAATTAAAAATGACTTGAGTCTATCATACCAAGCTTTTGGGGCTTGTTTAAGACCGTAAAGAGCTTTCTTTAACTTATACACATGTTTAGGTTTTTCGAAATCGATAAAGCCCATAGGTTGAGCTACATATACTTCTTCATTAATAAAACCATTTAGAAAAGCACTTTTGACATCTATTTAATAAAGCTTAAGATCATTAGCACAAGCATAAGCAAGAAGTATTCTTATAGATTCTAATCTAGCCACGGGGGCTTAGGTCTCATCAATGTTTATTCCTTCTTGTTGATTATACCCTTGTGCAACGAGTCTAGCTTTGTTTCTAGACACTACACCGTTTGCATCTAACTTGTTTTTATATACCAATTTGGTTCCTATTATGGTTTGATTACTAGTTGGAGGGACGAGTGTCCAAACATCGTTAGAAACAAATTGATTTAACTCTTCTTGCATAGCCATTACCCAACTTTCATCTTTTATGGCTTTTTGTGTATTCTTGGTTGAGACAAAACAAAATAAGCTACTTTGGTTTTATACTTGAGACCTCAAGGTTCTTTCGTTTAATTTTCCTATGACCTTATCTACGGGGTGATCTTTAGACTCTTTAATATTGATGATTTCATTATTTAAAGGTTTATCTTCTTTGTTTGTATTTTTCTTTATTTTTATAGCTTCACTCTCTACTATCTCGTCATCGACAAGAGGTAGAGTAGGTTTGGGTGGACTCTCATCAAATTTTACGTTTAATGACTCTTCAACCTTCATTGTTTCTTTATTTAATATGACATAAGTTTTGCTATTAGGAGAGTAACCTAAAAGGATACCTTCGGTTGATTTAGGATCAAATTCTGTAAGGTAATCTTTAGTGTTAAGTAGATGATGAGTGTGTAAATACTCATCATTTTTAGTCAAATCTGAGCAAAAGCGTTTAAAATGCTTTCAAATGCATCAAAATAATAAAAATATTCCAAAATTGCATTTTATATGTTTCAGATGCAAAATGTTTAAAATCGGATGAAAAATGAGCAAAGTTTGCATAATTGGCAGTTTCAGTCCCCCAAGTTTCTAAAATTGTCAAAAATAGTCCATGAGTCCTAATTTCAAAAGAAAAATCACCAAAGGTCCTTTTTAAATCATAACTTGTCAAAATTAGTCCTTTGGTGAAAATTATAAAATTTTGAGAAAATACAAGAATGGTCCTTGACTTTGAAATTTGGCAGAAATGGCCCCTGGAAAATGGCAGAATAGCAAGTTTGGTCCTTATACTTTTGAGAGTGTCGGTTTTAGTCCTTGGAAGAAACTTTGCATAATTGAGGATTGGTCCTTAATTTTCGAATCTACACTTTAAGTCCTTGTATTTATACCCTTGTCACAATCATTTTGGACCCTATCTAAACCCTAAGTGACCCCTGCCATTCTACATTTGGACCCCCGGCTTATTAATAGCACGTGGTCAAACCACTTGGTCAAATCCCACAAAAGCGCCCGAACCTTTATCTTCTTCAAGCTGGCTTCTTACAAAAGTATGGCCAACACTCCACAGCCTCTCACCTTATCACTAACTTGTCCCCCCTCCAAACACTACATCCAAGAAGTTTTGATTACTCCCCTCCTCCTAACACTCAATCTCATCACAGTTGTTAAAAATCAATTCTCGCCAAAAATGATCAAATGGCCAAAATTCACTCTTTTCATCCAATGGTCCAAATTTATGGTGGGATTAGCTCAGAGAGGAA
Source organism: Chrysanthemum makinoi (assembly GCA_910596185.1). Lineage (NCBI taxonomy): Eukaryota > Viridiplantae > Streptophyta > Magnoliopsida > Asterales > Asteraceae > Chrysanthemum > Chrysanthemum makinoi. The sequence continues at coordinate 103,084,782 of OU343218.1, read as the reverse complement.
AGAGAAACAAGTTGGAGCTATAAAAGAGAGTGAAGAAGCTAGCTAAGGGAGTAGTTAGCTTTTTTAGTTTTTCTTTAATGTCGTATTTTAAATTAATGTCTTAGTTTAATATCAAATGTTGTAATTTCAAGTTCTATGTATTACATTTAAGTTAAAAGACTTTTGTAATGGGTTTTTGATCATCAATCTAAGTTTTTATATAAGCTCCAATTTTCAAGTTTGCTATTAAAAATTTCAGTTTCATTGTCTTATGCATAAGCTTCTATCGACTTCTTTTAAGTTCAAACAAGCTCACTTAAGCTTCTTTTAGCTTTTGATAAGCTTTCAAATCATTTTCAAACAAAATTGTCATATAGTCAACAAAAGTCAATCCGGTGATTATTCTTGGTTCAGAAATGGAAAAGGGTGATGCAGAGGTTGATTTGGGTTTTATTAGCTTAGGATAGAATAGGTTTGGGTTTGGTTTAGCTTCGCATAAAATTTGGACACAGTGGTTAGTAAGATTTCTTATTTTCACTTTTCATGCCATTTTGCATTCCATGCACAGTATGAATATCTGGGTCACAATTGGTTGTTATGTGTTTAATTAGTCGTAATTAGGTAAGTTAAACTTAGTTTGATAAGTATCTTAAAATTTGGATCATTAGCTAGCCCATTTTTATTTGCATATCGAGTTATATACAAAGGTGTTTGGATCGACTTATTGCTTTCTGCATTAGAGGTGGTTTCAGTGGTTAATGCTTGTTGGATCATGTTTGTTAAGTCTAAATAAACTCATCTCTGTCTTATTTTTGTGCTTGTTACCTGCCAAAGTCAAAATCCAACTTAAGCTATCTCAACAGATTAAGCTGTTGAGATTTTTGTAAATCCAAAGTCTTGAATTGTGTTTAAAGTTCATAGATAAAGGTTGCTTTAGCTTCATTTCATTCATTAACATCTAGTTTAGTCCAAAAATTGGCTTCAAAATTCATTTTAGTCAACTTTCCACTTTTTCATCAAAAGTCAAAATTTGAAAACCAGTTTTAGCTCAACTAGAGGGAATTTTCTTGAGCTTCAGCTTAAGGGCCAAATCGGATGAAACTTGTTGTTTTAAAAGCCCTCTTGGTCTATTTCCTTATATCTATTTTAGTATAATTTTGTACATTTTGTTTAAGCCCCAAAGCTGCTTTCAAAAATGGCCTAAGTGCCCCTGTTCATAAACATCGACTTATCTTTGAGTTTTGCAGAATCTTCTGAGAGCTTGTGCAAGGATCATGTGAACTCACCTAGGTCTGATTTTTGGTTTACAAGATCTCACCCAGGTCTTGTATAGGTTCCAAGTTATTGTTTCTAGTTTCTAGCTTATTTGTGTGCTTATTATTCAGCTCTCAGTAGGCACCTAAATTACTGTTTTAGCTTATATCTCATTTCATCAAATCTGATCAAGCTTGCCATCCAGTGGTTAGAGCTTGTTGATTTCAGTTGCATTGGTCACTTTTAGCTTATTTAAGTTCTTTTTAGTTGGTGCTTGTTGTGCTCCTCTAGCTTATCCAAGTGCTTATTTCATAAGCACTTTGTGCATCGATTCTAATTCCTCCACACAAGCCCATGTTTTTCCATTTTTCCTAGCTCCCTAATATTATTTTAAGCTTTTCCTGAAATTTTCATATTTTTCCAAGCTTGTTTGCTATTTTTTCTTAATTTAAATTAGTTTTTAAGTATTTTTAATTAGCTTTAAATACAAATAATTAAGAAAAGTTTCAAAAAAAATAATTTTTCAATTTTATTAAGTTAAGATAAATGTAAAAAGCAAAAAAAAAAATATTTTTCCATAATTTTCTTAGTTTAAATAGTAATTTCTAGCATTTTAATTAGTTTTAAATAGTTTTAAATTAATAATAAATACATAAAAAGTATAAAAAATATATTTTCAGTTTTAAAATTAGTTTTATGATATTTTAGATTTTTTTAAGTCTTAATTTTATTTTTCTAGCTTTATTTCATATTTTCTTGTATTATAAGCTATTATTTATTAATTAAAATAGTTTTAATTAATAATAATTAATTAAATAGTTTTAAAAATAATTTTATTTTTCTAATAATTTTCTTTTATATTTAGTATTGTAAAAATGTATTTTTCATATCGGTGGGTATTTTCCTTCTTTATTTTCACTTTTTATTTTGTGCGTTTCGTTATTTTATTTAAGCGTAAGTTTTAAGTTTTAAACGTTCATCATTTTAAATATAGTGATAGCGTTTTTTTAATATATTTTATCTTTTTAATTTTCTTAATTTGTATTTAAGTCGCTTTAATGTATAAACTTTTTCAGTAGTGTAATTATCCATCCAAATCCTTTCCGATCATTATCCTTAGTGATCATTCTATCGTCTGATCAAGTGTTTGCACACCATTGAGTCTCAGGTGGGACATAACGACCGAGAATTCACTATATTCTCCTGGACTTCATTGCATTTGTGTGCGGCGGTTTTAAGCTTTTACGGTTAGCCATTCACAAGTGGCTAGCTTGTGTGAGTAGCTTGACGGTTCGACGTGATCAAATTTTAAGCGCCCTTGCTGTCATGTCTTTGATTGTCTTACGTTTAGCAGATTAGTAATTTGGATATTCACTCTTTGTTCATACCATCCATCTGTATATGTTTATATTTTCTTATCCAAAATACAAAAATACTCTTCTCATTCCTCTTATCCGTATGATTCTATTTCTCTTACCCTCTTTCCGCATCGTTTGATTCTACTCTTCTTTAACCTCAAAACCGTTTAATTCTATTTCTTTAACCCTCTACATGTTTAATTCTCATGGCGACATTCGATTATCTCGTTGTTTCCACTTTGCAAAAGCCGTATGGAAGAGGATCACTCATTGTCGAATCCGGATTGTTTATGCAAGCGATGTGGAAGGATGGGTGCAAGAAAATATTGTTATTAGTGCGAATTATCTGATAACTCTCTCGATGATTCCCCAAGTTTTTCCGACCATCCGCCACAACCCGATGAACCCGTTCAAGGACGGAGACCATACGGAAGTGGTGGAAATTGCTAGCTCTCGAGCACACCACTTGTCCCACCTCGGATTTTTCGAATGTTCTTGAGATTTGATAATCATTGGATCACCATGTTGGTTTTGTTGATTCTTTGAATAAAGCGATTCCTTCATAACTCTCGATGCAAGCGTTTATTCCTTGTGTCGGTTGTGGTGAGCCTCTTTTTGGTTCACCACTGTGGTGTACATGTGTACAGTGTGGTAATGATATCCATAACGGGAGTTGTTTGTTTTGTGGTTCGAGGAATTCATTTGATTATGATCCTAATCGGAACTCATTTAACGACCCTCAAATTTTTCAATTACCCATACGGCCCGACTTATCTTCATACAACCAACATTACTGTTGTGAATTTTGTGGAGGTCCTCACCAAGGATTTGAGTGTCAATCCGAAACACGTTTGTCTATGAGCAGTTTTCGGTGATGCTCCGAACTTTGGTTATAACCAAAATCCATATGATTCACCGGTCCGGACTCAACAGTTTTATTGTTGTGAGTGTGGAGGTCCCCAGCCGACTCGATTGTCAAATAGGGAACCCAGTTCCTTGTAGCAATCATGACTCTTACATGTTTGACAATTTCCAACCTCCACAACACTATACGGTTCAAACTCCACGAGTTGTTGTCTCAAGAAATTTCCCAAGATTTTGAAACCACAATGAAAAAACTTGATGATATAATTCAAAACCTTAAGAATCAAGTGAGTGGTGAAAAGACCATGGGAGAATTGCTAGCCGAAGAACGGGAGGCTCGCAAATCTAGGGAAGAATTATTAGCCCTAGAGCATGCAGCTCTAAAGCGTTCCCAATTTCTTAAAGGCAGAATTCTATATGATGATGGCGAGGAGGGTTTTATCCTTTTAAGAATATTATTTCTCAACCCCTCGGTCGGTTGATATCCCGGCCATTGAGATTCCATCTCAAACAACTCTATCACACCGAAATTCACACTCACTCTACGAACATGGGGGCGAGCATCCGACCTTAATCGTTCACGAAAAGGAATCGGGGCAATTCATAAAGTCTAGTGTTGAGAACCTTGTCCCAATCCCAAGAGAGTCACAGGGAATTCTTGGGCATTTGTGTGATATCCCTACCCTCTTTTCTTCCCAAAGATCATGTTGAGATGTTCTCGATTCTAATGATGACGATTCGTTATCTTGTGGAGACATCGTTTATGTGGAAGATTTACCTTCTAAGCTTGTTAGCTTAGAAGAAGAATGATGAAGTTCTTGACGACGGAAATCAAAGATGAAGCACTTCGTGCAACATTCTTGAATGTCGGTCTTCTCATTTCTAAAATCGAGGCTTTCAATGAAAAACCTATTTCATCTCCTATCCCCATAAAGGATAGTGACATTTTATCCGATGATTCTATTAGGAAATGAAAGCCTTACTTTTGATAATATGGGAGAGAAGATTAGTGGCAGTACCACTTTTCATTTTCATAATTCTCTCCCCGATTATGAATCATTTACATTGGAGGAGTTCACCGGTGAACCCACTCATATCAATTCTGAATATGATTCATTCACCTTCATGGAGTTCTCGGATGAACTCACTCATATCATGACTCCGCCGTAGTATGATTTCTTGGATGGCAAAAATCATGATCGGGGGGAAAAGTTCTCAATCATGAGAGTTTGTATTTCTATGACAAATTTTCCAACCTCCTCCAGATGCTTTCCAAGCCAAAGAGCTCAACCAACAAAATCCAAACGAGTGCAAGTGCACTTGATCTTGAGGAAGAAGATCTTATCATGATCGTCATCATGATTTTCCTTCTTTTCTTCACCTACATGGTGACTTCCTCTCTTCTTCACTCATTGAATGAGGACACTATCTTTGACCCGGCATTTTCGGTTATCATTTGTGAGCCGGGTCTTTCTCGTATATATCTCGTTGGTGTGGAACTTTCGCGTGCTTCAATGTTTATCCAAACATCTTGAATGAAAGTCCGATGGAGATTGTTTCTTCCACTTTGCTTCCCCATGAACCAATTAATGCGAGGTCGAGTCAAGCTAGCGACTTCGGTAATCAAAAACAGTAGTATACCATATGGGTTTTCACCCATATTTCTGACTTCTTTCTATTTTCTACCACCCTAGTGTGGGGGTTGCCCACATGTTAAAAAAAAAAAAAAAAAAAATCTCCTTTCTAAATAATGGCCGTAGTATTTCCCTTTTACGTTCTTTGTTTCGCATAAATCGCGGTACTTTGAATATTGAGGGCAATATTCATTTCTAAGTGTGGGGGAATTCTCACGAATTTTATCATGTAATTATCCACCTAATTCCCCGCTTTTGGCCAAAATTTTTTTTGGAGTAAGTGTTTTACACTTACTCAATTGGTTATCGGTCCGCCTTGTCTAATAAACAAAAGGATTGGCTAATCCAAGAGCAAACGGCTCTTGGTAAAGATTTATCAAATCCGTTGGCGGTTGCAAGTTGCCCAAAATTGTATGGTATTCTACTCACCATATCCTAAAAAGTGAAGAGTTGGCTAGCCCGCAAGTTTATGGCTTGTGGTAAAGGCGGTGGAAAAACCATAATTGGTAATCAGCTCACCAAAGATAATGTTGATAATTTATCTAAGAGTTGGCTAGTCCGAGCAAACGGCTTCCGTAAAGACAAAATCAAATCCGTTGAAAGTCGGTGGTTTGCTCAAAATCACATGGTTATCCGTGTACCATGGTTCTTACTTGAACTGAAACATTTGGCTACTCCAGAAGTAATGGCTTTTGGTAAAGAGATTCAAATCCATTATGTTTTTCTCAAAAGATTGCTAGGGACTAGCAATAGTTTAGTGTGGGGATTGATGAGTGTGTAAATACTCATCATTTTTAGTCAAATCTGAGCGCAAAGCGTTTAAAATGCTCGAAATGCATCAAAATGCTGAAAATATTCCAAAATTGCATTTTATATGTTTCAGATGCAAAATGTTTAAAATCGGATGAAAAATGAGCAAAGTTTGCATAATTGGCGCTTCCCCAAGTTTCTAAAATTGTCAAAAATAGTCCACGAGTCCTAATTTCAAAATAAAAATCACCAAAGGTCCTTTTTAAATCATAACTTGTCAAAATTAGTCCTTTGGTGAAAATTATAAAAAGTTTGAGAAAATTACAAGAATGGTCCTTCAACTTTGAAATTTGGCGAAATGGCCCTGGAAAGTTGCAAAATGGCAAGTTTGGTCCTTATACTTTTTGAGAGTGTCAGTTTTAGTCCTTGGAAGAAACTTTGCATAATTGGCGGATTGGTCCCTTAATTTTCGGAATCTACACTTTAAGTCCTTGTATTTATACCCTGCAATCATTTTGGACCCTATCTAAACCCTAAGTGACCCTGCCATTCTACATTTGGACCCCGGCTTATTAATAGCCGTGGTCAAACCACTTGGTCAAATCCACAAAACGCAGCCAAACCTTTATCTTCTTCAACCGCTTCTTCTGTCCCACGCCAACACTCCACCGCCCTCCTCACCTTATCACTAACTTGTCCCCCCTCCAAACACTACATCCAAGAAGTTTTGATTACTCCCCTCCTCCTAACACTCAATCTCATCACAGCTGTTAAAAAATCAATTCCCGCCAAAAAATGATCAAATGGCCAAAATTCACTCTTTTCATCCAATGGTCCAAATTTATGGTGGGATTAGCTCAAAGAGGAAAGAGAAACAAGTTGGAGCTATAAAAGAGAGTGAAGAAGCTAGCTAAGGGAGTAGTTAGCTTTTTTAGTTTTTCTTTAATGTCGTATTTTAAATTAATGTCTTAGTTTAATATCAAATGTTGTAATTTCAAGTTCTATGTATTACATTTAAGTTAAAAGACTTTTGTAATGGGTTTTTGATCATCAATCTAAGTTTTTATATAAGCTCCAATTTTCAAGTTTGCTATTGAAAATTTCAGTTTCATTGTCTTATGCATAAGCTTCTATCAGCTTCTTTTTAAGTTCAAACAAGCTCACTTAAGCTTCTTTTAGCGTTTGATAAGCTTTCAAATCATTTTCAAACAAAATTGTCATATAGTCAACAAAAGTCAACTGGTGATTATTCTTGGTTGAGAAATGGAAAAGGGGTGATGCAGAGAGTTGATTTGGGTTTTATTAGCTTAGGATAGAATAGGTTTGGGTTTGGTTTATCACATAAAATTTGGACACTGATGGTTAGTAAGATTTCTCATTTTCACTTTTCATACCATTTTGCATTCCATGCAGTATGAATATCTGTGGTCACAATTGGTTGTTATGTGTTTAATTAGTTTGTAATTAGGTATGTTAAACTTAGTTTGATAAGTATCTTAAAATTTGGATCATTAGAGCTAGCCCATTTTATTTGCATATCGGTTATATACAAAGGTGTTTGGATCGACTTATTGCTCTGCATTAGAGGTGGTTTCAGTGGTTAATGCTTGTTGGATCATGTTTGTTAAGTCTAAATAAACTCATCTCTGTCTTATTTTTGTGCTTGTTACCTGCCAAAGTCAAAATCCAACTTAAGCTATCTCAACAGGTTAAGCTGTTGAGATTTTTGTAAATCCAAAGTCTTGAATTGTGTTTAAAGTTCATAGATAAAGATTGCTTTAGCTTCATTTCATTCATTAACATCTAGTTTAGTCCAAAAATTGGCTTCAAAATTCATTTTAGTCAACTTTCCACTTTTTCATCAAAAGTCAAAATTTGCAAAACCGGTTTTAGCTCAACTAGAGGGAATTTTCTTGAGCTCATTTCTGGGCCATCGGATGAAACTTGTTGTTTTAAAAAGCCCTACTGGTCTATTTCCTTATATCTATTTTAGTATAATTTTGTAAATTTTGTTTAAGCCCCAAAGCTGCTTTTCAAAATGGCCTAAGTGCCTGTTCATAAACATCGAATCTTTGCTGAGTTTCAGATCTTGCAGAGCTTGTGCAAGGCTCATGTGAACTCACCTAGGTCTGATTTTTGGTTTACAAGATCTCACCCAGGTCTTGTATAGGTTCCAAGTTATTGTTTCTAGTTTCTAGCTTATTTGTGTGCTTATTATTCATTCTCGAGGGCGCCTAAATTCTGTTTTTAGCTTATATCTCATTTCATCAAATCTGTGCAAGCTTGATATCCAGAGGTTGTAGCTTGTTGATTTCAGTTGCATTTGGTCACTTTTAGCTTATTTAAGTTCCTGTTTTCAGTTGGTGCTTGTTGTGCTCCTCTAGCTTATCCAAGTGCTTATTTCATAAGCACTTTGTGCATCAGTTCCTAATTCCTCCACACAAGCCCATGTTTTTCCATTTTTCCTAGCTCCCTAATATTATTTTAAGCTTTTCCTGAAATTTTCATATTTTTCCAAGCTTGTTTGCTATTTTTTCTTAATTTAAATTAGTTTTTAAGTATTTTTAATTAGCTTTAAATACAAATAATTAAGAAAAGTTTCAAAAAAATAATTTTTCAATTTTATTAAGTTAAGATAAATATAAAAAGCCAAAAAAAAATATTTTTCCATAATTTTCTTAGTTTAAATAGTAATTTCTAGCATTTTAATTAGTTTTAAATAGTTTTAAATTAATAATAAATACATAAAAAGTATAAAAAATATATTTTCAGTTTTAAAATTAGTTTTATGATATTTTATATTTTTTCTAAGTCTTAATTTTATTTTTCTAGCTTTATTTCATATTTTCTTGTATTATAAGCTATTATTTATTAATTAAAAATAGTTTTTAATTAGTAATAATTAATTAAATAGTTTTAAAAATAATTTTATTTTTCTAATAATTTTATTTTATATTTAGTATTGTAAAAATGTATTTTTCATATCAGTAGGTATTTTCCTTCTTTATTTTCACTTTTTATTTTGTACGTTTACGTTATTTTATTTAAACGTAAGTTTTAAGTTTTAAACGTTCATCATTTTAAATATAGTGATAGCTTTTATTTAATATATTTTATCTTTTTAATTTTCTTAATTTGTATTTAAGTCGCTTTAATGTATAAACTTTTTTCAAGTAGTGTAATTATCCATCCAAATCCTTTCCGATCATTATTCTTAGTGATCATTCTATCGTTCGATCAAGTGTTTGCACACCATTGAGTCTCAGTGGGACATAACGACGAGGATTCACTATATTCTCTCGGACTTCATTGCATTTGTGTCTGAGCAGTTTTAAGCTTCTTACGGTTAGCCATTCACAAGTGGCTAGCTTGTGTGAGGTAGCTTGACGGTTCGGGACAGATCAGTAGAAAACATTTGCTACCAAAGACTCTAAAATGTTCTAAATTAGGCTTTTTGCCTCGAAGTAACTCGTATGGAGTTTTACCTAAAAATGGTCTAATTAAGACTCGGTTAAGTATGTATGTTGATGTAGGCATTGCACCAAAACTTTTGAGGTATGGATTGCTCATTTAACATGGTGCGACTCATTTCTTGTAGGTTTCTATTCTTTCTTTCAACTACCCATTTGATTATGGAGTGCGAGGAGCCGAGAAGTTGTGAGTAATACCATTAGCGTCACAAAAGGCTCCAAATTACACTTCATTATCGAATTCCCTACCATGATCCATTCTAATAGACACTATAGGACTTCCTAATTGTCTTTGGATTTTCTTACTTAATATTTCAAAGTAATCGAATGTTTCAGTTTTATTCTTTAAACATGTGTACCTAGAGTAATCATCCACTATAACCAAAGTGTAGTAGTTGCCTCCATAACTTTGGATAGCGGATGGACCAAATAAATTCATGTGTAGTAACTCTAAACACTTAGTTGTAGAGACCATGTTTTTAGCTTTGTGGCTAGCATGAACTTGTTTTCCTACGTTACACGCATCACAAAAGTGATGTTCATATTTTAATTTTGGTAGATCTCTTACTAGATATTTGGATGATAGCGATTGAAGAAGTCGCATATTGGCATGACCAAATCTTCGATGCCATAAGGTCGAAGTATCATCCATAGAAGTAAGACAAAGTTTGTCTTTAGGTTCATTACCGATTTTAATGACATAGACTCAATGTTTCCTAATACCTCTACCTATAGTGATACCGTTTTTCAATATCTTACTACCGGTTTCATTAAAAAGTATGTTACCCTTCTTATCACATATTTGTCCTATACTTAAGAGGTTAAAGTTTAGGTTTTCTACATGACACACATCGTTAATGGTTAGAGATTTGTTAGAAATCATACATTTACCGATGATTTTGCTTTTGCTATTTCCAAATACCACATTTCCTCCATTGAAGGATTCATATGTGGAAAATAAATCTTTATTGCCGGTCATGTGCCTCGTGCACCCGCTATCCTTGATCCATTCATCTGGATCTAGGTCGACCTTTAAGCACACCTAAGAAAACAATTAACTTAAAAGTTTGGTCCCCATTTGTTCATGGGTCCATTAGTGTTAAACATTTCATTCATGTTAGACATATATGGAAAAGTTGAGTATGCATTCCATGGTGCAAAGTTTTGAAATGGAAAACCGTTTTTCATATTAGGATTCCATCCCATTTGATGATTACTTCTCGGATAAACATTATTAGGTCTCCTAAATGTGTTTGGTTTTGAAAATGATGAACCTTTGTTTCTTGTAAAACTTTGATTTTGTCTTGGAGGTGGTTGTCTAATAGTAACATGGGTTGGTTTCTTCTTATTAACAATAACAAAATCGGTTCTAGATGAGGAAGCTATATTATTGCTACTGTTTGCTTGTTGAACCCACGAATCCCTGGCGTACACTAGTCAGTTCCTTTTGTGGGATCCATGGGATCCGTGACTCTGATGGTTTGTTTTTCTATGGCTTTGACGAATTGTGTTTCTTTGTTTTCACTAGTTGACGCATCAAGTTGCTGATAACCTAAACCATTTTGGTTGTTTCCTGTTTTAACACTATCTAATATCATATCTAGAGTATTAGTATTCATTCTAGCAATTTTAGAGTCTAGATGATTGTGACACACGGTAAATTTTCACTAAAATTTAACTGATAATTAGTAATTTATTATTACTAAACCTAAGTCATTAAGCATACACAAGCTTTGCCTGATCATTTGAGTAGTTAACTCGCATACAATAGATGATCATCACTTACGCATTCATATCATTCTATGAATATTTCATTTTGTCCTATGATTTAAATTGTAAGACGAGAGGTCATCTCGTTTTCCCCAATGACACTTGCAGCGTCACGGCACACTATGATAAGGGCAAACAAAGCAAATAATAATAAACCTTCGTAATGGAAAAGATTTCAAGGATAATAATATTTCCGACACGTAACTATAAGACATTAAGCTATAAAAGTTATCCAATAATGATACTTCGGTCACGGCCTTAATTCACGAGACACAAACATATTTAACACAACCGTAACTCTTAATCTACAAAACTTATTAAGTAAAGTATATATAAAAGGAAAAAAATATATATATAATAATAAGACTTTCACAAATTTACTAAATTACAAATACATTACCTACCCCAAATAAACTTCCTCCTCTTCTCTCCTATTTTGTCGTCACTCTCTTGGTCAAGCTTCCCCAAACTTTCGTACGCCTCTCTCTCTAAAAAGAGATAGCATCTCTTCCCAAGGAAAACAAAAGGGAGATATCCAAAATCTCTTCTTCACCTCCTATCTCGCAGCATCACTTAGGCCGAATATCTTCAAAAGAAGATAACCCAACATGTGTACCCAACCTACTTTTCCCCTTTCATACCATTTTCATGAAAGTTTTGGCTTCCCAAGCCTCTCATAGTCTTGCCCCTTCAAAGGAGTCCAAGAAAGATCAAGTTGAATCACAAAACAAATCTTTACACCAACCCAAGATTTTTTTTGGTTTTGGAGGTTAGCTATTTTCAAACTTCAAAACAAATGGCAAGATGAAAAAGTTAGCCAAAAACTACTCTTGTGTTCTCCTTTTTATTCCCAGCCGAGACCCCCCCCTGAGAGTCACACTTTAAATTCCACCACAAAAAGGGTAAGAAAGCTCTAAGGAGAGAAGAAGCCTTGCTTGTGTTGTGCTCAAGATCGATTGGAATTGTGGGTGGTGATAGACTCTCGGGTTGGCCTTCGAATTTATTGTCATCATCTTCGTTGTAAGAAATTGTTTCAACCTTATACCTTGTTAAGATTTATGAATATGGGTTGTTAGTAAAATTAATAAGTTGAATATGTTTTTGTTAAGTGTTCTTGATGATTGATAAACCTTGTATTTTTGGTAAATGGTTTGGTCACATTGGGATTTGATTTTGTTGTGGCTTATGTTGATATTGTTTCTGTCGAGAAGCTTAAAACAAGAAGAACTAGAAGTTAAGTTTTATAAAATTTCGAATCACAGTGATATCAAATCTGAAACTTCTTATTAATCCATTTGTTGTCTAATCTAATATTGTCAATCTTGTAACGAAAAGTAATTTGTGAAGATGTTGTCCTGTTTGGTCTTGTTTTATGTCGAATGTTCAAACCCAAAATAAGATAATTTTATAAAGCTTGTATGTTGGGTTAGTTGTCTTCGAGTCACAAATACCCCGTGAGGTGCTAGTCTCAGTATGGCATTGCGAGGCCACAAAAATAGTCGTATGTCGGTACTTTTCTTTGGATAAAACATCACCCTAGAATGAAACATGAAACATACACCTTACATGCTAGATTTCTAACTAGGCGCCTTATGTCGAAATTATTGTGTCGACCTAAGAATGGGACCAAGTCGAGTAGTACTCGACCCAAACACATGTTTCAGATCGCGCCTTGCTCATACTTTCAATAAAGGGATTAGCCAAGTCTCGCTAGAAACAAACTCCAACCATAGCCACTTTCCTTCGTTACTTCATTTTCAACAAGGAAGACTTTCCATCAAAATAAAATGTGTTTGAGTCATAAAAATGTCAAGTTGAAGCACTTAACTACTTTTCCCACTTGCATCAATATTGACCCACGAGTAACAAGGTTTGGAAGGTAATCTGTCTCTTAAAAACTAGTACATGTCTACCTATAAAAGCATACTAGTACTTGACATTTTATTGTGAAGTTAAAACTTAGTACAAAACATTTTTTTGTATCACTTGAGCCGCTAGTTAGCACCCCAACAAAGATTTCATGCGCTATCAAGTAGCCAAGCCCATTTCTACATGTGTTCATTTCGGGCCCAGGGCCCAATCCTCGCTCCTCACAAGAGAAACACGGGCCACGTGACATAACAATTCGGATATTCATTTGGTAGTCCAAGCCAAACCGCAAAAATAAACTCAAAATGTGTAATAATTCGACATAAACAACTAGTGTTTTAAAACACGTTTAGCCTAACAATGTCTCACGACCACTTTTAACGCGTCGAATTTATGAGCAAACGTATGTCAAGAAAAACTTCCGTTTAAAACGACATATATATATATATATGTACGGAACAAGTTATGATAAATAAATAGAGACCGCTATGCCATTTTATCATATATTAAGTTCGAAAATCTTCAAATATGACTTGGATATTTTCTAAATGCAATTAGAAAATAAATAAATTATATATATATGTTTGACAACACCATTTTGTGTCAACTTAAATAAGTATATACCCATTTATATACTTACTAGTAAATTGTTATATTCAAACCGATTTCGAAGTTCTAAAACCGTTATAATGACAACATAAAATGTATATACTTCAGATACTTACTAGTAAGAATCATTTTTCCAAAACTAAAAGTTTAATTTAGCTACAATTATAAGAGCCATTGAACTACGTAAAGTAAGCAATACTTAAAAACGATGAACTAAAACATTGCCCTCCTTATCTAGGTGCTGTAAGGGGTCGGCTCCACAACCATCACTAATCCCACATTTGGATTGCACATTTGCTAAGGTGAGTTTCATAGCCCCACTTTTACTTGATAAATTGTTTTATACATTTTGGGGTGAGAAATATGCAAAACATTTTATGGACCAAAACTATTACATGATTACTATTACGTGGTTTAGCCTAAGCCCTTATGTCCCTAGAGAATGCCCTTTTTCATGAACCGTCAATTCCCCATTGGGAAACGCGAATGTTATAAATATATCTATTGAGGGTGACTCCTCCGTTCGGTTGGCCATACTTAGGCCAAGGCGAAACGTATACCATGTCGGAATCAAGTGTTGAGGGACAAAACACTTGCTATGGGCCCTATATTGTATGACATCTTTTAGCATACTGAAAGCGTCAGTAGTATCGGTTGCATGTACTTAGAGCTAACGTAATAGACATTCATACATATATCATTATATTCGTTGTAATGATTATATGCCTTCTTGATGGTCCAAGTTTACTATTTTAATTTAAACCTATGAACTCACCACTTTTAGCCGACCTTTTAGCATATTTTCTCGTGTGTTTAAGTTATGTTCATGAAGACAAGGCAAGAAGCGGATGTATGGTCGTAATAGTATTAAAGAAGTGTTTTTACACAAAAATGATGTTTTTACATGGGGACCACTAAATCTAATGGAATGTACCCATTTACTTAAATTATGTTGTAAGACAATATTTTAAAACTAGTTTATGAAATCAAACGGAGTATGTATAGTTTATGAAATCAAACGGAGTATGTATTCCGTTCTTTATTGCTTGTGTTATGATTCACCGATCCCGTAACGCTCCCAAATAACACGTATGCTTCCGCTAAACCAAATTTGGGGGTGTTACAATGATCAACTAGTGTTTGAAGTTGAACGCAAAGTTCACATTCCCCACTTGTTATCTTCCCCTTTTCTAGACGTTTTAATTTTTCTTTTAACTCAAGGACTTCCTTTTCTAAACATTGATTTTGGTTTTTCAAAAACTTGTTTTTGTTGATTACTTTTAAACTAATTTTGCAAAGTTTATTATATTCATGATGCAAAGAGTCATCATCTAATGATGAGCTACTATAGTATTCGTGACATACCTCGTCATTTGCCATGAGACAAATTTCTTCGTCCTCCTCCTCGCTCATTCCCCACGAACCGCTCACGAACGCTTTTTGTTTGTCACGTTTGGGACACTTGCTAATAAAGTGATTAGGGTCCCCACATTTGAAACAAGCGCGTTCATCCCTTGTCTTCTCGTCATCTTTGCTTTTCCGGAACCCTTTATTGTCGTCATAAGGTTGCTTGACGTATCTTCTCTTTCTTCTAAAGAACTTCTTAAAGTCCCTTACCGCCATGGCATACTCCTCGTCATCACTATCCGAAGAGGAGTTTTCTTCATCGCTTAAGACCTTCTTGGCTTTAAGGGCAAGAGATTTGTGCTTCTCTTTCACTTTTGAGGCTTCGAATCTTTAGCGAGGACAAGCTCATAAACTTTTAAATTGCCTTTGAGTTCATCGAGAGTGAGGATTGACAAGTCTTTTGATTCTTCGATTGCCGTCACCTTAGATCTCCACTTGGATGGAAGTGCCCTTAGATATCTCCTAACATGATTACGACTAGAGAAAGACTCATCAATGTTATTACAGTATTAAAGTTACAAAATAATGATCTATAGTATCCCCATCCGATATTGAATATTGTTCATATTGTTGAACAAATAAATCTATTTTATTGTTTTTAACTTGTTGATTACCTTGATGAGTTACAACTAAAGAATTCCAAATTTCTTTAGAGGTTTTAAGCATGGAAATTCTTTCGAATTCCTTTTTGGGTAAAACATTATATAAAACCATTTTAGCTTCACTATTTTTGGAAAGCTTTTTCTTAAGATCATCAGTGAGTTTATCATGAGGTGTGTTAACTAAATTTCCGTTTTTATCTTTTGTAGTGGCTTTAAAATCGCCTTCAACAATGATGTACCAAATATCAGTATCTTTTGACTTCACATACGTTTCGAATATGTTTTCCAATATATAAAACCATTAGTTTCAAGTAGTGGAGGTCGTTGCATGGATTGCCCTTCCTTGTAATTATCAGAACCCATAGTGATCGAAAAGTTTTTAAAATACGGTTTACTTTAAAACTTTTATAAACTTAACTCTTGATGCCAATTGTGGAAAACTAGAAGGGGGATTGAATAGTTTTGCCGATTTTAAGTTAGTTTCAAAAAATTTAGATTCGATTTTATGTGAAATCGTATGGATGAAGAGAAAGTATAGATCTAAGAGTAATGCATGTAAAGAAAGCAAGTAAAGTAAATGATAGAAATGACACAACCGATTTATAGTGGTTCGGCTACAAGGACACCTTCCTTGCCCTACTCCACTCCCCGAGTCACCTACTCAAGAGTTCAAGCACTATGTCAACAATCTCCTTCAACTTGGCGGAGAAGCCTTCACAACGTTGCTTACACTTTTTCCGATACAATGCTAAATACCGAGTCCGTAACACGGAGGACCAAACCAACACTACTATAACACAACAAATATGTGAAATATGAAATACAAAATCTTCGCTACAGAAATCTTGTGGTGGAACAAGTCAATCAAGGACCCCTTACTTGGATGATGATGCAGGTTTTACTGACCATGTCTTAATATTTATAGTATCTCGCTATACCTATGGTCTACCCTAGTGCACTAACGGGCAGTGTACCTGGTCGCGTGTAGTGTAGTCATCGGTAAAGCCGAGGTCGTCCCAAGAGCTATGTGTGTTGGATTATTACTAATTCTAGTGTCACAGATTAATAAAGGTTTCGATAGGGATTTAATTATTTAAACTACTAAAGCAAATAAAAGCATAGAAAAGCAAATAAATGGATAAAGGGAAATCAATAAAGGAGAGTGGTGCTAACCTAATTAATCCTCCTAGCTAGTTATGTCTACGTCTACTTACTTCCAATTACTTCAGGTGGGGTCAAATTAGAGATGGCAACATTTGGTCAATTCGCCCTAACCTATCAGCAAAGATGCCACCACAGGAGAAATCAGGCGCACCGTCATAAGTCCTGTTGTTCCTGGTCCCCTAAGCCAAGTCATTAAGTACCGCTACATGATAGATTCATAATAGTGAGTGCCCAAGTACACCTATCGTTTGGAGGAACTTAGACACTACACCCCCCAATTCTTAAGTTCATCCAAACGATAGGTGATCAGTTGGTCAAATCGCACAAGTAGAAAGGGTCGTCAGTTGGTCATATCTTACCCTTCCCGTCTCCCGCTCACCTAGGGTTCAGTTGGTCATATCTCCTAGGCAATTGGCCTCTACCGCCATTCAAAACTACCGAACCAAGGGTGGCTACCAATGAACTATGCATGCATACACTTAGAAATAATTGTACGGAAGTAAAGGTAAACGTGAACAAAACAATTAAGGAATCATAACTAGGCTAGCACCAAAAGGTGCTTAGCCGCTCATATTAATCATGCAAATCAATTCAATATTCAAAGGTATGAAATACATGAATTTAAAGTAAAAGAAATATAAAACGCTAATGCTTATCGTAGTGGTGTGACTTCTCCCTTGGAAACAGCTCTGTATGCTCCTCTAGACCTGCCTTGAGTTTTCACACGTTCTCGAGTGTTGTGTGTGGAATGGGATGATTAGAAATGCTTTGGAATTCATGGGGTATTTATAGGCGGATCCGGGTTACTAACCAATATAGGAGTTACGCCGTAACCTTCTATTTCTACGTAAAATGCACTAGATCTGCGGTTCTGGTAACCTAATTAGTGGTTAATACTGTAGTCTTCAATAAACTTCGGTTACGCCGTAAGTGATGCGATGAGTTACGGCGTAAGTATCAGCGGCATGGAACCTCTTTTGGCCTAATGTAGTTACGTCGTAACCTTTGGGAGGAGTTACACCGTAACCTTCGATAAGTTGGCATACCGAGTCACGCTAATAGTTACGGCATAATGTGAGAGATGAGTTACGCCGTAACTTCTTCAAAATAGCATACTGTGATAAATCTTTAGATATGCTTCCAGTTCCGCGTCTCTTTAGCTCCAATGCTCGTAATTTACCCGAAAGTGGAAAACAATGGAAAACAAGCTTAAATCCATATAAATGATATAAATAACGAGCATTGTCTAGGAAATTGACACTTAATAATCATGACTATTTGATGTTATCAAATATCCCCCACTTGAACTCTACTTGCCCTCAAGTAGACCTTATTAGATAGATTCCTAAAAGATATCTCCCATAAATTGGAAAATATGAGTTTACAAATCCCTTATGCTAGAATAAAACAAAGCCGAACACCTCACGAAAGGGGAACAAACACTCAAATCTCTCAACCATTCTAAGTGTCAATTTCGGGGTGATCACTCAATCGCACAGTCATAGCATGTATTCTATCATAAGCTTGGCGGTTACACATATCTCCACCACTAGAGTTAAGGGCCAAACAATTCTCGAAAGCAATATGGGTAGACACGACAAAGGTTAAGGGGTGACTCGTCATTACTAACATGTCACTGCGAAGTGGACAAAATCAATGATACATGACCAAATCCATGGCCAAGACACCAAAGATTGCTCATTTGCATCACCTAGACATGATTCATGACTAAAGGGTAGGATAAGACATGGGATATATAATTGGTGTAAAATAAAAACAAGCATGTAGTCTAAATCTATAACCAAGTCATCACCACTTACCGTCCACCCAAAGTTCAAGCTTAGAAGTCAAGAAACCGGATCATGAAATGCAAGGTAGATGTGTCATTAGAGGACGCCGTGATGGGCACACTACCTTTTCTCCAACTGTTGGCATAACTACCAACTCCAATCTTCAAATGTGATCGAGGTGGCCTCCTCGATACTAATTAATAAAGCTCATACTACAGTGCTTATAACATCGCACTTTACAATAGAATAATCATAACAACTATTTTTTTTTCTTTTTCGAATCATTTTTTTTTTGAATATAACATAACATAATATCCCCCCCCCCCCACTTGAGATGAACAATGGGAATTCGGGGGGTCTTCAATAATCTTCAGAAATGTTGTCGATGAAAGCGTGATTTCTGAACCTTTCCACTCGAACCTTGAACTTAGGCAAATGATGACTTCCCAATCACAAATAAAGACTACGTGGTAGGCTAAGGTGTATAGGTGTATCGAAAAAATATATTGGGTGAACAAAATGAAAGGAATGGCTCGGGTGTATCTAGGGGTATCTTGCACTAAAGATGAGTACAACAAAAAGCGTTTCACGTGGGGGTCGAAAAGTCGAGGTGACTAATCGATAGACTCACAATGGTAGGCTGTTAGGGTGATAATCCTATAATATTGCCTTCTAAAACTGAAAAGTCCAAATACATCGAGCTAACTCAACATACCTCGTCTATGATCTCGAAATGATGCAAAGGCCAAGTTCTAAAGTTTACAATCTACCGGCACACTCATAATTTGGAGGATTTGGGGTAAAATATTAGAAACGGATAAGGCTAATCTCACCATATAATATCAAGGGTTGTATGTGCTCGGCTAAGGTCTAATCTAGTTAGGTTAAGAAAAACATGTCAAAATTTTAAAAATGGCATAATTTTTCAAAATAAACTAGAAAAATGAGGGCTAAATAAAGTTCAAGAGATAATTCTACTCCCGTCCCCCCACTTGAATTGTACAAAGTCCCTTTGTACTAGGCATTAAATAAAGGTGAAGAGAAAGGTAGAATTAGTGCGAGAACTTCCCTGAAATTTGCTCCATAAATAAGGAAGGTCCACGAACAAGAGCGCTACCGTATAAGCATCATGTACAAACTTCAATCCCTGAAATCACAATACCGACAAGCATAATTCTAAAAGAAAAAAAATAATAAAAATAAAAGAAAAACAAACCTAACTCACTTTGAGGAATCACGGTTGCATTCAGCGTATGCAACAAGCCTTTTAAACCACTTGGTGTCCCAAGTGGACGAGTGAAGTCTCATGAGGGTTTACTGGGAACACACCCACAAAGTTCATTTTAAATACTAATACAAGGTTATTGTGTTTTAAAATGAAAGAATTAAAGCAGAGGAAAGTTAAGGTCGTAACTTTTTTAGGGAGTTACGCCATAACGGCAAAACTCGTATAAGTTTAAAGCGAGTAGTTACGGCGTAACCATCGAGATGATATTACGCGTAATTGGTAATGCGTCAAGAATTCTGCGCTAAAAGGTTGGTTACGGCGTATCACCAAGATGAGTTACGCTGTAACTCGTTTCAGACAAGAATCGCAGAGCAATTAGTTCCCGCTTCCTGCAAAACTAGTTAGAAAACACAAAACCCAACAGAAAATGAAATAAAATAAAAGAAAGGGATAATTCGGGTTGTCTTCTGAAAGAGCACTTTTCTTTATTACGAGTCTTTAAGTTAGAATCAGAGCTGTGGGGCTTCTATGGGGGCCTTTGGACTTCCCCGACCTCTTCCATGTCTTTCATTAAGTTACGCCTAACCCACCCGACATTTGTGGCAGTGCGGAGATATTCTTTGGTTTCAATCTTCCGGACTTTACAAAATTTCTCTTCCGGTCCCGTGTAGTAGCGAGTGAATTCATATTTTTCGACAATAATTGAGGTGGTCTCTTGTAGGGAATCCCGTGAGTTTGCATCTCCTTTGTTCGTAAGCTTCGTCGGGATCAGAACTCCTCATTACCTTGCAACTCAAGGTAATCTAGGATCCCTTCAATATCATCATCATCGAAGTCGACTTGAACCATTCTTCATCGAGCAGATTCTCCACTAGAACGCGCTTGCATTCTTCTTTTTCATCTCTAACCAACTCTTTGTCATTTTCAATTGTTATTTCACTCGTGTTGTTGAGACTTTCGTTGTTGGAATTTTCTCGATCCATGTACTCCTTCCAAATCTTCTCTTTGGTTAACGTGTCCACATGTTCATACTTAATCTTCACCCAACTATCGAATCCTAGGTTGTCCAGCCAAGGCAAACTCGTTCTCTCCTCATCATTGGTTAAGGAAAAAAAGAATTCATCTTTTCCTATTCTCCCGAGCTACTTCCTACACATATCGCCATACGGGTTGCATGACGCCTAAAATTTCCCGGAGATTTTACTCTTCGCACCAAATAACGTGTAATTCCTTGTTGTTAGTTTCACTTAAATGCTCATCCGCAAAGATATGTCTTTATTAGCCACTTCCTTTTCCGAATGTGCTCCTCGTAATCAATTTTTAGCTTCTTAAGGAGATTCGGGGTTAATCTTGGCATCCCGAATTGTATTATGCATCAGTCATCAAATGCCAAGTCACCGAAATTTATACAATGTATTTCACGCTCATGAGGGCATGTCCACTCTTCCTCTCTTTCACTATCCCCGCCATTGCAATACTCACGGAAGGGGTTGCATATAAGCCATGCTCGTGTGGACTCCTCGTGCTATGATGACAGAGTACACTAATGAGTGATAAGTGGCTCTTCTTTATCTTCAACGGAGAGTTTCTCGAGTCTTTCATCATCGATATGCCGCCACATAAATTTGTTATGGCCGATCCTATCCTTATTACTTCGCCATCACAAACCTCATTTCTCAGTCACAAGAAGCCCAAAGATCATACCAATCTCCCTTAGCAACTAGTATCATTTTGCACCAGTGATACTTCTTCTTAGATTTGGGCAGAGGGCACAAGTTGATGTCATGGGACCGGTCCATTTCCGATTCTTATACTTCAAGGAATTTTTACGCTTCACGTATCCCGCTTACGCCGAATCGAAGTTTCTTACTACGGCGTAATTTGTTAGAGTCGTTATCCTCGTTCTTCATAACCCCGTTGTCGCTGTTGTCAAAGACATAGTTACGTCAGTAACTCATTAGGCGGTTACGACGTAACTCCGATCTGTCACGAAATCATCCCTTGAATCCGTTTCAATTGCGTAACCTTTGAGTTATCATCAACAAAAATCACTTTACATTCCATAGCTGGTTTAGATCCTTCAGGTTTATCGTTATTCCTCCTTACTTTTTCACCAGCTTCTCCACCATGGATTCTAGGTTTTTCAGAGTTGTGTCGTGCTTGGAAAGGTTCTTGTCAGTATTTTCCTGGAATTCTTTCAACCACTCATCTTGCTCCTTTTGTCTTTGGGCTGAACTTTCCAGGAACTTATTAATTGTTTCTTCAAAACTGGGCTTTCTTTCCCCATAAGGCCCACGGTTGTAATTTCCACGATAACCATTACTATTTCGATTATCTTCGTAAAATGGTCGATTTTCTCCATACTTAGCTTCTTCAATAATCTCTTCGTCCACATGAGGATAATTCTTCGTAAGATATCCTCCTCCACAGCTTTCACAACCTACTTAGATGGCATGAATGGTTTCTCTGACCTTCAAAGATATCTCGACTGAGATCTTCAATTTTACTAGCGATTGCTGCAATTCCGTCAAAACTTCCGCCTTGGTTTCTTTTACTTCCTCCGTCGTGCCATTTTTGAGAGTGATCCGCCATTTTTTGAATGGCTTCAATTGCAAGAGTAGGAGTCATGTTCAGGATAGGTCCTTGATAGTCCAACATTTTTCTTGTAGTTAGGTTAATTCCTTTGTAGAAAATATTGACCTTCTACTGGTTGTTCAGATCATTGGTTGGACATTTGTAAAGGAGATCGTTGTATCTATCCCAGGCTTGGTACAACGTTTCGTCATCTTCTTGTTTGAAATTATGGATCTCCAAAAGCTAGTTAGAAATCTTCGATGGCGGGCAATATCTTTGACTAAAGTGTTTCTTTAGTAGCGCCCAAGTATTAATTGCCCCGACGGGAAATCTTTCGATCCATCTTCTGGAGGCTCCAGTAAGAGTCATTGGGAATACCCTTAGCATAACAACATCATGAGATACCTTGAATGTTGAAAAGGCTTGCAATATATAGGACATTTTCAACGTCTCATATGCATCTTCATCCTGCTTCGAAAAAGGGTTAGCGCGTAAGCTCCTCATAAATTTGTATTTGATTTCGAAACGGACATCCGTTCCAATTTCCGGTCTTACGAGACCCGGCCCTTGTTCCGCTCTTGTCAACGCCAAATATTCCTCAAGAGTGAGGTCATCGATGTTAACAACTTTCATGGTACCTGAAAACTTGAAGTATGATCGTGAGAACAGTTTAAAACGAAATTAAAGACTTAATATTAATCCTAAAATAACTCCCCGGCAGCGGCGCCAAAAACTTGATACAGGTTTTACTGACCAGGTCTTAATATTTATAGTATCTTGCTATACATATGGTCTACCCTAGTGCACTAACGGGCGGTGTATTCCGTCGCTAGTGTAGTAATCGGTAAAGCGAGGTCGTCCCAAGAGCTATGTGTGTTGGATTGTTACTAAGTCTAGTGTCACAGATTAATAAAGGTTTCGATAGGGATTTAATTATTTAAACTACTAAAGCAGATAAAAGCAGATAAAAGCAAATAAATGGATAAAGGGAAATCAATAAAGGAGAGTGGTGCTAACCTAATTAATCCTCCTAGCTAGTTATGTCTACGTCTACTTACTTCCAATTACTTCAAGTGGGGTCAAATTCGAGAGGACAACATTTGGTCAATTCACCCTAACCTATCAACAAAGATGCCACCACAGAGAAATCAAAGACCGTCATAAGTCCTGTTGTTCTTGGTCCCCTAAGCCAAGTCATTAAGTATCGCTACATGCTAGATTCATAATAGTGAGTGCCCTACCGTTAGGAACTTAGACACTACACCCCCAATTCTTAAGTTCATCCAAACGATAGGTGATCAGTTGGTCAAATCGCACAAGTAGAAAGGGTCGTCAGTTGGTGATAAGGTTTTAAAATGTACCTTTTTGAGGGGTCATTTAAGCCCTTATTTGATCACTTTTGTATCCGTTATTACTTAATATCGTTCCTTTTCACTTTTAGGTATCTTGAAGGCAAAATGTTGGAATGATACTTATTCGGACTAAAAGGCTAATATACGAAAAAATGGCCAAAGTCAAGAATAGAGACACTCGTCAGCTGAACCGAAGGGGACGGCAGTGTTATTTGCAACGCCGTCGATCACTTTTGTGACGGCCAAGAGCCAAATTGCTTATTTACAAGTGACAAGTGTCGTTTTAAAAGAGTAGGTCGCGCAACTCAAACGGCCTAGATTCGATCCACTACGCCGT
Source organism: Chrysanthemum makinoi (assembly GCA_910596185.1). NCBI lineage: Eukaryota > Viridiplantae > Streptophyta > Magnoliopsida > Asterales > Asteraceae > Chrysanthemum > Chrysanthemum makinoi. Next base: position 103,060,771 of record OU343218.1, on the reverse strand, counting down.
GAGAGGGATGGCGCACAAGCATAAGGTGACTCGCGCAAGACTAACGTGGCCAAGACGAAACCCTAATGACGGCGACCGACGGCCACAAATCAAAGGTGACGCACGCGCATATGTAATCTTATATATAGAATCCGAATTTTTTAGTTTTCGGTGTGTAGTCTTTTGGAGTAAAAACCTAAACCGAACCAAGGCTATCTTGTACAGTATTTTAGGGTTCCAAACCCTATCTTACATCAAGATAAGTGTTTTACTTCATTATCTTTATTATGTCTTCAATTACTTGTGTGTATGCTTGCATGTTCCCCATGTCCGGCTAATTTACTTGTGTGTTTGCTTAGGGAATATGAAACTTAATTATTAAATATTGATTGGTTGTCTCTTATCTTAATTGTTAATGATCTAGTAATGCGATAGGTCATCCGTTGTGTAGTTAATGCTTGATTAATCTTTGTGAACCTTAGTTTATAATACCTAGAGTTGTTGTAGGCTAAACCATCCAAGAGTACCCTAGAGTTAAAGTTTATAAATCCTAGAGATTTTGTAGGCGATACCCTTTGGTAGTTTCAAAGAGTTAGGGATAAACGCATACCCTACGACCTTAGACACACAACGCGATTAAGAATAAGGACGTGACAATTCAACCATCAATAGGAGATAATTAAGGAGTAATAAAACATAAGTAAACACATCTTTAAATCATCATACGAGCACACAATAATTAGAAATAGACTACCCTCACCTTAGTTAATTAGATAATTAGATAATAGAGTAATCGGTAGAAATACCAACCCCAAATCCAAACCCCGAGATTCGTACCTTTCCATTTCCAAAAAACATAAAAAGATAAAAAATAATCTTCCTCAACCCCAACCTTAGCGTAGTAACTTCTCACTAGCATTCCTATTCCCTAAAGAACGATATCAATTCCGAGGCTTACCCTAATACTACACTACAACGATTAGGTTCACTGCCTAGGGTGTTGAAAAACTTGCTCGACTAAAAGGAAGTTCCTTTGACCGAACGACGCTGCGTAAGCTATCAAGTTTTTGGCCACGCCGAATAGAATAGCTAGTAGGAGTCCACCTCGTTTAGGTTTCCTTGCTTGATTCCTATCAAGTAAGCTTTTTTTTCTCATTTTTAGCTTCTTCGTAGTCTATCCCCCTTCTTCGTGACCTTTGTTCGTAAAACCAATCACTCACCATGATATGTGTCTTCCACCGAAGATTCTTCACACTACCCGTTCCCAATCCCGAAATTGAGAACGCAATCCCACAAAACCCTTCACCCGTTCACCACTTTGGAAATCACCTAGGGCATAATGAGATAAATTGGCAACAACAAAGTCCTTTCTATGACTCGGATTCCGATGAGGAATTTGATTATGGTGAAGCACTTGACAACAGGGAGGTCATTGATGAAGTTAGTTTTGAAATGGAAGAAGACCCTCCCAATGTTTTGACCCTAGGTGTAGAATTGAGAAAGATGGTCCCTTTAACATGCAATTCCCTTGCAAAATAGGATTAGAAGGGTTCGATGCTTACTTGAATTCGTTCTTGCCTTTAAACTTAATCTCAAGGAACCTATACAATAAAATCAAGGTCAATGAGTTAACTTATCAAGGGAACAATGTTGTTGAAGCAAATACTCATTTGCATGTGTTTGTTGGAAGTTTTGCTTATTTGGTAGAGTTCATGGTCTTAGAAAACTTAGGAGAATTTATTGATGAGGACCTCACTCAAGTAATTTTTGGAAAACCTTTCAAGAGAATGGCTAGGTTGAATGAACGGATGATTGATGGTCTAATTACATTCTCTGATGAAGTTGAAGAATTTGTCTACCAAATGCCACGTGCTCATCCTAGGTTTAAACACAAGGATATTGAGGTGTGTAATAGAATGACCCCTATTCCATTGCTTAGTGAAAGGGATAAGCAAAGTGGACTTAGGTACCCATATGAGAAAACTAAGAGGTATTACAAAAAATGCCTAGAGTTAGGAGATGATTACAAAAAGAATGAGAGAACATTGGAATGGCTTAGGTATGAGCACGCAGCCGCAAGAGACCACGTATAAGCACACGACTACGATTCTAGCTACAAGACTCATAAATAAAGAAAAGCGCTTCGTGGGAGGCAACCCATGCTTAATTGTTTGCTTGTTTGTGTCATATATCTTTTATTGATTATTTATTCTCATGTTTAAATTTGTAAAAATGCTTTATTTTGTTTTTAACCTCGTCTTAATTACATATAAATGTATTTTACATAAAGGATAAGTGTAGGGAGGATTACACACGTCTTCAAAAGAAACGTAAACATGAGAATTTCAATTAATTAAAAGATATACATGTGTGTTTGTTCGAGTCAAATGCTTGTATCGAGTCATAATGGATGTTTTGCAGGAAATTTTTCCATATTCTAAAGATGTAAATTTTCCATAATTTTTCCAAAAATCGCAACCGCTTTTGTCGATAACCGACCGTCAGATCGCAACCGACGGCGTCGAAGGAGCAAAACAACTGACATTTTTCTCGCTTTTCTCGAGCTACTTATAATTTTTGGAATTTTACGGTCTTAATTTTCCGGAAATTCTGTAAACATCCATTCCACAAGCATTATATCCTAGTTTAGTAGAGTCCTATATATATTATTACCACCAATTTTACGCAAAGGTTTCATTTGTTTTCTTCAAGTGTGCATGTTTAATTTATCAAGAAGAAGATACATAAGATGAGAAGGAGCTTTTCACGCAACCGTTCTTCGTGAAGAAAGATGTAACCACAACTTTACACCGATCCTACCGAGCTAATCAGGGGAGTACTAGTTTCTTTCATCTTTTATTACCTTCCATTATCATAACTTTGATACTTTCAGGGAATATTGGGGACAATGTTCAGTTTAAGTGTAGGGAGGGAAAATAAAACGGGAACTTTGAAACTATGCTTATCCTTGAATATTTGCTTTGTCCAATTGCATTTGTGTAATAAACCATGAGAAAATGTCGGTTAGGGTAATTTTGGCACCAAATTTAAAATTTTCATAACATATAGGAGTGGGCCATTAGTCTTAATAAAGCGTCTCATGGATAGGGAGTTATATGACTAGCACAAAAACCTTTTACCACTTAAATTCCACCCAAAATGTGAGGATCGCCCTTAGATTAGTAGGAATTAAAGCATTCATCTTTAATGCTTAGTGTGTGAACCGGTAGTATAATAGATTCTAGAACTTGTTTAGTGATGCATCCCGAGATCGCTAGTAAGACTACACTTGTGTAGTTAGGAATAACTAAATGATAAGAGGCATTAGGATAACCCTTGTTTGATACCCGTAATATAATTAGTTCTTCCCCATCGGTTGAGTAATTCCCCCACACCTTTGTGTTGTACTCATCTTTAGTACATGATACCCCTAGTTAACCCCTCAGAACCTATCATTTTCGCGGTTCTCGTGAGGTTTCGGTTTTCCGGAATATCAATGAAGAGCATTGTTTACACCCCACCCCCAAATGTACACCCAAATCGCCTTATCCTACCTTGTATGCACTCACTTTTAGTGCATTATTGTTATCACCATAAAAACCCTTAGTTCAATTATCTAGTTGCTTGCATAAGTTGCTAAGTCGAGTCATATCCTTTGTACACAGTTTTGGGACGATTGAGACTCATAGGAAAAGTTAAAGTTTATGAAATGACGGGAAGGGAACGTTAAATTCAAATTCCCTTTATTTGCGTAATAATGTACTCCAAGTGTTTTGATCTTTTCAATTCGGGTCAAATTAGTGTTAGAGTAATAAAAACTCAAGTGTAGGGATGTGCCTATAAATCCCTATCATTTTGATGTTATCGTAGAGGATGGTAGAGTAAAAGTGTATGAAAAAAAATCAAAAAAAAGAAAAAAAAAATAGAGTGTTGAAAAAAAAAAAAAAAAAGGGCTACCATCCTACATCTATCTTTAAATTATGTTTGTTTGTTTCAGTTATCTAGAGTCAAGAGTGTCGAGTCTTGGCTTAACAACGCCATTCTTCGCATGCTTGTAACATAAAGATTTTTGACTTGCCACCACTAAATCGCCTATCCCACCATACCATTTGTTTCCCTACCGTAAGCTTAACATTACAACCCTTTAAAATTCCTCTTGGATAGTCTTTCCTAGGTGCTTACGCCAAAGCGATGGAGGTTTGATCTAGTTTCAAGCCTATGGTAATCTATGTACTAGGACCGGTTAATGAGTGTTTATCTTCCATTTCCACTTTGATGTATTTCATATACACCCGAGAGATGTGAGTATCCAAACACCCCTTGTGAGGTGCTAGTATGTAATTTCCGTGCTTGTTATGACTTTTGCGGGGCTTATATGTGTTGTGGATTGTTTTAAACCAATGCTTCATGACCCCTAACTTATAAATTAATTGGCTAAAAGCACATTTGCTTGAGGACAAGCAAATACCAAGTGTAGGGATATTTGATAAGGTTTTAAAATGTACCTTTTTGAGGGGTCATTTAAGCCCTTATTTGATCACTTTTGTATCCATTATTACTTAATATCGTTCCTTTTCACTTTTTAGGTATCTTGAAGGCAAAATGCTGGAATGACACATATTCGGACGAAAAGGCGCGAATATACGAAGAAAATGGCCAAAGTCAAGAATAAAGACACTCAGGCTGCTGGAACTGAAGGGGACGGCGTCAGGTGTCATCTGCGACGCCGTCGCATCACTTTTGTGACTCAGAGCCAAATTGCTTATTTTCAAGTGACGGTGTCAGGTTTTAAAAGAGTAGGTCGTCGCAACTCAGACGGCCTAGATTCGATCCAGACGACGTCAAAGACCGAAGGGGACGGCGTCACAAGCATAAGGTGACGCCGTTGCAAGACTAACGTGGCCAAGACGAAACCCTAATGACGGCGACCCGACGGCATCACAAATCAAAGGGTGACGCCGTCGCATATGTAATCTTATATATAGAATCCGAATTTTTAGTTTTCAGTGTGTAGTCTTTGGAGTAAAACCTAAACCGAACCAAGGCGCTCTTGTATATTTTAGGGTTCCAAACCATATCTTACATCAAGATAAGTGTTTTACTTCATTATCTTTATTATGTCTTCAATTACTTGTGTGTATGCTTGCATGTTCCCCATGTCCGGCTAATTTACTTGTGTGTTTGCTTAGGGAATATGAAACTTAATTATTGAATATTGATTGGTTGTCTCTTATCTTAATTGTTAATTATCTAGTAATGCGATAGGTCATCCGTTGTGTAGTTAATGCTTGATTAATCTTTGTGAACCTTAGTTTATAATACCTAGAGTTGTTGTAGGATAAACCATCCGAAGAGTACCCTAGAGTTAAAGTTTATAAATCCTAGAGATTTTGTAGGCGATACCCTTTGGTAGTTTCAAAGAGTTAGGGATAAACGCATACCCTACGACCTTAGACACACAACGCGATTAAGAATAAGGACGTGACAATTCAACCATCAATAGGAGATAATTAAGGAGTAATAAAACCTAAGTAAACACATCTTTAAATCATCATACGAGCACAAAATAATTAGAAATAGACTACCCTCACCTTAGTTAATTAGATAATAGAGCAATCGGTAGAAATACCAACCCCCAAATCCAAACCCCGAGATTCGTACCTTTCCATTTCCAAAAACATAAAAAGATAAAAATAATCTTCCTCAACCCCAACCTTAGCGTAGTAACTTCTCACTAGCATTCCTATTCCCCTAGAGAACGATATCAATTCCCGTGGCTTACCCTAATACTACACTACAACGATTAGGTTCACTGCCTAGGGTGTTGAAAAACTTGCTCGACGAAAAAGGAAGTTCCTTTGACCCCGAATGACGCGTGTAGCGTTATCAATATCTTAGCCTTCCCGTCTCAGTCCGCTCACCTAGGGTCAGTTGGTCATATCTCCTAGGAAATTTGCCTCTACCACCATTCAAAACTACCGAACCAAGGGTGGCTACCAATGAACTATGCATGCATACACTTAGAAATAATTGTACGGAAGTAAAGGTAAACGCAAAACAAAGCAGTTAGGAATCATAACTAGGCTAGCACCAAAAGGTGCTTAGCAGCTCATATTAATCATGCAAATCAATTCAATATTCAAAGGTACGAAATACATGAATTGAACGTAAAAGAAATATAAAACGCTAATGCTTATCGTAGTGGAGTGACATCTCCCTTGGAAACAGCTCTGTATGCTCCTCTAGACACGCCTTGAGCTTTTCCCATGTTTTGAGTGTTGTGTGTGGAATGGGTATAGGTGATGATGAATATAATAAACATAAATTAAACATATAAATGCAGCGGAATCATCACCAACAACGGATCCATATTGCCATATGATCAATCAAATATAACAAACATAAGGTTTATACCATTTTAGCGTGATTCCGGTTACAAGACACCAATCACCACCACGAATGGAACCAAGAAACCAAAAGGACCAATAAGGTTGATCCTTTCCCAATGTGTTTAACACACTACACGTCTAACGATCACCCTGTGATGCTAGTCTTAACCTTTACACTGATCCTTGCACAAGACTACCCTTAGAATTATGAAGGAAGGAAAAACAAAACCAAAACCCACTTTTGGTGTGTGTGTTGTGCCGTACAATGAGGGGAGGGGAGGGAGAGATTTGAAGACCAAATTGTAACTTACCAATGATAATCAATTATCATCAATTAGCATTAATGCTAATTGATGTTAAATCATAAGATACACATTAGGCCCTTCAAAGTCCAAATACTCCACTTTACACCCTTATGTAACAAAGGTTATACATAATGTAAATACGATAAATACATTATGATAATGGTGTCTAAGTGTATATGTGTGTGACCCCATAGGCTCACATATGACTAGCCATATAATTATTTATTATGACATGAGCATACTCCAACAGCTCCTACTTGCGACGTCATAATAGACAAGTAATTATACAAGCAATGGTTAGCGTCTAGCAACACGCCAATGCCCCTAGTGATATGTGAGGTCAGTTTCTCAAACATTTCATTAAATGGTTTATATGTCATATATCCCTTTGTTTCAGATACCAGGTTGAACTTTAGACATGGATCAAAAGGTCATTCTAATGGTTCAACAATTATGTTCTCGATCTAGATATTGAACAAGATTACCAAGTGAATTAAGATTCATCTTAATCTCAATTGGTACGCCATACAAACATCTGTTCTAATCATCGAGGGGCCCAATAGTATCTAACTCCAAACCATGTGGAGGAACAAATCCTATTTTGACTGCACGTGTCATTCATGTGTTTCAAATCATTCATGATAGTGGCCTTTATAACTACCTTGTTCAGGACAGCGTTTAACCATATCAAGGAATGAAACTCCACACATGCAAAACTTGCTTGCATCTCAAGTCTAAGGATAATAGACATAACCATTTTCGAGATTCACTATATGACGCCGATCCATGCAGTGAATACTCGTAGGTTGGGTCAGTCCAATGCTCATCACCATGAACAACATGTGAGTTTGGCAAAAAAGTCACCAAGACACTCACAATTGTCTTAATTTGAGATAATGGACAAGTTTTGAATGAAGAAAATCATTCATGGATTTAAACATGCAAATATGGAATACAGTTGATATAAATGAAAACGATAATAACCATTAAATCAATTCATTACAAAATATAAACTGCTTAGCATTCCAATTATTCAAATGCTAAAATAAACAGATCTACATGAGACTACTAGCTGGTCGAAGTCCAATGTTCCTGGCATGCCCAACATGTTTCATGCAAGGCATTGCTTTAGTAAGAGGATCAGCTAAGTTGTCATCTGTGTGAACTTTTAGAAGACGAATATCACCACTTTCGATAACTTCTGGAATGTAATGAACTTTTCGACGAAAGTGTTTGGCACCCTTTTGAACACCGGGTTCATTTGCAATGATAATGGCACTGTATTATCACAAGTACATATCCATGGGTAGTTCATTCTTGGGGACAACGCCAAGCCCGAAATGAATTTTAGTATCCAAAACGCCTCCATTGCGCTTCGGAAGCGGCAATGTATTCTCTGTAGAGGACATTGCAATTGTGCTCTGTTTTGAACTCTTCCAGTCAACAGCGCCTCCTATCATGATGAAAACGAATCCAGTTTGGGACTTGGTGTCATCACGATCGGTCTGCCAACCGGCATCGTATAGCAAGTGATACTGAGCTCGCGGTTGTTATCACCACCATAAACAAGAAACATATCTTTAGTATTACGAAGATACTTTAATATGTTCTTAACAGCAGTCCAGTGACATTCACCCGGATTCTGTTGATACCTACTCGTCAGGTTCTGAGCGAACGCTACATCAGGTCTAGTGCACCTTACCGCATACATGATGGATCCCACAGCAGAAGCATATAGGATACCCTTCATCCTTTTCACCTCTTCGGGTGTAGAGGGTTCTTGAGTTTTACTCAATTCCGTATTCGATTGCATTGAAAGATTTCCACGTTTGGAATCTTGCATCCTAAATCGCTTTAGGATTTTGTCAATGTATGCACTTTGACTCAAGCCGATTAACCGCTTTGATCTATCCCTGTAGATCTTGATTCCAAGTATGTACGCCTTAAGTCTTTCATTTCAAAACAATTTCCAAGCCAGGATTTTACATCTTGTAGCATTGGAATGTTGTTTCCCATGAGTAATATGTCATCGACATATAAGACTAGGAATACGACATTACTTTCACTAGTTTTCATATATACGCATGGCTCATCAAAGTTTTGAGCGAAACCAATCTTTTTGATTTCTTCATCAAATCTCTTGTTCCAACTTCTAGATGCTTGCTTTAATCCATAAATGGATCTTTGAAGCTTGCAAACTTTGTTGGGATGTTTAGGATTCACGAAGCCCTCGGGTTGCACCATGTAAGCATCTTCTTTCAGGTGGTCGTTCAATAAGGCTGTCTTGACATCCATTTGCCAAATCTCATAGTCATAGTACGCTGCTATGGCTATAAGAATCCTAATAGCTTTAACGTCCGCCAGTCGAGAAGGTCTCTTCATAGTCAATCCCGTAGGTTTGAGTATGACCTTTTGCTACTAGACGCGCTTTATAGGTGTGTACATTGCCATCCATGTCGGTCTTCTTCTTGAAGAGCCATTTACTCCCAACGGTTTTAGCATTAGGAGGCAGGTCAACTTCGACCCAGACTTCATTGTCTTTCATGGATTGCATCTCCGATTTCATAGCTCCGAGCCATTTATCGCGTTCAGAACTCGATAATGCGCTCGATAGTTAGCGTGTTCATCTTGATCCCCTAACTCATGTTCCTTAGCATCGACATAGAAACCATATCGCTCAGGTGCTTGAGGTATCCTTGCGGATCTACGAATCGAAGCAACATCTCTATGAGGCTCGACATTTTCATGTTCAGTCTCATTTCGATGCTCACTACTGTTACCAGAAGGTTGTGCATCTTCACTTTGAATTTCGTCAAAGTCTACGGTGCTCCCACTTGCTTCTTGTGAAATGAGACTGTTCTCAAGAAACTTCGGCATAACGAGCAACAAAAATTTTGTTCTCGGGTGGGTAGTAGAAGTAGTAACCCATCGTTTCCTTTGGGTATCCTACGAAGATACATTTGATAGATCTAGACTCAAGTTTGTTTGGCGTTTCTCGTTTCACGAGGGCCTCACAACCCTAGACCTTCAAGTAAGACAAGTTAGGGACTTTCCCATGCCATATTTCGTATGGAGTCTTATCTACCTTCTTGGTTGGAACCATGTTGAGAATGCGAGCATCAGATTCTAGGGCATAACCCCAAAAGGACATTGGCAACGTTGTTAGACTCATCATAGATCGAACCATGTCTAGCAAAGTTCGATTTCTCCTTTCAGATATACCATTATGTTGTGGTGTATGTGGAGGAGTGAATTGTGAGACTATCCCACACTTTTTAGATGATCTAAAAACTCTTGACTCATATATTCGCCTCCACGATCGGATCGAAGAGCCTTTATAGTCTTATCGAGTTGATTTTCTACCTCACTTTGAAATACTTTGAACGTTTCAAAGACTTCATGTTTATGTTTAATCAAGTAAACATAACCATATCGACTGAAATCGTCGGTAAAAGTGATGAAGTAGTTAGCTCCTTCCCTAGACATGATCCTAAATGGGCCACATACATCAGTATGTATGAGTCCAAGTAGGTCTTTAGCTCTTTCTCCAACATGGGAAAAAGGCTTGCGCGCCATCTTACCAGATATGCAAGAAACACATTTATCAAAAGACGTACGACAATGCCATAGAAAAGTGGAATCCATGTTACGTTTAGATTTCTTGTTGCTAACATTATATATAGAACCATTGTTTGAATTAGGATTACGCATATCAATTTCAAAAATACCATCTCTAGGAATAGCATTAAAATAAAAAACATTATCCTTAGAAACCGAAATGCCAAAATCCGTAAAAACATGAATGAAACCATCATCCTTCAAACGAGAAAGTGAAACAACACCTCTAGTAATAGTAGGTGCGAAATGACAATTATTCAAAACAATAACTAGTCCATTAGGAAGGATTAAATCATAGCTTCCTATCGCTTTGACTGGTGCACGATTCCCATTACCAACGTACAGGTCCAGCTTCAACTTTCGACTTCCCATAAGACCCTGCACATCATTACAAATGTGAGTCCCACAACCTGTATCATATACCCAGGATTTATTAGGAAAAGTATAGAGTTCTATAGTGAAGATACCTGATGTACTAGCCCCGCTAGCCTTGCTCTTCTTCAACTCCGCCAGGTACACCGGACAGTTTCTCTTCCAGTGCCCTACCATTCTTGTGATGGCAGGGTGCGTCCTGGCTGGGTGCTCCTTCTAGCAGTGTGGGGGACTTTAGGTTTGGGGGCGTAAGCAAGCTTACCCTTGGCTCTCCCTTGTCCCTTGCCAGGTGCTTGCGGTTTCCCCTTGTTCTTTTTCTGGATTTTGCCTTGCTTGATAGCTAGGACAACTGGAGCTTTCTTGGGCATACCTTTTTCTGCAAGTTTGAGCATATTATGCAGTTCATGTATGGTCTTGCCCATGTTGTGCATGTTGTAGTTTTGCACAAATTGTTCAAAATCCATTGAAAGTGAGGCTAGTATCATGCTCACTCCAAGGATCTGAGGCATGGGGTATCCAAGCCGCTCCATCTGATCCAGATAGCCTTTCATTTTCATGATGTGGCTACTGACCGATTGTCCTTACTCCTGCTTGCAAGCATGGAATGATCTGACAGTTTCAAATAATTCTGCTCGCTTGGCTGTTCGAACATAGTTCTTAGTTCGGTTATCATGTCAAATGCTGTGAGGTCCTCTAAATTCTTTTGAATTTCAGGGATCATGCTCGCAAGCATAAGACAAGCGACTTCCTGCTGTTCATTAAACCTACGAGTGTAGGCATTACGCACAGCAGCAGTGGCATTTTCAGTAGGAGGCTGGTAAAGCTGTTCCGGATGGTAAAACTTTTGTTCAGACTTGAGGACAATCCTCAAGTTTCGGTACCATCCAAAAGTTGTTACCATTCAATCTCTCTTTCTCGAGAATTGATCTGATAGACGAGTTGTTGATGGTTTGAGTTGGAGTTGTCATCTACAAAACAAACAAAATTCAAATTTTAGTATCATTCAATAATTAATCCTTTTTAAAATTAACTACCCAAGTTTTATAAGAAAAACAATTAATTTTGCGAAAAAGGCTAAGGCCCTCATTGAGATTCCACCAGCACATCAGTTGATCTGCTAGCAATGGTGGATTCAATAGGTAGGTAACGTTGACCAATTGCAAATCAAGTGCAACTCTTAGATCCTTATGGGACCCATGGCACTAGTGAACAAGCATCTAGTGTCAAGCTGGCATGTTTAGTCCCATCCTTGCCTCGGGTCAAGGTCTCACTGCTTAACTCGATTAAGTCTTCCAATTTGAGAACGTGCGAAAATAAATCTAGGTCCCACGCATAGACAATAATCACCTTGGGTTACAATTCAACCTAGGTATTTAGCTTTGTACCGGAAAAAGGTGTAAGCGACGTTGTGAAGGCTTCTCCGCCATAAGGAGTTGGTGTAGTGATTACGAACTCTCGAGTAGGTGACTCGGGGAGTGGAGTAGGGCAAGGAAGGTGTCCTTGTAGCCAAACCACTATAAATCCTCGTGTTGGTTTGTCTATCCTTTTACTTATCGCTTTACTCTTATTCTTGCATTACATTATTTATTTTCTATGTGGTTGATGTCTATGTTTGTGACATATACTTGGTCTTTCATATAGTTACAAACTATATTTAACACTTTACATATTATGACACGCTTGATCAAGAAAAAGCAACCGGACTAATAATGGTGAAACTTGATTTTTAATGAACCATTAATCTTGCGAAATCTTATGTGATATTAAGGGGTTGGCCTTACATGCCGTAATGCGTTAAATGCATCCTCGCGTCGAGATTAGCAAATGCAATGGTTTATACTATATTTGATACAAAAGTTTTAAGTTTGAAACGGAAACGTATTCACCCTCCCCCCCCCCTCTACGTTTTCACATGTACGAAAAAGCATGCATTCATTCTTCGTAGCACAAGTTAAAAACTTTTCTTAACTTAAGTCTAACCATTGTTTTAATTTATGTGTGTCAAGTTGTCCATTTTCAAGTCTAATATAGAACATATGTGGATTATAATAGAGATTGGACAATACATAAATCGAATAACAAACATAACAAGTTAAGTGTTATTTTTAAAACAATGATTATAAGTTAAATCCATATTTAAACTTAGTTAAACCAAATCATAAGATTTAGTTTGAAAACGGTTTGTGTTGCGTTTTAAGTTTTAGAAAATGATTTGCAAGTTATATACATTCACAACATACATAATAAGCAAACAACCAACACACAACCACAATATGCAAAGCCTCAACCGATGAAAGAACCTATGCTTGGTTTCGTGAGCCATCACGAGAACCAAGAGTCAACTAGGGACATAAACCACAACCACACGGAGGACTCCCACTTGCTCCAAGACCAGGCTAGGACAAGTAGAAGCCCAGAATGCACATGAAAAGTGAATCTGCCAGCCCAGAATTTCTGCATTCGGAGGCCCAAATGGCCTAGAAGGAGTCATCCCCGAGCTTAGCACCAGACTACAAAGTTGTGGCCCATGAGTTGTCTACCTGCAACAAAAATTTGGTTGAAAAATACCCTACCAATCACCGGGAAACGCCGTTTTACTGCAGCTTGTACGAGCAGCCATTTTGCGTCTTTATGTCTTTTATGCTTCGCCATTTCATTCCAAGCATCGGTTACAATATATAGAATGTAAAATACATTTAATCTACAATCTATCTATTGTAAAATGCCCAAACAATGGCAAAAACTAAATTAAAACTCATACATAAAAGCCGAAACAATGGCAAACCCCAAATAACAAGAAATAAACGACAATCACAATCATACATGGCACAAGTGGTCTAGGTTTTCATCGGCTTTGCATATACACATAATAATACCATAAAATTATGAACATAACAAGGTGTTGGCTAATCCCATGAGCAAACATGCATGTATTTGCCATGGGAACAATTTAAATAGCATGAAATAAAAGAATTAGCCAACGAAACGAAGAAATAATCAACAAGAATTAAAACCCCGATTGGTACGCGAGTAAAATGGATTTAGGTTCTCAAACCTACTGATATTAGACCTTCTAAAAATCATTTTACCACAGAAAATTAAGCCTTAGGGGCTGTTTTCAAATCGTTTCAAGAATCGATTAAAACAACGCAATAAAAGCCATTTTTAGCGTACCGAACACATTGTTTAATTAACGTATGCGAAACCAACGGCCATAGGACCAAAAATCACAGATCTTTATATTACTAATAATATTCCTAATCCATGAAAAATAGAGCCCTCGGGGCTGTTTTGAAAGTGGTTGCAAAAAGCACTTGAAAACACGCGTTTTGACCATTTTTTTCGCATACCCGATAATCATATGGCACATATGATGGCTCGTGATACCACTATAGGTGATGATGAATATAATAAACATAAATTAAACATATAAATGCATCGGAATCATCACCAACAACGGATCCATATTGCCATATGATCAATCAAATATAACAAACATAAGGTTTATACCTTTGTAGCGTGATTCCGGTTACAAGACACCAATCACCACCACGAATGGAACCAAGAAACCAAAAGGACCAATAAGGTTGATCCTTTCCCGATGTGTGAAACACACTATACGTCTAACGATCACCCTTTGATGCTAGTCTTAACCTTTACACCGATCCTTGCACAAGACTACCCTTAGAATTATGAAGGAAGGAAAAACAAAACCAAAACCCACTTTTGGTGTGTGTGTTGTGCCATACAATAGGGGTGTAATCGATTCAAGCCGAGCTCGAGCTCGACAAGGCTTGAGCTTGGCTTGAAACAAAAATAGTAGGCTTAAGCTTGGCTTGATAGCTTGTCAAGCTTTAATCATCTAGGCTTGAGCTTGGCTTGAATAGGTTTCGAGCAAAGCTTGAGCTTGGCTTGAAAAGCTTGAATGTATACAAAAATATTGTATTTGATAGACTAAGTCATCAAAATATATATGTTTATAAAGTAATACGAACTAAAACAATATTTGAAAACCAAATTAGATTAATTTAACAATAATAAAACCAACAATAACATTTTCGTACTAAGTCCAAGTGTCCAACATTAGAATAAAACATAAGGCAAAATACTAATTAATGTTGTCATCGATATACTAAGTATAAACAAAAGCTAAAATTATCTAATAGTAGTATAAATTTTGGTCTCTTAATATTCACGATTCGTAACTCGAAACTCGTATTCACTTCTAGATATAAAGCAAGTAAGCAACATCACTGATCTAAAATATCGTTGTCACAAATAATTACAACTTTATTTACCATATAAAAGTTCTTCAAAAGAATATTAAATAATTATTTATGAAGTAAATCCTTATAATTAGAATAGTATTCAAATTATCTCTTAGTTACTTATATGAATTTAATATAAAAAGATGTATATACTAAGGCTTGATAAAAGCTTGATAAAAGTTCGAGCCAAGCTATCAAAAGCTTGAGCTTGGCTTGTTATATGTTTCGAGCCAATTTATTGGGATTGAGCTTGGGCTTGAGCTTGATAAAAGCTTGAATTAATCGAGTCAAGCTCAAGCTCGAACTCGAGTTGCTTGATAAAAGCTTGACTTGATTGCAGCCCTACCGTACAATGAGGGGAGGGGAGGGAGAGATTTGAAGACCAAATTGTAACTTACCAATGATAATCAATTATCATCAATTAGCATTAATGTTAATTGATGTCAAATCATAAGATACACATTAGGCCCTTCAAAGTCCAAATACTCCACTTTACACCCTTATGTAACAAAGGTTATACATAATGTAAATACGATAAATACATTATGATAATGGTGTCTAAGTGTATATGTGTGTGACCCCATAGGCTCACATATTACTAGCCATATAATTATTTATTATGACACGAGCATACTCCAACAATGGGATGATTAGAAATGCTGGAATTCGTGGGGTATTTATAGGCCAGATCTGGGTTACGGCGTAACCAATATAGGAGTTACGCCGTAACCTTCTATTTCTTCGTAAATTGCACTAGATCTGCTGGTTACGGCGTAACCTAATTAGTGGTTACGCCGTAGTCTTCAATAAACTCGGTTACGTCGTAAGTGATGCAGTAGTTACGGCGTAAGTATCAGAGGCGTGGAACCTCTTTTGACCTAATGTAGTTACGTCGTAACCTTTGGGAGGAGTTACGCCGTAACCTTAGTTACGTCGTAACCTTTGGGAGGAGTTACGCCGTAACCTTCTGATAAGTTGGCATACTGAGTCACGCAATAGTTACGGCGTAATGTGAGAGATGAGTTACGCCGTAACTTCTTCAAACTAGCATACTGTGATAAATCTTTAGATATGTTTCCAGTTCCACGTCTCTTTAGCTCCAATGCTCGTAATTTACCTAAAAGTGGAAAACAATGGAAGACAAGCGTAAATCCATATAAATGATATAAATAACGAGCATTATCGGGGGAAATTGACACATAATATTCAGGACTATTTGATGTTATCAGATAACTTGTAGAATGCTCGTGATCTAACCTTAGAGAAGGACCTATATGAGAATCACAATAAAAGAAAGAAGAACTACTCTCTAGATCAAGTGATCTTTTGTTAGAAGAGTGTAAGAATATATGAGAGAGTTTGTATGTTATACCCCTTTATCACGTATACCTTATCACTATAACAAGCAAACCCAACACAAACACGTAACAGTTATGCGTATGATACTAAACACAAACTGTTATGCGTAAGAAAGAAAGATTAAGATGAAGAACTTGGTGACTTGAATATGAATTCGTGTATGTTAGAGAGATAGAGAGAAGAAAGATGAAAACAATAAGTTGTATATTGCTTCAAGGAAAAACACACACACACACACTCAAGCACACCCCTCAAATGACATACTTGAGGGGTATTTATAGTACAAGACAAAGGATGCCCTAAGGCTTGGCCATGGGCCGTATGTGGGCTTCGTGGGATTGGATTGGACTTGGATTTGATATAAGGCTAGCTTATCTTAACTTATAGCCATTTAGCTTAGCCCAGTCCACGAGCCCTTTGACTACTCTAGCACGATATCTAACACACGTTACAAAGTTCCTAATCGTGAATGACCATCACTTCTAATAAAAACTATTAAGGCTAACAATCTCCCCCTAAGGGGTGGTCATTCAAATGATGCTCCACTTGATAAGATCTTTACTTTCCTAGAGCTCGAACTTTGTGCGTAGATATAGAATAGTCTTGATTCTTTGTTCCTTCATGCTTTGTGATTAGTTAATGTGGTTGTCTGCCATTGTCAACTTCGTTGGTTAGGTGTCTCCACGTCTTTCTCCACCATGCTCACACTTCTATTTGTCTTTTGGTTACCAATGATGTAGTTCTCGAGTCTTTACACTTTGTGTAGCCTTTGATTATGATGAGAACTTTCATGTGTTTTTGGTATGAGCATGTGGCGAGTCTGCACGATCCATCCACTCTGGAGCTTCCATAAGAAGAAAACATAAAAACAAGTTAGTAATAGCGGATTCCGCACTTACAAGTTTGTATTTCGAGGGTGTTAACAGCATAGTGTGAAAACACGTCTCTAATTCTCACAGAGGCCGTTCTTGAACTGGAGTCCCACAAGTGAGATAACGCGATATACCGAAGTACATCTACAGTTCGGATGAGTCGCTGAGGTACACCGAGGCATCACCTCACGACTGTAGACCGTTTGAGACACACTAAGCGTAATCCACGGGAGTTACCAAAGTGACCTGCCGTCAGTGGCTGCTTGATGTTGATCCTGGCAGGAGTTTCCATTCAATCACTGAAGATCACAGATGTGAAACTTCTCATAAATGTTCTGGAAGATTGCTAAGATATGCGTAGGACTCTAAAATATATCACTTGTGTCCTTATTGATGAACAACAAGCGATGTCATGTCAAGTGTTCCTATGAGATCTTTTGATGAATCTCGTGGCTCTAGACTCAATAGTGCATTTTGGTTTTCCTAAGCGGAGACAAGGGAGAGGGTCTCCTTCTTCAATATCAACAATCTCTAAGAGAAAGTCGATAGATTATGTAGGGTTCCCAGTGAGAATGAAACAAATCCTTTTAAGAGGAATTGAGTGGCTAGAAGGTTTAGTGCAAGGCGTCACTGGGTCCATGACTTCTTTGTCTTCAATACCAGTGTCATCTAGTGACAACTAGTAGCATATGTATTGAACCCGGTTTCTGCCCTAAGGTTAAATATGGAGGGCTATTTCTTTTCACCCTTTCTTTTACATTTCTTTTTAATTCTTCAACCCCTTCTTTCTCCTTTCTCACATTACTCCTTTTTTCAATCATACCTAAGGACTTCTAATACTAACTATTTGTGATGTCCTTGGGTAGATCCCTCCGGCTCTGGCGGATCATAGGACGGATTTCCTATCCTTAGTCACCTTATAACTCCATGACTGTCCTATTGTTGCCATAAAACCATTTTCTTGAAAATCTCTCAAAGTGTTTATGATAGAAAACATGTTTGAGACACTCCGAGAGTTTTATATTATCAGAAACACTCCCCCTTCACATATGCTTATATTGTTTTAACTGAAATCTGCACAGAGAGGGTAGAGTTCGCACTTTTTGAATTGATCGACTTTAAATGAACTAGACCGATTCGAGACACGTTTACATCACTAGAGAACTAGCTTGAAATTATTACCCGTCCTGGTCAAGTCCATAGAAAGTTTCTCGAGATGGTACATTTCCTGACTTTAATTCCCGTCAATTCATTGGTTCCGTCTGAGTCGAGCTCATTTGAGATTCAAACAGCGATCATAAAACATTTTGATCACATTTTAATCACATTTCTCCCCCTCAAAAATACCATATCTATGATGTTTTTGAAACAAAATGATTAAAAGATATGTTTTTCGGAAAGCATTTGGAGAGAAACTGATTTAGCATGAATTTTGGAACAATTTTGGTTTTATACTCCCCCTTAACGAAAGCATATTTTTCAAACAGAAAATTTAGAATCAATTAAGGGTTTAGAGGGAGTTATCTTGGTACCAAATGTGAGAGATTTTGAAAAATCTTTTTGAAAAATTTCAAATTAATGGTACGCAAGATGAAGATTTTAAAAATCTTTTGAAGATATTTAGAGAAAATTATCTTCATGTGATTAAGGATAAGTGCTCGATATATATGAAAATCGATTTTGCGTAGCACTTTCCTTTCTTTAAAGATCGGGTTACATGCAAGTAACGCAAGCCATTATGTTTTTAGGAATAGTGCTTGAAAAATATTTAAAAACCTTTGATTTGGTTAAGCACTTTCCTTTCTTTGAAGCGGGTCCCAACTGATGTGTTCGAAGCCATTATGTTGAAGTCCGGGTTTCGCATCTGAAGTATACGAAAGCCATTTTTGAAGAAATTTTGAGAAACGACATGTTTTAGAAAACATTTAAAGAACTCTCGCTCAAGCATCTGTACATACCCGTATCATTGTTGAATGACATTTCTAGAAACGTACAGAATATCGATTATCGATTATACGAGAGACATGTCGTGAGAAGAATATTTTTGGATTTTTGATTTTCTATTGTTTTTGAATTTTTTGAAAGTTTTATATTTTTATATTTTGCTTTTGTTGGTTTTATAAAAGAAATGGAAAATCAAAAATAGAAGATAGAGAGAATGAGAAGAAGATTTTACGTAATTGGAACCCTCTCGATGAGTCGGGTTCGAGATATTTGATTCAATTCGCAACCAAAGAAGAAGAGTTTTCACAAATAATAGTGTTAGAAGTACAAGATTCCTCACGGTGAGGGTGATCACTATCAACGGTTGTAGTGGTTTTGACTTCCTTATCTTGATGAGTTTCACTATTATCGTGTTGGAGCAAGTATCAAAAATCTTTACTGTGGGAATCCATCTAAGACCTATTGTGCTGAAAACTTTTCCCGTGGGTTTCCACCTAAGGTAAGATCTAGGAGTTGTTTTCTTATCGATGCGTGGAAGACTCTTTTTTTAGAAAAACTACGTCCTGAAGAGATCCACCTATTAGGTTTCCTTTTGATGTTCATCTTGTCACCGGGTTTGTTTCTATTTGGTGTCTTAGGGGATTGTGCCTCGGCACGAGAATTATCTTTCTTGAGATATTGTAAGGCACATGCATCATGATTAGCTGAAAAGACACATTTTTTACATGTAGTACAGACAAATTCAATATTCTTGTTTAAAACAGCAGCTTTAACTTTGTCACTACAGTCTTTTGGAAATTGATTCTTGTTCGAAAAAGACCTAGAATTCCTAGTGTTGTTTTCTAAGGGCATAGCATTTTCTTTTGTACAACTACTCTTAGATGCAAGCCAATCCCTAGTCTTTTGTAGAGTGTTCCTAGGTAATGGTTTACTACTACTAGCAGTGCCTTGAAATCTTGTAGAATTCATCACCCTAGATGTTGCACCTAAAATTCCGTCTTTTTCGAAGTCAGCCTTTTTCTTAGCTTCTTCTAGATAGTGATTGTTGACCATGTTGTTAGAACCAACAGATTCTTTAACTGGATTTTTGGTCACATTCCGTGTACTAATCCTAGATATGCCAGGTGTAATCACTTTTGGTTTTTCAAAACCGCTTTTTCTTTTCAAAAACTTTTAAAATTCTCTTTTTAAAGGGCGGGACCGTGGAGTGACTGTTTTGGATAAATCATTTTTCTCATTGACTATTGGAGGAGGCTGAGAAATAGACATTTTTGGTTTGAAAACCGGTTTGGGAACATTTGTTTTCTCCTCAGTCAATGGTTTTGCAAACTTAGTATCCACAGCCTTTCCTTTTAGACTTCCCAGTTGAGCACTCAAAAGATCATTTTTCTCTTTCATGTCCTTGTAGGCACGCTCATACGACAGTTTGTCATACTTGCATTCCTCGATTTTTCGATCAAGTTGTTTAAAATAGGACACGTTTTCTTTTTCAAGTTTTGCAAGAGCATTTTCATATTTTGAAACAATTACGGAGGTCTCAGACTGGAGTCTTTCATGATCTTCAACAGAATATGTTTGCAAAATGATGGACATAATATCAGTGGTCATAACATCTTCGAAGAGAGAATCATTTAAATTTTCCAAAACTTTGATGTGTTCAAAACTTTCATTAGCTTGCTTTACCAGGGATTTATGGTCCTTGACAAAGTCAGTTGTTTCTTTCAAAAGTGCTTGTTCAACATGAATTACCCTCGCACCGATGGCAGTTAACGGAGGGGCAATTTGGGTTTTAAAAAACTCTTTTGTTTCGTCATCATGACGAGTAAACCAGATGTTAGTTGTAATGTTGGTTTTAGACTTGACAGTCTCTTGAAGATACCCAATTCTAGTTTTAACGTCATCTAAAATGCTTCTAGTATCACTTATGTTAAAAGGATTGTTTGAAGACATTTGTTCGATTTTCGAAAGAGATTTGGAAACTACAACCGGTTTCAACCGGTTTGAAACCGGTGTTGACACTTTGTTTGAAACACTTGGTGTGGTGGAAAACGTTGATTGTTCTTTTTGATTAACAAAAGTAATTCCATTAATTTTGTTCCATTTGTTATAATCAATCGGTTTGAGATCTGGATTCTTTTGTTTCATTTTTGATCTACTCTCCTCAGATAGTTCCAACGTTTCAAGTGAATCACGAACAATTATGGGTTCATGCAAAGGTTGTCCATTGTTCAACACATTATGAGATTTCTGAGCTTTCTTGAGGAACGAAGAAGGGTCGTTACCAAGTGCCATCTTATGTGAAGTATGAAAACGTGGATTTACTTGGTTAGAAAGCATCTTGTTTGATTTAGTTGAATGACCCGTTGTAAGAAGCAAATTGTCCAATGTTTTGATTTTTCCGTTTTATCAAGAATTTCATCAAGAAGAGAATCTTCTCGTTTTGCAAAATCAACAATTAACTGTTTCTTCTCTTTTTCAAGATCAGAAAACAATGTTTTTTGTTTTGAAAGTTGGTCATTTAGTTCAGAAATTTCCTTGTTTAAAGATTTGATTTTCAAATTGAGATTCACATCAAGTGTGTCATACTTGAGTTGCAAATCTTTTTCTCTTAAAACAAAATCTCGATAACCAATTTCTAATTCTGACATTTTGTTTGTATGAAATTCATAGGCTTTGGCGTGCTCCTTGTAACTCTCAAGCTCAGCGGTCAATTTTTTATTCGCGGCCTTAACTTCGCGATTGACCGTTCTTACTTTCTCAACTTCAATGCCACATTGATTAATTAATGATTCAAAATAAGCACGTGTTTCCTCATCATTAGCACCATTCTCATCACTTGACCTCCATTAGGATCCATATATGGAGTTTCAGAGTTAACATTGTTATTAACTTGCTCTCCCACATATGTGTCATAATAAGGTTCGGGAGACACAGAATGTGGCTTCTCATGAGTAAACTAATTTGGTACCTCATTGAGTGAATATGTGTCGTAGACAGGAGTTGTGTCATAAGTACCGCTTGATGTTGTGTCATGTTGATTGATTGTATGGTGGAGGTTGCATTATCGTTTGCTTTATCTTCCCATTTTGGGTACTGAATTTGATTTCCTCAGCAATCAACTCAATTCCCAACTCTTCTTTTTCTGCTAACATCAACATGTACTGGATCTTTTCAAGCTTCGTAAGTCGGTTGACACTAGATCCCGAATCTTGTCTTTGAGGTTCGGAGGTAGCATTCGAACGAAGTCATAAAACGCTTATTCCCATTTTGATATCCCATATTCGATTCACAATCCGACCCCTTGATGTCCATCAAACCGCTTCGCATATTGCATCCGATTCCCCGATTCACATTTCCATAATTCCCAACGACCTTTGAGCCGCAACATTTCCATTCTCGATTACCGCTTATTCCCAACATTCTCGTCCCATCGATTTCCAACATGCTGACCCGACTGATTACCCGATACGGAACCGCATGATTACCGGCGCATGTTAAATGCTTTATCCAATAAAGAAAATATCTGTTGTAAGGTCGCTTCTACATGGTCAGTTTCATGATCAGTGATTCCTTGTTCCTGGTATTGTTGATCCGGATAGAATTGTTGTTGTGGTTGTGGAATGTATTGCTGCAAGTTGTTGTTGTTGGAAGATGATGAAGCTTGTTGTTGTGTATTCATCGTAGTTTGAGTCTTTTGCAATGAGTGCCAATGAATCATGATTCTTTGCTAATCTTTCTTGCGACTTCATTAAGCGCTTCAGCTTGGTTTAGTTTCAGAAAATCATTCAGTTGATCAAAGTTCACATGATGTAAGTCTTTTGTTTGGTTGACAATAGTGACATATCGTCCCCATTCTTCGGGAAGATTATTCAGGAACTTGATGTTTTGAACGATTGTTCTGGGTGCCAACTTGTTTCGGATAAGCTCATTCATCAAAGTGCAAAACCTTCCATAGTAGGATTCAATGGATTCTCCGGTGTAGATGTAAACTTCTCCCATTCGTTAGCGCTTGTTCTCCATGTATTGTTTACCAATTTATGTTCCATAACATAGTCGTCTAACACGTTCCCACATATCGAAAGCAGTTTCACAACTGTCTACCGCAGCAAAGATGTCTATTGGTAAACCCAGGTGGATAATATGAATTGCCATGTCATCTGCATCGACTTGTTTCTGATCCTCTTCATTGTATTCTGATTCAGTTTGAAGATGAGAGGATGGTGGGATGGGAGGTGTTGCATCAGCATTTCGAGGACATGGACTTGTCGAGGCTTGAAGGGTCCATTCTGAATGGATTGAATCATCGGTTTGCCATTCGGTTTGGTCTTGATGTAGCGGAGCATACGACTTGTCCATTGAAGATAACCACCTTTTGCCAACATAGGAGGTCGGTTTTCGGCACCGGCCGCATGAATGTCTTGTTGAGTTGCCATTGATGAAGGTATGATCTGATAAAGTTGATGTAGGATCGATTCAACGATAAAGGAGTTGTGGTTGATGAAGATTAAGCGGTTGAGGTGTTTTTTCAAAGTCGTACTCGTAACCTTGGTTCTTAGTCGAAAAAAATTTTTGCCCAAAATTTGAAATTCACTTTAAAAATCAATTCTAAGGTCGTATGAAAAATTTGAGTTATGACAATTTTGACGCCAAATTTGACCGAAAAATTTGAATTTAGGCCCAAAATTTGAATTTTGACCAAAATTTTCACAGTTAAACCAAAATTTGAATTTCGCGTAAAAATTGAACGTTTAGTCTCCTCAAAAATTTAAATTTTACTCAAAAATTTAAATTTTTTTTTTTTTAAATGAAGAGCTTAGGCGTAGAAACACGAAGTTACGAGTAGACGAGGCTTAGGCGTAGGATCTGGTGCTTATGCGTAGGATCTTATGCGTAGGAAGCTTATGCGTAGAAACCTTATGCGTAGGAA
>OU343218.1:102995077-103036638 GCA_910596185.1 Chrysanthemum makinoi | reverse complement strand
CCTTAAGCGTAGAAACCTTATGCGTAGAAACCTTATGCGTAGAAACCTTAGGCGTAGAAACCTTATGCGTAGAAAGTATCTTACGCGTACCCTTAGGCTTATGCGTAGACAAAAAAACTTAGTCGTAAAACCTTACGCGTAAGTGTGATCTTATGCGTAGAGTTACTCGTAAGCTTTTAGCTTATGCGTAAACTATGGTTAAGAACCAAAAATCCTTTACACTGTCACAGCGTAAGAGATATCCAAAAGTCGAAGTGTTCCACACACTTATCCAAGTGAGGAAGCACCGAGTAATTATAGCACGAAGATTCTTCACCAAAAAGTTACGAGTAGAAAACTTATGAGTAGTTGACTTTCTTACTAGTAGAACTAGGGTTTTGACTTACTCGTAAAAAATTTCCAACGATTCAAACAAATTCGCTTGCACAGATATCCTTAAAAACACTCGAATAACACAAAAATGTTAACCTTTTTCACCCAAAGTGCTTAGAAAAGTTACGAGTAGAAAACTAGGGTTTTGACTTTTTGACTTCTACTCGTAAGAAATTTCCAACGATTCAAATGATTTCTTTTGCCCAGATAGCCTTAAAAACACTCCAATAACACAAATCTTTTGACCTTGTTCACCCAAAGTGCTTATAAAAGTTACGAGTAGAAATGACCAATGAACCAAAATCGAGTTCAAAAATGATTTAAAACACGTAAAGCTACGAACTTTTTGCAAAAAACTGAAACTTTAGCACCAAATAAACCTTAAACCACAAGAATCTTGAATTTTAAAGTGCAAAAATTAAAGCTTTAAGCTTGACAAAAAACGTATAACGAGAGCCTTTACGCGTAACACCTTCAAACCAAACACAAACACTCCTAGACCATTGTTAGGCGATTGATACCAATTGTTATACCCCTTTATCACGTATACCTTATCACTATAACAAGCAAACCCAACACAAACACGTAACAGTTATGCGTATGATACTAAACACAAACTGTTATGCGTAAGAAAGAAAGATTAAGATGAAGAACTTGGTGACTTGAATATGAATTCGTGTATGTTAGAGAGATAGAGAGAAGAAAGATGAAAACAATAAGTTGTATATTGCTTCAAGGAAAAACACACACACACACACTCAAGCACACCCCTCAAATGACATACTTGAGGGGTATTTATAGTACAAGACAAAGGATGCCCTAAGGCTTGGCCATGGGCCGTATGTGGGCTTCGTGGGATTGGATTGGACTTGGATTTGATATAAGGCTAGCTTATCTTAACTTATAGCCATTTAGCTTAGCCCAATCCACGAGCCCTTTGACTATTCTAGCACGATATCTAACACACGTTACAAAGTTCCTAATCGTGAATGACCATCACTTCTAATAAAAACTATTAAGGCTAACATTGTAAGAAGAGGGGTGAGTAAAAATGAAGAAATGGCTCTCTATTTATAGGCAAATTCTTGCTACTGTTGCACGGATCCCACAGATCCCTTACTTGAGGGATCCGTCTAGTGTAACTTGAGGGATCCGTCTAGTGTAACTTGAGGGATCCGTGAGACGCTCATGTTTGCCCATGGGTTTTTGGGTTATGGGTCCTAGATTATGGACCATGGGTATCTAAATCTATACTACATAAAATGGAAAAATAGTCAATAAGTCAATATTGGAAAAGTGAAATGTGAAATTGGTCAATAAGTCAATCTATTCCTTGCATGCTAACTTTGCAAAACCCAGCCCATTCAAATTGGAAAATTACGTATCTTCGTATTTCTTGTAAGTCAAAATCAACTCCAGCCAATTCATCTTTATTAATATTAATATATACTATTGGAAAGTAAAATATACTATTGCAACAGAAGAAACGTATCTTTAATATTCGAAAGTCAAAATTCATTCAATGAAACATTTCGCCAGCCCATTCATCTTTACTATGGCGGGAAAAATCAATTGAAACATTTCGTATTTCGCCTTGAAAAAAATTTCATCGCCGCTACAATTTTGTTGAAACTAGACACCGCTTCTGCTAGGCGCGGGTACTCGTCTAGTAGATACAATGTATCTAATAGATGCAATGCATCTAGACAATGGGTATGGGTTAACTCCATGGGTTATGGATATGCTCCATGGGTATAGGTCATAGGTTGTGGTTTCTACCCATCCTAATAAACTATTACAACAAATGAATCATTACAACAATTTGTATTAAATGACTATATGAAGATGCTTTACAAAAATAACATGTACCCTTATAACTTTACTTATGATAACATTATATTTGTTATCAACAAAATATAAAGAGATCGCTAAATATTAATAAACGTTTTTACGGTTTATTTGTATTAACAATTTCCTTTCCCTAAAACTTACCAGACTCTTCAATTGTTCTAAATTCTAATATAAATAAATGTCATTTAAGTTAAATGCCATAGCCGCAATAGTGGTAGAGAATTGACTATTACAAGAATTTTGGCTTGGGAATAAAAGCGATTTAACGACCATATGATAATCTCAATTTAGGGTGTGTTTGTTTCATTAAGATGTTTCACATCTGAATCTGACTACCACATCTTACTAGTAAGAGGTGACTATAATGTCTGAATCTGAATGAAAAAATGTTGTTTGTTTTTTTATAATTGTCTAAATGGTTTTAATTTTCCCTTTTTTAAGTATATATTAAACTATTACAAATACGATTAATAAGTAGATAGTGTAAACTTGAAACAAAACATTTTTATCATAGATTTAACACAATTATAAATCATTAAATAAATTATCTTAATACATATCCAAAATTTAACATAATAAAAAACTATTACATAAATCGTCTTAAAATAAAACATAAGCTTAACGCAATGAAACAACAATTAGGTAACTTAACCAATACCAAATAATTTAAAACCTAGCTTTGCATAAGTTGTGCCGCGATTTGATCTCGTAAGTTAATCATGTATTGTTGATCCGCGTCACTCCCAATTGGTTGAACAACTTCAACATCACCGTCATTATCATCATGTACATTTTCGTTATCATGTACGTCACTTCATATTTTATAAGGGCATATTTTCATCAGTTATGCATCTGTTGTGCATCTGTTGTTAGGTAATAGCATCACTTGTACTACATGCAATATATAGCAGCAAACCTGATCACTCTTCATCACTATTGACTATTCCAAATCAAGCCATTACTCTACTAAATATATCTATGCTCACTCATAAAGAACCTTGCTATCTAAACCATAAATCATTCACCAATATTGCCATCATAGTCACTTTTCCCTCAAAAGGAATGACATCAAGATTATTCTTTAGTTTTGCTATGATCATGTTATATTCAGTAAATACTTTACTAGTTGATATCCTCCTTTCATATTTTCTTCATCTTGCCTTGATTTCTTTTTTGATTATAAGTTAACTTGATTGTACAGAGAACTGATATGGCATAAGTTTGTATCAATGTATTAGATGGAAAATATTGTGTATGCTCTGACTCATATTATGACCCCAAATCAGTAACCTGTTCTGACCCGAACCTGAATCGGCCTGAACCCATTTGAACCAGTTACAAAACTATTGAAAGGTCTAGGTGCAAACATGTGACACACGGTAAATTTTCACTAAAATTTAACTAATAATTAGTAATTTATTACTTACTAAGCATAAGTCATTAAGCATGCATAAACTTTGCCTGATTATTTGAGTAGATAACTCGCATACAGTAGATGACTGCATCACCTTTGCATTCATATCATTTTATGAATATTTCATTTTGTCTTATGACTAAATTGTAAGACGAGAGGTTATCTCGTTTCCCCCAGTGACCGACACTACACGCGTACCGACACTATGATAAGGGCTTGATAAAACAAATGACAAACTTCCGTAATGAAAAATATTACAAACATAATAATATTCCCGACACGTAACTATAAGATATTACGTTATAAAAATTATCAAACAATGATACTTTGGTCACAATATAATTTCGCGGGACACAAAAATAATTAATACACTTGCACTTAAACAATAACTCTTGTAAGACTCAAACACAATTTATACATAAGTAAACACAAGTACACACATGTACACAAATAAACATAAGTGTAATATACATATACACACACATTTATATTTCCTTTATAAATAAAAACCTTTTATTAAAAATTGAGATAATACACCCTTGGTCTTCTCTTCCCACACACGACAAAGGAAACACAAAAGCAGATAAAGAAGATATCAATCTTCATCTTCAACCTCTACCTCTGCACCTCCCTAGTAGGCCGTATCTCCCAAAGAGGAAAATCCAACATGTTTCTCCCATCATCTTCTCTTCTCTCTTACCAAAACCATGTAAGTTTTTGTCTCTCAAACCACTCCTTGAAGGCGCCGACTATGACTCGAATAAGTTCAAGAAGAGTCAAGACAAAGCCACCCAAGAGAAACATATCTCCACACCAATCTATCTTGAGCAAAAATCCAAGATTCGCCTAGGTTTTGGAAGTTAACTAAATTCGGCTTCAATCCAAAACACCAAGAAGAGAAAGATAGTCAAGCTCCTTCCCAAGATACTTCCTTTATCTCTAGTAGAGATGCAAACGCCCCAACTCAGTTTCCTCATCAATTTTACCAAAAACTAGGGTTTGTGAAACTTAGGGTTTTCAAAAATTGAATTGGGGGTTTTGCAATTGGAAGTGTGTTGGAGCTAAATCAAGTCTTGTTTGGTTCGAATCCAAGAAGCCACTTTCGTTCTTCACCCATCACCTTTGAGTTGAGGTTATTAATCTTCCTTGTTGTAATGTTCTTTTTTTTGTGTTGTTGTTATGATGTTAAGTTGGTAACTTGTGTCAAAATGCCATTATAAAATTTGATCGTGTTTAGCTTCTTTTAATTGTTTTATGTCGAAAAATAAGATGTCATTTGGGTGTTGGATTGAGTTTCTGTCGAGAGTATGAAACAAGAAAAGTAGATGAGTCAAGTGTTATAAAATCTTCTTGGAACACAAAGCGATACTGTATTTTCCTTCAGCCGACAATCGAGTCATTTAAAATGAGTTGAACCATGTTATAACCGTACCTAAACTTAAGAAACATGTGTGTTATCTTAGTGTCATGTGAATCGAATTTATGTTGTGAATCTTGTGTTTAAACTGTTATGTATGCTTAGGAATAAAAACCCAAGTCGAGTGTGCTCATTTACTAAAATATATTATGAGTAGTCTATGTTTTGACAAGGTTCGTGATGGTAAAGTACTTGACGGAATGGAACCGAATTGAGTAGTACTCAACTAATATATGATTTCGTCACACCTTACTCTCATTCTTCAATTAATGGGTTAGTCTAATACCTCGTTGAATTGAGTCTCGTTAATGAGTCATTTCCATTTAGTCAATTCATTTTCGATAGGCAAACTTGTCATCAAAATAGATATGCTTGAGACTATATAAGTGAGTCGACAACTTCATTTTGGTAGTACCATAGTGATGGGTCATATTCACTAGTTGAGAGAATCGGCATCACAAGTTGGAGCGTGAACAAACAAGTACATCTCGAGTCAAGTAGCTTATGTTAAACTCCTATAACTAAAGTTGGATTCTTTTGGCAACAAAAATCTGGAAATGAGAAGTACTCTAAATATTTGGTTAACACAAACTGTAGTAATACATGTTGAACTAGTCTTGTTTTCTTTTTCTTCCCTTCGTGTAAATCACAATTGGGCCACGGCCCAAGTCATAAGACTTGGTATTATAAAAGAATTGTTAGTTAGTTTGGGCCCAGGCCCAAACCGGGTACCCAAATGCTGCCAACACCGGGCCACAACCCACGAGTCTTCGAGCGTCCAGTTGAGTAATATAAACTAACTCACGAGATAAAGATTTAAACGTAAAACAATTGTCCAACGATGAATGAGTTTACATACGCGTACACAAAAATATGCTACATAGTTATATATAAGCATACACGAGTTGACATTTAAACAAGAACAATGTTTATATTTTGAGTCGACAATTACCTTAAAACATAATTTACTTAAAATTTGTCTATGTCAACATTTAACGCCAATATGTAAACAAATGCATGTCAAGTAAAATTCTCGTTAAGAACTATATATATTAAGATCAAATCTTGATAAATTGATCCGCTCCAAACAGTCAAGTTTAATCACACAAGCTAGCCACTTGTGAATGGCTAACCGTAACAAACTTAAAACAGCTCAGAAGCAAATGCAATTTAAGATCAGAGGAATATAGGGGATTCCTGGGTCGTTAAGTCCCACGGAGGATGAATTGGTGTATAAACACTTGATCAGATGATAGAATGATCACTAAGGATAGTGATCAATAAGGATTTTGATGGATAATTAAACCTAAAGAAAAGATTTACAAATTACAGCGACTTAAATGCAAATTAAAAGAAATTAAAAAGTTAAAATATATTAAATAAACGCTATCACTATTTTTACAATGATGTTTTTGTGATTTTATAAAACAAAATATCTTAAATAAACTATTTTAACTAAAACGTAAACTTAAATTATCTAAAAACTTGATTTAAAATGAAAACGTACGTTATTTATAAAAATTACGCGAGTGCGCAAGCAAAAACGTAAAATTTATGAAATAAAAGTCCTATAAGTGTAAAAACAATTTTTTTACGTACTATATGACAAAAGAAAATTTTAGAAAAAATATTTATATTTTTTTGACTTTTATATTTTTTATTATGAATTAATTACTATTTTACACTAATTAAATATTTAAAAATACTAAAACTATTTGGAAAAATCTGAAACTTTTTTATAAAATACTTAATACTAATACAAATTAAAGAAAAATACAAATGATGAAAAAGCTGGTCTAAATAAGCTATAAATAAGCTAAAACACTCGAATAAGCTATATGAGACAAAAGGTTGTTATGTATTAAATTGTGTAGAAGATAACCAGTCAAAGACCCAAGGGCAACTGGCTATACAGCTACACACTATCACTCTCAAGGTTGGGAGGTCTCGGGTTCGAGCAGCCTCCCACCCTTTTTGCAAAACATTTTATTTTTGATTTTTTTCTTTTACAAAGTTATTAAGCTAACTAAGATAAGCACTTTTCACAACTACAACTTTTAATGAAAATGATTAATAAGCTCGAAACAACTTAATATCTTAACAGTTTTGACTTATGAGCTTATTATGATGAAATAAGCTCAAACAAACTTGCAATATGAAACAAAAGCTTAAATAAGCTAAAACAAAATAAAAGATACTTATGATAAGCTAGAAAACACAGATAAGCATCTTGATAAGCTATAAACAAGCAATAAGCACTTATGAAACACCTTTGTACCAAACAGACTTGTAGGACTTTGTAAGCTAAAATAAGCTAGGTAAATAAGTTCAAAAGCTCAAAACCAAGACTGAGTCAACAAGCTAGCTAGGTTGGCTTTTCAAAAAGCCAAAAATCACAAACTAAGGGTAACTGTAGAGCTTTTGGTGAGCTTATGAAAGTGGTGGTAAAACTGTGATCACTGGAGCCGATACAGTTGGTGCTGAGTGTTGGGACAAAAAGAAGCTAGGTGCAGCCCTAGCTAACAAGCTACAAAGTGGAATATGAAGCTTGGGACCTCAATATGGGTTGGTTGGCTATCCAAAGAATCAAGTTTGACAAGCTAAGGTGCTTTGGAGAGCTTTTGACAAGCTCTTGAAATTGATATCAAAACGTACAGGACACAATTTTGAAATGGTGTCTTAAATAAGCTAAGCAAAAAGCTATTAAATAAGCTATTTGAAAATTATAAAAAATACTAATATTAAGATGAGCAGATGGAATTTACTATCCCACAAGCTTAAGTCTTGAAACTCAACAGTAGATCCTATATAAATTATTCTATTTAATTCAAAAACGACTAAATGAAACTTTTGACTTTTTGATAATCACTAAAAGTTGACTAAACTGAACTTAGGATTGATCTTACTTATTAATTATGATGTATTAGGTTATATTAAGACTAAATTAAGAGATTATGACAACTTATAAACACAAATCCATGATCACAGAACATGAAATTTCAACAGTTAATGCACCAGATTAGATTAAAAGGATTTTTGACTTTTGACACAGTGAGTACTAGTTTTTCTTGTTAAACTGAGATATTAGGACCTAGTTTGACAGATAAAAACAACAAGTAACAACTCAATCACCCTATAACACAAATAAACAAGATAATCCAAACATTACTTTGTTGAACTGATTTGAATATTTCCAAAGGATTTCAAAGATTAAAACCATAAAACTGATTACGGTTCTTATATTATCCTTAAATAAGACTAAAGAAACATTAACTAACAAAAATAACAACATAAAAATAACAAATTAAGCATAGGCTAATTTAACTGTCAAAATGGAATTTTGCTAGCTACAAATTTAAAAGAACAAACCACTGATTTTTATGTTTAATTTCACTTAACTATAACTAATGAATATGAAAACACAAAGATTTAAGCTAGTTAAGGATTTAAACAGTTAAATGACCAAATGTACCAAAAGGGCTTACAAGATGGATTTGAATGAAAACCAAGAACAAGGACTGTGAATACACTTCCTATAGCTTACCAATAAGCTCTATACCAAGGCCATCCAGAATCTACCTTGCTCCAGCTTGTTTATCACCTTCACCATAGATTTTTTGATTTTTAACTAATTTATTAGTAATTTTTGTGATTTTCTGGTTTTTTGTACTAGACTAAGTTTTAGAGTTTCTAAAAGCTTGAATAAGCTTTCTAGGGAGCTTATGTGGCTTATTTCAGTCCTTAATAACATCTAACAACAACATTTACAGATTATGATAATTTGAACTTGAAAATGCATAAACCGAAAATGAACTTGAAACTTTAAATCACTTGTTGCAAAAGTTGTATAATACACTGAATATGAGATAAACAAGACTTTAAAGCTAAGGAATACACTTGAAAATCAAAATTAAGTTAAACGACATAAGCTAATTAAAATTAAAAACTAGATACTTCCTCCTCTGCTTCTCCTCTTTCTTTATAGCCTTGAGATACTCCCCACATGCTTCTGAGACTTTCCCACTTTAAATCTTAACCATTGGATGAGTCAAACTCATCCTATCCGTTTAAAAGACTTTTGGCGCCAAAATTGAGACTAGTGGATTAGAGCAGTTCTGTTGTAATTAAAGAAGCTTGGGGTGTTGTGGAGGTGTAGGGGACACAAAAGGTTAAGTTTCAATGGACTTGGTGTGATGTAGAAGCAAAAACAGGGGATGTGAGTGGAACAGTGAAAGGTCTATGGTGGGGAAGCATTAACTGCAGTTTGTGGGCTATCTCATGAGGTGGAGGATGGTGATGAGTGTATTTGGCAACTGTGATGAGGTGGAGGTGAGGTGGAAAACCACCTGGTTTTGGTTTAACAGGTGGGGAGGAGAAGACGCTCTGATGGTGGCGGTATTATCTGTTTTAAAATTTGGGTCGGGTTATGGTTTTGGGCTTGGGTTTGGTTTAAATAGGGTCCGGTTTGGTTTGTATCTTAATAATCACAAGGACCTTTTGTGTAATTCCAACAAAGTTAAGGGTTGAACCTGCCAATCTTCCAAAGTTCTTACAAGGACCAAACCTGCCATAAATAAATAGTTCAAGGACCAATAATGATTATTTTCCATTTTTAAAATGTCCAAGGACCATTTTTGACAATTTTCAAACTCCAGGACCAAACTTGTAATTTATCTCTAAACTTATCATAAAGGACCAATTATGCCACAATTGAATAGTACAAGGTGTAGTTTGAATAATTTCCATTTTTTTAAATTCACCAAGGACTATTTATGACATTTTTCAAAGTTCGGGGACTAAAGTTGTCATTTTGCAAATTTTAACTTTAAAGGGTTAATTTTGACAACTTTTGAATCCCATGGACCTTAAATGACATTTTACAAGTTTTTGAATTACCAGGGGACTATTTTTGACAATTTTTGTAATTTGGGAGACTAAAAGCGCCAATTATGCAAACTGGATACGTTTTTCACCAGATTTTGATGTTTTTGCATTTAAAACATATAAAACACTTGTTTTGTGATATTTTCATCATTTTGAAGCATTTCGAGTGTTTTAGATGTTTTTGCAGTTTAGATGGTACAAAAATGATGAGTATTTAGACACTCATCAATCCCCACACTAAGATATTGCTAGTCCCTAGCAATGATTTGAGAAAAATTAATGGATTTCATCTCTTTACCAAAAGCCATTACTTCGGGAGTAGCCAATTGTTTTAGTTCAAGTAAGAACCTTGGTACAATGATAACCAAATGATTTTGAGCAAATCATAAGCTTTCAACGGATTTGATTTGTCTTTACCGTAAGCCGTTTGCTTCGGACTAGCCAACTCTTAGATAACTTATCAATATTATCTTTGGTGAGCCGATTACCAATTATGGATTTCCAACTGCCTCTTCCACAAGCCATAAACTTGCGGGCTAGCCAACTCTTCACTTTAAAGGATATGGTGAGTTGAACACCATACAATTTTGGGCAAATTGCAAGCCATAAACGGATTTGAGATATCTTTACCAAGAGCCGTTTGCTCCTGGATTAGCCAATCCTTATGTGGGTTAGACATGGCGGATGATTACCATTTGCTGAGTAAGTGAAAAACACTTACTCCAAAAAAATTTGGCCAAAAACGGGGGAATTGGGTGGAATAATTACATGATAAAATTCGTGAGAATTCCCCCCACACTTAGAAATGAATATTGCCCTCAATATTCAAAGTACGCGCGGTTATGCGAAACATAGAACATAAAAGGGAAATATTACGGCCATTATTTTATTTTTGATATATACACATTTTTTTTTTTTTAAAAAAAAAAAGTTATATACAATAAGCGTGCAACTCCCCACACTAGGGTGGTAGAAAGGGGGTAAGAAGACGTAAACATGGGTGAAAAACCCATATGGTGTGTGCTACTATTTTTGATTCCCGAGTCACTAGCTTGACTCGATCCCCGCATTCATTGGTTCATGGGGAATGTTTGTAGATCCGGGACAATCACGGGTGGAATGTCCTCTCCAAAGTAGTGCTTTAATCGATGACCATTCACTTTAAAATTTGGACCATCGGGCTGAGATAACTCAATGGTGCCATAAGGATAAACCTTAGTGATAGTAAATGGACCAGACCAACGGGACTTAAGCTTTCTCGAGAAAATCTTCAATCTTGAATTGAAAAGAAGGACTCGATCACCAACGTTGAAAACGCGGTTCTTGATTTTAGAGTCATGAATCTTCTTTGTCTTTTATTTATAGATCAAAGAGTTCTCGTAAGCTTGATCACGAAGTTCATTTAGTTCATTCATTTGAACTTTTCTGTGATCACCAAATGTCGTATATCGAAGTTTGCATATTTTAAGGCCCAGTAAGCCTTGTGCTCTAGCTCAATCGGAAGATGACATGCCTTTCCGTACACTAGCTTGTATGGAGTACACCCAATTGGTGTTTTGTAAGCTGTACGAAAGGCCCGAGCGTCATCCGGTTTATCCGACCAGGATGCACGATTTTCACCTCGTCCTTTCAAGGATTCTTTTAATACCACGGTTTGAAACTTCCACCGCCCACTTGTTTGGGGTGGTATGCGATAGATAGACGGTAAGTAACACCATACTTTTGCATGACTCAATCAAATTGGTCATTACAAAAATGTGTACCACGATCACTGATTATAGCACGAGGAGTTCCAAACCCGGCAAAAGAGATTTCAAAAATTGCACAACTACTCGGGCATCATTTGTAGGTAAAGCTTTTGCTTCAACCCATTTTGACAAATAGTCAATGCACCACGAGTATGTATTTGTTTTCTCTAGATGATGGAAATGGCCCCATAAAGTCAATACCCCAGATGTCAAATATCTCACAAACTTGAATGGCATTTTGTGGCATTTCATTTCTTTGAGAGATATTTCCATGACGTTGACAAGCGTCACGTTTTGACAAAATCGTAGGCATTCTTATAGATAGTGGGCCAATAAAACCCGGAATCAAACACCTTTTTGGCGGTGTAGTTTGGACTATGATGGCCCCGGTGGGTCCAACATGGCAAGCTTTGAGAATGTCAAGAGCTTCTTGTCCATAAACACACCGTCGGATGACTTGATCCGCACTGATTTTGAATAAGAAGGGGTCGTCCCAGAAGTAATGTTTAACATCTTTGAAGAATTTGTTCTTCTGTTGGGTTGACATCCCTTTCACTATGAAGTTACCCGCATGGTAATTTGCAAAGTCAGCAAACCATGGGGTAGAAAAGTTTCCACGAAAAGAAACCGCATTGAGTGTCTCGAGAGGAAATGTTTCATTTATTTCCTTTTTCTCGAAAACATCTTGGTGAGGGTTCTCTAATCGGGACAGATGATCGTGTTCTCAGCTCCTTTTATATCACGTATGATGATATCAAATTCCTGGAGGAGGAGAACCCAACGGAGTAATCTCGGCTTTGCATCTTGTTTTGCAAAGAGATATTTGAGAGCCGAGTGATCCGTATACACTACACATTTGGTTAAGATTAAGTACGGCCGAAACTTCTCAAAAGCATACACCACGGCTAATAGCTCTTTTTCTGTGGTGGTGTAATGAGTTTGAGCTTCAGTCATAGTTTTGCTTGCGTAGTGAATAGGCTGAAAATGCTTAGCTCTACGTTGCCCTAGGACTGCACCTATAGCAAAATCACTTGCATCGCACATGAGCTCAAAAGGCAAGTCCCAGTCGGGAGCAACGAGAATGGGTGCTTCAGTAAGCTTTTTCTTTAATGTTTCAAAAGCTATGATGCACTCGGGTGAGAAGATAAAAGGAGCATCTTTTTCAAGAAGATGAGTCATAGGCCGGGCGATTTTAGAGAAATCTTGTATAAATCTACGATAGAAACCGGCATGACCTAAAAAACTCCTAATACCTTTGACGGTAGTAGGATGAGGCAGTTTAGCAATAACATCGACTTTTGCTCTATCTACCTCAATCCCATTTTTTGAAATCTTATGGCCAAGGTCTATGCCTTCTTTGACCATAAAGTGGCTTTTCTCCCAATTTAGACAAAGATTGGTGTCTTCACACCGTTTGAGCATTTTATCTAGATGGGAGAGACATGTTTGAAACGAATTCCCAATGACCGAGAAGTCATCCATAAACACCTCCATTGTTTCCCCGATCATGTCGTGGAAAATGGCCATCATACATCGTTGGAACGTGCCAGGAGCATTACATAAGCCAAAAGGCATACGTCTGTAAGCAAAAGTTCCGTATGGGCAGGTGAATGTAGTTTTATCTTGATCCTTTGGATCAATGGGGATCTTGAAGTACCCTGAGAAACCATCAAGGAAACAATAGTATTCATTCCCTGCTAATCTCTCAAGCATTTGGTCCATAAAGGGTAGAGGAAAATGGTCTTTTCGAGTGGCGTCATTCAACTTACGATAGTCAATGCAAACACGCCATCCCGTAACCAATCGAGTTGGAATTAACTCGTTATCTTCATTTGTGACAACAGGTTATGCCACCCTTTTGAGGAACACAATGAATTGGGCTAACCCAAGGACTATCTGAGATCGGGTAAATCAATCCGGCATCAAGAAGTTTGATAACCTCCTGTTTGATAACATCATGGATTTTTGGATTTACTCTTCTCTGATGTTGAATTGCTGGCTTGAAGTCATCCTCCATCAAGATTTTGTGAGTACAAAACTCATGGTTGATACCCTTAATGTCGGAGAGTTTCCAAGCAATTGCTTGCTTGTGTGACTTCAAGATCTTTATGAGAGCAGCTTTTTCATCTTTACTCAAATCTCTAGCAATAATGACTGGTAATTTATCATCACCTTCAAGAAATGCATACTCGAGAGAGGAGGTAAGTCCTTAAGTTCGACTTCAGAAATTCTTCGTTTTATCAACTGACTTGACTTCCTTGTTATGAAGTTCGACAGGAGGGAGTGGAGGAGAAATGTCATGATTTAACAACTTCTCAAGAAGAATATCTCCTCCGATTAATCTCATTTTGATTAATCTCATGAATTGAATCACTAGTGTGAGGGGCTAATGACGGATCATCATTAAGCAACTTCTCAATGAGAAGTATGTCCCCCTCAATGTCAATTGGAGCGTGATCAATTTCCCATGGAATATAATCACTAGCCAAGTATGCTTCAATCTCTTCCAAGATGAAGTTGCTTCCCTCAAACGGAGTGAGAGAAGGAGTATAATTGGCTATGATAGGTTGAGAAGATGTAGTGGGATACCCACTCACAGAATTATGAGAATAACCAAGAACTTCTTGAGAGTACTCTTCTGAAGCAATATCAATGATATCTATTCGGTTAACCGATTCAGAATCATAATTTGCAGAGTACCTCGAAGTTTGATCAAGGTTAAAAGTGACAGCTTCATTACCAACACGTAATGTGATTTCTTGCTCAAATACATCAATGAGAGCACGGCCCGTTCTCGGGAATCCTCGACCAACAATGAGAGGAACCCGATGATCGGCATCAAAATCAACAACCACGAAGTCAGCTAGAAAATGGAACTTTCCTACTTTCACAAATACGTCCTCGGCAATGCCAAGAGGACGGGATATTGTACGATCTGCAAGCTCGAGAGTCATGCATGTAGGAGTAAGTTCCGGAAGAGAAAGTTTCTTCCATATGAATAAGGCATCGGTTGATGCTTGCACCAAGATCTGCTAGGGCAAAGCATTCAACCATGTCTGGAAATACACAAGGTAAGAGAAATTTTCCAGGATCTCCAAGCTTTTCTGGAAGCTTCTTCAGGATAACCGCAGAGCAGTTCTCGTTAAGAGGAGTTTTAGCCATTTCAAACAGCTTTTCCTTGTTGCTTAACATGTGTTTGAGAGTTGATGCAAACTTGGGCATCAGCATGATAGCATCCGAAAAGCTTATGTCAAAATGTAATTCTTAGAAAATTTGAAAGAATTTGTCCATTTGATGACTGGCTTTTTCACGGAGCTTTTGCTCATTCAAACGTGATGGGTAAGGAATAGAAGATTTGGATTTGGTATTTTCAACGGGAGCTACTGGGAGGTTCAAAACAACTCTGGATTAGACTTGGGTTTCTGGACAACTTGAGGTTGGACATCATTGGTTCCTCCGTTATTAACAGGAAGTTCCTTATCCTTTGTAGCCTCAGGTTCACTTTCCACTACCTTCGGGAGAGAAGAAGAAGAGGTAGTAGGAATAGCGGGTCCATTGTATGAAACACCACTTCGGGTTGTGATCGCCTTAGCATCGCCCTGGGTTAGCGATCGTATTGCTCAGAAGTTTTCCTGAGCCCGAGGGTTGATCATTTAAAGACTTCTTGAGATCGACGATCGACTGACCAACAACCCTGTTCATTTCATCTTGGGATTTCATGAATTGTTTTAATAACTCATCAGATGATGGTACTGGAGGACGTGGAGGGAAATTCTGAGGTCGGATGTTTTGATTATGACCTTGTTGTTGAAAATTCCCTTGATTAGGATTCACATTTCCCTGAAATTGATTCCCTCGATTGAAATTGTTTTGATTAAGATTTCCTTGATGTTGGAAACCTTGATTAGGTCCGGAATAGAAATTACCTTGGTTTTGATAACCTTGGTTCATTCTAGGTTGGTTTTGATTCCGGTTCTGTATGTTAGGATTCTGGTTAAAACCGGGTGGTCCCTGATAAGTGTTAGCACGGTAGTTTGGTTCATTTTGAGGACGGTATTGATTACCTCCCTGATTTGAAGTACCGGCTATAGCATTGGCTTCAAAAGGACTACCATCGGTGGCGATACAGCTTGTAGTATGCATGATGACCACCACAAGTAACACAAACTTCAACTTTCTTCACTTCACCATGTGATGGTGTTCGTGTGAAGGTGACTTTCTTTTGGTTAGCAAGAACCAAAGCTCGAACAATATCGTGAGTTTATCAATCTTAGCATCAGTGCTAGATGTACTCACAGGAGATGAAGTAGAAGGTCCATGATGGGACTGAGTCGATATGCCTTTGTGCGGAAAAGAACGGACACTGGGACTTGTTTTCAATGATTTGTAAGGCTTCTTTTGTTGTTTTGCTAAGGAAATTACCTCCCGGAGGCATTCGAGAGTCTTGGTCACTTGTCTCGACCATTGTAGAAAGTATCCATTTGCATTAATTCGGTAAAACCATGATGCGGACACTTGCGAAGCAATTCTTTGTAACGATCCCATGCCTCCCCGAATGATTCATCAAATCTCTGAGAAAATTTCATTATCTCATTCTTAAGACTTGTAGTTCGGGATGGAGGATAGAATTCGTTAACAAACTTGGTAACTAGATCCTCCCATGTCTCAATAGAACGAGGGGTTGTTTCTCAAGCCAATTCCGGGCTTGTCCCTCTAGAGAAAATGGGAACAGAAGAAGCTTGATAGCTTCATGTGGGACATTCTTGTATTTGATGGTAGATGCAATCTTGTTAAACCATCGAATGTGTGCATGAGGATCATCCCGCTCAAAACCATAGAATTGGCTTTGGGTTACTAGATTAAGCAACCTGGTTTTGAGCTCAAAAGTATCGCCACAATGGTGGGACAACAATGGCACCTCCGTAACCCTCGATGGGTGCTTGGAGAAGCTCATTCATCGGCTTGTCTTCCGCCATCACGGCAGTGGTGGTGGTGGTAGACGTTCCTCGCCACGGCTGCGAGCGAACGTCCCTCACGTCTACGAGGAATGTTTCCAAGCTCAGAAAGTGGACTTGTAGAGCTGGAAGAACGAGTGCGCATGCACTAAGTTTAAAAATCAATTTTCAAAACAAATGTGAGGCAAAACGACAAGTGAACTTAACCAATAATCACAAATGAAATGGCTTCTTTGAAAAAGGTACACCAAATCACAAGGACACAAAGGCAAGTTTTAAATCTGTGGTTCGAGAACTTATTATGGTCACACCCCCAGTTAGTAGGTGTACTGCCTTGATTTGCGGTGGTTGATTTTTATGTATTAATTAAGTACCATTGAAAAGACGTAGGTATGGATATGTGCTAAGGGTTTAAAACTTTTGGACAATATTTTTGGTATCGTCTCGTTTAACCAAATCGTATTTCTTTAAGAATCACCTTAAAAGAAACACAAGCTAGAAAACGTTCCGATTGTTTTGTTGTTTTATATTATTTTTGGTGTTTTTAACACTTTAGGAAAAGTGTTAATGAACTTTTTGATTTATATTAACTTTACAGAAAACTTTTTACAAACTGTGGTATATGTGCAAGTACGGGTCTGAAAAATGCTTAGAACACGCTTACAGCCTCCCCGGCAGCGGCGCCAAAATTTGATCCGCTCCAAACAGTCAAGTTTAATCACACAAGCTAGCCACTTGTGAATGGCTAACCGTAACAAACTTAAAACAGCTCAGAAGCAAATGCAATTTAAGATCAGAGGAATATAGGGGATTCCTGGGTCGTTAAGTCCCACGGAGGATGAATTGGTGTATAAACACTTGATCAGATGATAGAATGATCACTAAGGATAGTGATCAATAAGGATTTTGATGGATAATTAAACCTAAAGAAAAGATTTACAAATTACAGCGACTTAAATGCAAATTAAAAGAAATTAAAAAGTTAAAATATATTAAATAAACGCTATCACTATTTTTACAATGATGTTTTTGTGATTTTATAAAACAAAATATCTTAAATAAACTATTTTAACTAAAAACGTAAACTTAAGTTATCTAAAAACTTGATTTAAAATGAAAACGTACGTTATTTATAAAAATTACGCGAGCGCGCAAGCAAAAACGTAAAATTTATGAAATAAAAGTCCTACAAGTGTAAAAACAATTTTTTTACGTACTATATGACAAAAGAAAATTTTAGAAAAAAGATTTATATTTTTTTGACTTTTATATTTTTTATTATGAATTAATTACTATTTTACACTAATTAAATATTTAAAAATACTAAAACTATTTGGAAAAATCTGAAACTTTTTTATAAAATACTTAATACTAATACAAATTAAAGAAAAATACAAATGATGAAAAAGCTGGTCTAAATAAGCTATAAATAAGCTAAAACACTCGAATAAGCTATATGAGACAAAAGGTTGTTATGTATTAAATTGTGTAGAAGATAACCAAAGACCCAAGGCAACTGGCTATACAGTACACACTATCACTCTCAAGGTTGGGAGGTCTCAGGGTTCGAGCCTGCCTCCCACCCTTTTTGCAAAACATTTTATTTTTGATTTTTTTCTTTTACAAAGTTATTAAGCTAACTAAGATAAGCACTTTTCACAACTACAACTTTTAATGAAAATGATTAATAAGCTCGAAAAGCTTAATATCTTAACAGTTTTGACTTATGAGCTTATTATGATGAAATAAGCTCAAACAAACTTGCAATATGAAACAAAAGCTTAAATAAGCTAAAACAAAATAAAAGATACTTATGATAAGCTAGAAAACACAGATAAGCATACTGATAAGCTATAAACAAGCAATAAGCACTTATGAAACACCTTTGTACCAAAACAGACTTGTGCAGGGACTTTGTAAGCTAAAATAAGCTAGGTAAATAAGTTCAAAAGCTCAAAACCAAGACTGAGTCAACAAGCTAGCTAGGTTGGCTTTTCAAAAAGCCAAAAATCACAAACTAAGGGTAACTGTAGAGCTTTTGGTGAGCTTATGAAAGGGTGGTAAACTGTGATCACGGAGCCGGACATACAGTTGGTTCTGAGTGTTGGGACAAAAAAAGAAGCTAGGTGCAGCCCTAGCTAACAAGCTACAAAGTGGAATATGAAGCTTGGGACCTCAATATGGGTTGGTTAGCTATCCAAAGAATCAAGTTTGACAAGCTAAGGTGCACTGGAGAGCTTTTGACAAGCTCTTGAAATTGATATCAAAACTGTGCACATGACACAATTTTGAAATGGTGTCTTAAATAAGCTAAGCAAAAAGCTATTAAATAAGCTATTTGAAAATTATAAAAAATACTAATATTAAGATGAGCAGATGGAATTTACTATCCCACAAGCTTAAGTCTTGAAACTCAACAGTAGATCCTATATAAATTATTCTATTTAATTCAAAAACGACTAAATGAAACTTTTGACTTTTTGATAATCACTAAA
The DNA here is from genome assembly GCA_910596185.1 of Chrysanthemum makinoi. Taxonomy (NCBI): domain Eukaryota; kingdom Viridiplantae; phylum Streptophyta; class Magnoliopsida; order Asterales; family Asteraceae; genus Chrysanthemum; species Chrysanthemum makinoi. The sequence continues at coordinate 103,017,502 of OU343218.1, read as the reverse complement.
AGTTGACTAAACTGAACTTAGGATTGATCTTACTTATTAATTATGATGTATTAGGTTATATTAAGACTAAATTAAGAGATTATGACAACTTATAAACACAAATCCATGATCACAGAACATGAAATTTCAACAGTTAATGCACCAGTTAGATTAAAAAGGATTTTTGACTTTTGACACAGTGAGTACTAGTTTTTCTTGTTAAACTGAGATATTAGGACCTAGTTTGACAGATAAAAACAACAAGTAACAACTCAATCACCCTATAACACAAATAAACAAGATAATCCAAACATTACTTTGTTGAACTGATTTGAATATTTCCAAAGGATTTCAAAGATTAAAACCATAAAACTGATTACGGTTCTTATATTATCATTAAATAAGACTAAAGAAACATTAACTAACAAAAATAACAACATAAAAATAACAAATTAAGCATAGGCTAATTTAACTGTCAAAATGGAATTTTGCTAGCTACAAATTTAAAAGAACAAACCAATCGATTTTTATGTTTAATTTCACTTAACTATAACTAATGAATATGAAAACACAAAGATTTAAGCTAGTTAAGGATTTAAACAGTTAAATGACCAAATGTACCAAAAGGGCTTACAAGATGGATTTGAATGAAAACCAAGAACAAGGACTGTGAATACACTTCCTATAGCTTACCAATAAGCTCTATACCAAGGCCATCCAGAATCTACCTTGCTCCAGCTTGTTTATCACCTTCACCATAGATTTTTTGATTTTTAACTAATTTATTAGTAATTTTGTGATTTTACGGTTTTTTGTACTAGACTAAGTTTTAGAGTTTCTAAAAGCTTGAATAAGCTTTCTAGGGAGCTTATGTGGCTTATTTAGTCCTTAATAACATCTAACAACAACATTTACAGATTATGATAATTTGAACTTGAAAATGCATAAAGCAAAACAGAACTTGAAACTTTAAATCACTTGTTGCAAAAGTTGTATAATACACTGAATATGAGATAAACAGTACTTTAAAGCTAAGGAATACACTTGAAAATCAAAATTAAGTTAAACGACATAAGCTAATTAAAATTAAAAACTAGATACTTCCTCCTCTGCTTCTCCTCTTTCTTTATAGCCTTGAGATACTCCCACATGCTTACGAGACTTTCCCACTTTAAATCTTAACCATTGGATGAGTCAAACTCATCCTATCCGTTTAAAAGACTTTTGGCGCCAAAATTGAGACTAGTGGATTAGAGCAGTTCTGCTGTAATTAAAGAAGCTTGGGGTGTTGTGGAGGTGTAGGGGACACAAAAGGTTAAGTTTCAATGGACTTGGTGTGATGTAGAAGCAAAAACAGGGGATGTGAGTGGAGCAATGAAAGGTCTATGGTGGGGAAGCATTAGCTGCAGTTTGTGGGCTATCTCATGAGGTGGAGGATGGTGATGAGTGTATTTGGCATCTGTGATGAGGTGGAGGTGAGGTGGAAAACCACCTGGTTTTGGTTTAACAGGTGGGGAGGAGAAGACGCACTGATGGTGGCGGTATTATCTGTTTTAAAATTTGGGCGGGTTATGGTTTTTGGGCTTGGGTTTGGTTTAAATAGGGTCTGGTTTGGTTTGTATCTTAATAATCACAAGGACCTTTTGTGTAATTCCAACAAAGTTAAGGGTTGAACCTGCCAATCTTCCAAAGTTCTTACAAGGACCAAACCTGCCATAAATAAATAGTTCAAGGACCAATAATGATTATTTTCCATTTTTAAAATGTCCAAGGACCATTTTTGACAATTTTCAAACTCCAGGGACCAAACTTGTAATTTCTCTCTAAACTTATCATAAAGGACCAATTATGCCACAATTGAATAGTACAAGGTGTAGTTTGAATAATTTCCATTTTTAAATTCACCAAGGACTATTTATGACATTTTTCAAAGTTCAGGGACTAAAGTTGTCATTTTGCAAATTTTAACTTTAAAGGGTTAATTTTGACAACTTTTGAATCCCATGGACCTTAAATGACATTTTACAAGTTTTTGAATTACCAGGGACTATTTTTGACAAGTTTTGTAATTTGGGGGACTAAAACTGCCAATTATGCAAACTTGATACGTTTTTCACCAGATTTTGATGTTTTTGCATTTAAAACATATAAAACACTTGTTTTGTGATATTTTCATCATTTTGAAGCATTTCTGAGTGTTTTCAGATGTTTTTGCAGTCTAGATGATACAAAAATGATGGGTGTTTAGACACTCATCATAAATAAATAGATATCACTATATTATTTTATGGTCCATTAAAATTGGGAGACTTCAAATTTAACTCAAGTATTTTTCTAAATACATTTAGAAGAATTAACTATAATTTTGACAATACCAATTGTGTCAACTTAAATAAGTATATATACATTTATATATTTACTAGTGGAACCTTGTAATTATTTTTCAAATCAAACTTCGGATTTTAAAACCATTATAGTGTCTACATGAAAAGTATATATACTTTCGTATACTTGCTAGTAAAACCATATAATCATTTTTACAAACTTAAATTTAGTTTTACTACAATTATAAAAACCATTGAACCACTTTAAGTAAGTAATAATTAAAACAATGAACTGAAACATTGCCCTCCTTATTCAGGGCGTGTCGGTGCCGCTTCACAACAATCACTAATCCCACCTTTGGATTGCACATTTGCTAAGGTGAGTCTCATAGCCCCTCTTTTACTTGATAAACTGTTTTACACATTTTGGGGTGAGAAATATGCAAAAACTTTTATGGACCTAAACTATTGCATGATTACTATTACGTGGTTTAGCCTAAGCCCTTATGTCCCTAGAGAATGCCCTTTTTCATGAACCGTCAATTCCCCATTGGGAAACGCGAATGTTATAAATAGATCTATTGAGGGTGACTCCTCGGTTCGGTTGGCCATGCTTAGGCCAAGGCGAAACGTATACCATGTCAGAATCGAGTGTTGAGGGACAAAACACTCGCTATGGGCCCCTATATTGTATGATATCTTTTAGCATACGTAAACTGTCGTAGGTTCCATTGCATGAACTTAGAACTAACGTAATAGACATTCATCCATATATCATTATATTCGTTGTAATGATCATATGACTTTGCTTATGGTCCAAAACTTACTATGTTAATCTAAACCTATGAACTCACCAGCTTTTAACTGACCTTTTTAGCATATTTTCTCAGGTGCTTAGTTGTGATCATGGATGCAAGGCAAGAGGCGGATAAATGGTCGTAGAAATTTCTAAAGAGGTGTTTTTACACAAAAACGATGTTTTTATATTTGGACCACTGAAATTATGGGATGTGCCCATTTATCTAAACATTGTTGTAAGATAATGTTTTAAAACTATTTTATGGAAATTAAACGGAGTATGTATTCCGTTCTTTATTACTTGTGTTGTGATTCACCAATTTCGTAACGCTCCCAATAACACGTATGCTTCCGCTAAACAAATTTGGGGGTGTTACAAAACAACTCTAAGTGGCCACTCCAACCTTCCTGTAAAGGGGAGGGCTTTACCCGGTTTAAGCTGTGTTGCAGTGGGCTCAAATCCCGTGGATTAGTAGGCTAAAAGGTCGGAAACCATGGTAATAAAAAATGGCCCATTTTGATCCGAGCCTGTTACTCAACACTGCACAATCCCTCAGCCTTTGAAGAAAATAAGAGTGCGTGTTCGGGCCTGAACCCATTTAAACCGGTTTCAAAATCGCACATGTTGATCCTAACCCGTTACAACCCGGCCCGTTTTGACCCATTACTCAAACGTGCCCAGCCCACCGGTTTTGCCACCTATGTGGCAGTTAACTTTAAAGAATATGAGAGTAATGTTTTGAGCAATGTAAACGGACCCAAATTATTATAATCAGGCCTGTAAATGGATACAACTCTCTGATTGTATTACAATAATTAGAAAAAAAGTAGTGACCTGAATTTAGCTTAAAATAGTGGTCTGTCACATTTCTTTTATTGAATTTTGTAGCTATGTATGTATATATGTGCCCAATGATTAGCACCAGAGTTTATTTAAAGAATTATGAAGAAATTAATTCCATGTTTAGTTGGAAATGTAACATTGTATGTTAACTTGTATCAAAAAAGTATGTTTTCTGTTAACTTGTCGCACTTGAACTAGGTTTATGCTAAGCCAATGATTCAAACTGTATGCTCAAACTACATTTATACCAACGCGATGCGACTAATCATATGCTCACACATAACCAAACCAAACCAAAGCCACAGGAACATTCAACAAAACCCGACCTGGACCCAAAAAAATACCCAATTTGAGTCATTAACAAACCTTGCCACCCCAACCACTAAGAACATATAGATACCAAGCCAAAGGAACAGAAGCAAAACAACAAAAATGTAAACACAAACACACATCATAAACCTACAAGAATCTACCCATGTATGACCATTTTTGAGCCATAAACATACAAGAATCTACCCATATATGATCCATACATAAATTTAAAACACAAACACACATCATAAACCTCATAGTTGACCAAAACAGAGAAACCCATATCATTTATAACCAACCTCACAATAAAATTACTTAAAACCAACAAAAAAAAGAAGTACAATATAACAGTAAAAAAGAAAAGAAAAAAAACCTTAGAGGTGGTGAAAATGGCCGTAGGTGGGAGAGGCGATCGGTAGTGAGGCGTAGAAGGAGAGTGAGGTGGTAGAAGAGGGTGGTCGAGGGTTTGAAAAGTGTGGGTTGGAAGGGTTTGAAGATAAGTGGTTTTGAGGAGAAGGGTTTTGATGAAGGGTGTTAATAGGGATAGAGGTAGTGAGATGTTTACCACTCTTCACTGAGTGAGATATAACATCCTGCCCCGTGACTAGCTATGAAAAACAAACAACAAAAACGTCAACGATCTGACGGTAAGATGTCAGAAAGAACATTTTTTTTCAAAAACAAACAAGCCCTTACTACTCATTTTCAAACATATACTCCGTAGTAGTATCAAGAGTATTGCTATATTTTTCCATCATCTCTCAGGCAATTAGATTACACGCACAAAATTAATAGTTGAGAAAAAAAGAGTTTAGGTTTCAAATGTGGTTATAAAGCGATGAATTGAAAAGATATAAGTGAGAGGATATATTTTTATAAATTTCTATTAATTATGTAATTTTGCAAATCTTTTTTATTTTTTCAAGGTTTCAAAATAGTGAATCGGTAGTCGGTTGGTCGATTCCTTATAGCCTGTAGAATTAGGACGGTAATCGATGATTAATCGGATTGGAATTTTCGGGATGTTTTGGTATTTTCGACGACTTTTGAATATTTTCATTGAGTTTTAAGTATTTACGAGAAGATTTACTTTATACCAACAACTTTTAATAGAAATAACCAACTATTAAGTGATTAAAACAAATTTGGCTTGTTTATGGTATTTCTGCAGATATGCGGTTTTCAATAAATTTGACGACCGTCGACCATCATTGATCACGTTGACGATTTGCACAAATCAAAAGATGCGTGTTGATTAGCTTAGACTAACGATAATCGAAGCGCTTTTTTTTTTCTTTTTTTTTTACGAAAAGAAAAATATTTTAGAGCTAGAAAAAGAAAATAAAAATAACTGAAGTCCCATGCCATTCCGTATTTCCGTGCCGTCTATAGTCTTTGTTTCCATAAATAAAAATGAAAATAAAATAAAATAAAATCAGAGACCCAAAATAAATAAACAAATAAAACCCTAAATTTTCACAGACGACCACATCTTCCGTCTTATCACCCTATTCCAATTCACCTCCGTTACGAAACCAACCAACCAACTTTTTATTTTTTATAAAATCTCTAAACATCAAAAGCTTTTTTAAAATGTTTTATCGAATTTATAAATTCGTGCCCTAATCCATATGATTATTATTCATGTTTACTGTTACTAATTAATTCGTGTTTTTATAAATTATCCTGATCTTTGTTTTTGTGTTCTAGGGTTTCATTCAATTCAATTATTTGCACCTTCCAATTTTTAAAGTCACTCACTCCAAGGATTCTTATCATCATCCACCATTGTAAGTACTCTAATTAACCCTCATGTTTTTTTTAATTCTTAATTATGATAATTAGCATTTTTAGGGGTGTTTAGTCTTTGGTCTTAATTGTGATAATTAGCATTTTTTTAATTCTTAATTATGATAATTAGCATTTTTTTAATACTTAATTATGAATTTATGATAATTAGCATTTTTTTTAATTCTTGCATAATTAGCATAATCTTCTAGAGCTTATCGAAATTTGGAAAACCCCATAAACTCACTTTTAACAGCTTATTAGCTTATCTTATGGCTTTGAATAAGCCATAAGGTCAATATGATAAGCTTATAAGCTGTTAAAATTGTGTTTATCGTCTTTTACAAATTTTGATAAGCCTGATGAAAGTAAAGCTGTTTTTAGGTAAGCAGTTTGAGGGGGGTGTTTGGGATTGCTTATTCCGATCACGATACAGGGGCGAGCCAGAAATTTTTTCGAGAGGGCACATTTTGATAAATTTTAGAAACTAAACTACAAATTGGTTCTTAAGGGGGGCAAATTACAAAAAAAGCCAAATATTTTAGAAATTTTTCACTACAATTTTTTTGCTAGGGGGCACATGCCCCCTTTGACCCCCCTTTATCTCCGCCACTGCACGATATGCTTACATTGAAGTGCTTATCTATTTTCAAGATGAGCATGTACTCAGCCTGATGAGCAATTACAAACATCCTCTGAGATTGCTTCTTTTAAACTGATTACTCTTGGTAGGTTTAGAATACTAAGTTTACGCAATAGGGCAAATTTAAAGCTCGCTATCTGTTTTTATTATTAGCATAAGATGTGTAAGTAAGCAATCCCAAACACTAATTTTCATTAAAAACGTTTTGGAAGGGAATGTATTATGTTACTATTCTTCTGAACGGTGATTTTGTTTTTTTTTATAGAATTCAAGTTGCTTTTAGTTTTTGAATGATGATACCTTTTTATACTCTTGTTGTCCTCAAAAGTATCTAACATAATATTATTTTTAAATTATGTATGCATTATCCCAATGGTAGTAATTTATTAAAAGTCAGGTTCGAAAAATTTCATAACAAAAATCTTTTAGCTATATACTTAATGGAAACGGTTTTTATAAGACATTCCAAAATTATTCATAAACTGAAACAGAGCAGTATGGTGTTAAGAAAGTTGAGGTTGATGCAACTTACTTGATTAAAGGCATATAATCTATGTTAAAGGACTATTTTTAATGTGTGGCACACATGTTGATGTAGGAATTTAGAGTTTGACAATGCGACTTGAGCTTCAGTTTCTCGTTAAAATGGATAGTCTGATTGAAACTCTTTTTGTGTCTCAGTTTCTCAACCTATTTATCATTTAAGTCTTCTTCTATCTATATGGAAGTAAATAATTTTCGAATGCAGTCCAATTGTAGTTTCGTTTTTTAATTACTATGGACTATGGTGGTCCAGTAGTCAAACACAGTAATATAGCAACTTTCATTAATATATTTGTCTGTTTTTGAAGTTGGTGTCTTTTTTTTTTTTAATTATTAATTTTTTAATTAATATCATGATTATTTGCGGTTAGATATGGGTTACAGCATCACTTATTCTGTACATTTTATTTTGCTAGGATCCTGGTTTGAAAAATGGGAGAAAAATCAGACAGTAAAAAGGTGTCTTCACCATACGTTGTCCTCGAAAACCGACCTCTTGATCAATGGAAGGTTACTGAGTTAAAAGAGGAACTTAAGAAACGAAAGTTAATTACAAAGGGTTTGAAAGAAGAACTTGTTAAGAGGTTGGATGAAGCTGTTCGAACTGAGATGGATGAGGCTAGTAGAAATCTTGAAAATGACTTGAACAATGAGGCTGTACCTGAGGGTCAGTCTGATGATGCTGAGAACACCACAGATGTCACGGATGACACCAGGGACAAAAATGAGAGTTTAGGGGAAGATGAGATGGGAATGGATATGGTTCATGCTGATGATGGTCTGCAGTCATTAGATGAAAAATCGGTTACAGAAGGTGAAGGTAGTGTTGTTACTACTCGTGTGGAAACGGTTAAGGTGGTTGAAGAGGTTACTGTACAGACCACTGTTGTGGCATCTGAGGGGCTGCAGTTGGTTGGAAATCAGACCACAGATGAGGGTCCAAACCAGGAGCCAGTGAACGGGGAGCCTAAGCCTGAATCACAGTCACCTGAAGAACATGCCAACCAGGTAGATGAGGTCAGCAAAGTACAAACTGATTCTATTTCTATTGATACTATCTCAATTACTGAAAAGAATGAACTAAAAGATAACGTAATTGCTGATGATGTCAAATTAGAGATAGATGCTAAGCCTGAGATGGTCATAGACGATAGCAAATCAGAGTCAGTTGAAATTGATGATGTTAAGAAAGCTGAAAGTACTGATCTTTCTAACGAAAATGATACTGTAATTACTAATAATATCAAATTAGTTGGAGTTGATGAGCTGCATGAGGAAAAGGTTACTAATGAAGAGATATATGTCAACAATGATGAAAATGTTGATATTAAGAAGAATGATAGTGGAGATGCGGGTTCTTCTGAAAAACTTAATTTGGACAGAAGTTCTGGTGATGATTCAATGGAAGAGGATGCTTTAGATAGCAAGCAAATTGATTCAAAGTTCGGTTCTGATGAAGTGGATAAAAGTGAGAAAAGTGAAGTGAAGGTAGATGATTCTGCTGATGTTATGGCTGAGGATGTGCCTGCTGAAGATAAAACTGGTCCTAGTGTGATATCCACCAAAAGAAAGCCTCATGGTAAGTATCATCTCAAATAAGCATCTCATATATGTTGAATTTGTGATTATTCTTACATAGTTGATGGGTGGGTTAATGATGGTTTGGTCCTTGAATTTTGATCCATTAGGCCGTTGTAAACCCTTGAATGTCAATGTTCTTATTCATAACTTTTCCTTAAAACAGCTTGTCGGTAATTTTTCGATAAGTTGGCGTTTTTATATTTTTCGTTTTCTGCTATCACTAGTTTTATGATTAATATGAATCTTGTATATTAAAACTTTCTATATTTGGATGAAGTAAAAAGGTTAAACGATGGAAACAATGTAAAAAAAGTCATGATAAAAAGCATTGCAAGTAAGAGGTTTATGGTTTAAACTGTCAAATGGGTAAACTTTTGAGAAATCAACTGTTATGAACCCTTATTTACTTTATGTTCAGTTCTCTCTATGTTTCACATATCATGAGCAACTATTGTGTCATAGAAGTTCTAATAAGATTACGACTTCTTAAACTGCTGTCATGACAGACCAGGAAGCAGCAGAAAACAGTGAGATAATAAAAAGGCAGCGCAGGTGGAATTCAGAAGGTGTTAAGGTATCCGAGCAACAATCCACTAATCATTCTCCCTCTACTACTCCTAAGGATGCATTTCAAACTTCTGCCAAACGCCCTTTTCGAGATCCAGTCTACACTTAGCCAAGAGTCGCCCAAGGAGCTGTTGGTATTATTTACGGTATCATTTTATGCAATTTGGTATTGCAAAATACACTTTGACCCCTCAACTCTTTCATTTGTTTATTTCAGTCCCCCTTCAAGGCTCCAACCACTTCTCTTCGGATTGATCATTTTGTACGCCCTTTCACTTTAAAGGCTGTGCAAGAACTTCTTGGAAAAACGGGTAAAGTTGTTAGCTTCTGGATGGATCAAATTAAAACCCACTGTTATGTTACTGTAAGTCCTAGTCTCTCTTTCACTTGAATTGTGTATATGTTCTCATGTTCATTCACTCGGCGTGTTAAGTTGTTTGTGGTTTGTTTTTAAACTGGAGGATGTGAACATATAAATTTGGAATATATATAAATGTAAATATATGTTGGGTGAAATTATTTTGTAGATGTTTTGCATGCATGACAATGTATTTTTTCGTTTGTCCCGTTTTAGGCACTACTCTTTTGTACACCCTAAAAGATGGTTTGTGTCCCACTTTTGGTCATTGTGTAACCTATACAAATATATCATTATTTGAAAGTCCAGTTTCAGTTGTTTATTGGTTACAAAATGTCTCAAGAGTGTCACAATTCCATCTTGTATTGCCTGTGTCGACAAATATGTTTAAGCTTGTGAAGTGCTGTTTTTTTGTGTTTTATATGTGAACTACAGTATCAAACTATCCAGACAAATCATTTAACAGTATGCTTTTTGTTGCAGTATGAATCAGTGGAAGAAGCAATAGAGACACGAAATGCTGTATGCAACCTACAATGGCCAGTGTACGGTGGGAAACTTCTGATGGCCGATTTCGTTGACCCACAAGAAGTCAAAAATCGGGTCGACCCACCTCCACCTGCTCCGGTCTCCATCCCACCTACTACCACACAAGCACCACAACCATCCCCTCGGCTGAAACAACAGCTTCCTCCACCGCCCTCCCTCCCGCCCCCACCACCGTTGGCCAACCTACCACCGCCAGCAAGAAACCGTGCACCGGCTCCCGAGAAAATTGAGCCTCCAATTGTGACGTTGGATGATCTCTTTAGAAAGACTCGAGCGACTCCTCGAATCTACTACTTACCGCTTTCTGATGAACAAGTTGCAGCAAAATGAATGCTGAGGAAAGCTGTGAAGTAGTAGATTAGATTAGATCAATGTAGATGATAATGGTAGTAGTATGATATAATCATGTGTTTGCAGGTCTGCAGGTGTTGCTTTTTAGGAAGGCATGGTCTGAGCACTGGTGGGTCTGGGAGGAGCTGAGTTCGCTGAAACAGTTATCTGGAACTCCTTATGTTGAGTTTTTTTTCAATTTAGCGGATCAAATTAGCGTTTCATCGCTTATTTTCCTATGTTTTTATGAGCATTGTCTCATGATGTTTACATTAGAATTTTTGTATTTTGTTACATGGATCTGATCTATGGATAGCCTGGACTAATTTCTGTTGTCAAATTGGATCTAGTTGTGTAATTGTCTTTTGGTTTGCAAAAATGTTCAACTTGAAGGTTAAATGCCGAAAACATGTAAACTTGTTCTGACATTAATATTTTTCATGGAGTTATGATGTTTGAAATAATCATTCTAAAACTTGTAAGAATGTGATTTTACACGGCCTCCGAAGATTTCATTTGTGGCATATGAAACCTGTCTTAGGACATCTACAATAGTTTTCTATGTATGGATATACCGGTAGTCAAAGCATGTTTACAATTTACACTTGAGGTAACTTGCATAATCATCTCTCCAAAAACATGGTGTATATATTATAACATTACCATAGTACTATAGTAGTATGCATCAGCATGAAACATAATATTCCAGATAAGTGGGTTGTGTAACGCCTCTGTCGGGTTGGCATGGTCTGCAAACACTTTTTATCCATTCTTAGTTTTTTTGCAAGCTTTAACAAAAACATATAATCTGGAAAAGCATTACATTGCATTACATAATTAAAGAAACAAACTACCACGGCACTAATGCAGCAAACAAACAACATTAAGGTTTTGAAAGCAGATTTATTCACTTTTGTAATTTTTAATACTGTTAATAGTTTATGGCCTCAACTGCTCAACATCTTATAACAAGTTACACAAATGTACAAGCATGTGGTGAAACAAGTTACAAACATAGAAACTAGCATTTCATAGCCTTCTTCATCAGAAAATCCTTAACAAAAATAGGCATATGGTACATGATGGCCATTATTGTAGAAAACTGTCCCATAGTGAACCAAGAAGGGGGATCTTCCTTTAAGATCGCATCTACCGTCTTTTTTGCAAACTCTTCCGATGGAGTTGACTTTGGACCTTGTGAAAAGTAGGCTCGGTCTTTGATTGCAGATTCATATTTCTTGTACAATTTCCATTCGGGCATTTTATCGTAATTGGCTGCAGCCGAATTTCCAAGATTTGATCTTATGGCTCCGGGTACAACATTGATAACATTAATACCGAGTGGCTTCAGTTCCAACCTGTGCAATTCAAAAGTTGGTAAATTGTCTCCTAAGTTGGTCTAGTTAGACGTTAGTACATTTCAAGGATTATTGTCTCAGAATTTCAACCTATTTACTAATGATTTAATACACTTAGGGTTATGTTTTTGTATATCATGTTAAATAGGGAGAATATATATTTTACAGAAAAAAAATCTTAAACAGAGAACTTGTCAACCTGGTTGAACTCGTTTAACAAATTAAAAGTAGCACAAAGTGTTTTTCTAAAGCATACAATCAATTAACTTGTTTTAATTTTAAAAAGGCTGCTATTAGTTTTTGTAAACATACTTGACACATTAATTTAAAAAAAAAAAGAGGCTCCTATCAGTTTTTGTAGACATACTTGACGCTTTAAAGACTTATAATTATTTAAAAATATGGACAAAAAGATGCTAGTGTCCCGACCCACCTGACCTGACCATACTAAAAGCTCTCAATCTGACTCAAACTGTTTTGATCCGTTACGTAACCCACCTTATTTGCCACCTCTATGAGGCATACTTCGGCCAAATATCAGATTAGTACTTTTAATTGGCAATAAAAGTCCAAGACAACATGGGTCATTGCTTTGTAATCACAATAGGTGCATCAATGAGCAAAAATCATAAATTTCACTTCCTAGGTTTACTCTGTCCGGTGATATCTTTGGAGTTTAGATAAAAGGGAATAAATTTTCACTTCCTCGCTTTTTATTAGCTTAAAAACCCATAGGCCATGTATTATATTTTTCTGCTAAAATTGAGGAAGGGTTGGATCAGGAATGAAAGTGACTTGCTAACTCGGTAACTCCCTCTATCTATTTCCATGAAGAATCAATGCCCATGTATAAAGTTCAAAATGCACATCCATGAGGCAATGGAAAGTAGCACATCATGAAAAGAGTTGATGTGGACACCAATCCAACACATATATTCATCAACAATCACAATATCCGCTGGTAACTTTGTATTCGATTTTTCAGCACATCAATATTTTTTAGGGAATTAACATCGGCTCGAGTGGCAGAACCCCTCAAAACCTATAGACCTTTGTACTTCCATCAATCTATTTTAGTACAAAAGCAGAAGACAGTTTACTCATTCACTCAAGCAAGTTGTCATATGTTCAATTCATGGAAGTAACCACATTGTCCCTTTATCATAAATATGACTTAAGTAGTATATTATGATCATGCTGCATGAGGTAAACCATGAACATAGAAATAAGAAATGGTTGATTAACTTTCCACATGTATCTCCTCATTACAGTCACATGGGCATAAAATCTCTACAACTTGTTGGTTGAAACTCGAAATCCATGCAAATTACTGGATGGATATGTCATTTCAACACGAGCTATTTGCAATTGACCCACAAGACTTGAGCATGAAAAAAGGTACATCAATGTACTAAACATCTTTCATCAGTTGCATTTGATGGCAAGAGGGTTGTCTTAGAACAAGTAGATTAAACTACTTTACATCTTGTTTTGAAACAACCATCTAACCATAGCATGCATCCAATGCACGAAGATCTGTGTACATTTATATTCCTTTTTATGTTTAGTCTTGTACTAGTGCACATTAACAAATTGTTGTTGCTGGAGGATATGATCATCCAACAATATAAGTGGACTTCAACCTGATGGAGATTTTTATGCTCATGTTGTGAGCATGATAATCTCGATTCATTGCTCCATTTATGAAGACTGAAAGTTGAAGGACCAAAGTTGCCCGTTACAAACATATTAACCGAATAGCAGTTAAATTAGTTATGGCAGTTATTGGCCGAACCATCATGTCGTTTGGATTCCTGTCCATTCGAAACCTATATATACATGTACATGTTACAGAATTTGTTTAGTTAGAACATTTGACAAGTTATCATATTATTGCAATTTCATATTTGTTTTACTCATCATTTGGGACCAACATTTGGCATCAAGAGCCTGCCTGTATATACTCGTTACGCCGTTACAATCATCACTCAAACACAAAATCTTTACCGAATACTAGAACCCAGAATCTGTTGTTAACGAGTACCAAAAAAAAAACCAGAAAACTTTTGAACGAAGAAGAAGGAACCAAAAAGACGCGCTGAAACTTTTGTTTCGGGAAGAAGAAGAAGAAGACGCAACGTATCATCATACATACGCTGCCTGGATAACTTGATAAACTAAAGGAAAGTAATGCGACCGTACTTGTGTAGAAATTGCATTCGACAAGCCACCAAACTGTGGTGACTTGATACACACGTTAGTTTGATCGGAACGCAAGCAAGTAAGACGGGAAAACTTTGTTACACTCGTTGGTTTTTCAAATCATACAACGAAGACAAACACCTTGTTTGTCGAGACAAAAGACGCACGCAAAGAAAGAAAGAAAAAGGGCGTTGCTTGAAGAAAAAAAGGTACAACCCAGAAAACAATCAATTGTTTTGGAAACGCCGCAATACAAAGAGGGAACAACAGAGCATCGATCATTTGCTCGCAAGGATACCGTTGGTATTTTCAGAGGTAGTAGATATGGTGTGGAATAAAGAAGAAGAAGTATTGTGGAACGCGGACAAGCAACGAGGGCAACAAGGACATCACTTGTTGACATACTACCGTAGAGTAGTAGAACAAAGACAAGCAACTCGCTTGGTCTTTTGGAAGAAATTACCGAGACTAATTTCTGAATCGTTTTGTGTTTTATTCGAAACTTGGAGATAAATAAAGCAAAACACAAAAGTTGAGACTTGGAGATAAATGAAGCAAGTTCAACACAAAAGAAAGGACAACGTGATACAAGGAGTGGTATATTTTTGAAGAAAACAAGTCGACAACATCAAATAAAGGGTGCACCGATTGTTTTGGAAACAAGAACGAGGGAAAGAAAAGAAAACATAGTTGGTATATTCTAGTACCGACAAGAAGGGAAACGCGACACAAACACAGTCAACGAAAAATCTTAAACTTTTGGATTTCCTTTCATATTTATAGTATAGATACTTAGTTTATACTATTAGAAATCTATAGTTCCATATTAGGATTCCCGGATAACTATTTTGTTCCCGTAGTATTAAGTGATACCACTAGTTAGAAATCCCCATACAAATTAGGAAGTGAAGATCATAAGAACTATCAAAATGCCCGGTGACGATGCAAGTGGCAACATCGCACCAAACCCGTAACCCCTATGACACAATATCAATGCCCAAAACTCAAAACCACAAACTACACAGTTTGGACTATATAAATTAAGGTGATACTAGAAGCACAAGGATTATGGGAAGCAATAGAACCTAAGTTTGACACACAAGTAGACGCAAAGGATAAGGCAAACACCTTCTTATATCAAGCGTTAACCGAGGATGTGATCTTACAAGTAGCAAGTTGCAAAACAACAAAAGAATTATGGGACTCATTGAAAAAGAGACACGTTGGAGAAAAAAGGTGCAACATACGATACCCTTCGGATGAAGGAGGATGAAACGGTGGATGCATTTACAGCCAAATTAAACGGCTATGCCACGAAGGCAACAGAATTAGGAAAGACGTTGGATGAATCACTTTTAGTACGAAAACTATTAGATTCAGATAGGTTCATTCAAATAGTAGCATCCATAGAACGACGAATGATCTTTGACATTACGTTAGATGAGATCGCTGGAAAGCTTAAGGCATTCGAGGAAAGGATAAAACTCCGAAAGGGAGGACAAGTAGATAGCCAGGACAACTTATTATTCGCACAAGGCAAACACTCTAGAAATAAGAAACGATTTACCAAATATAGAGGTAGATCAAACTATTCACGAGGAAACTGGCAGAATAAGGGAAATAGAAACAACTCGAATGGAGGAAACTCATCCCACCCAGATAAGTCGAATAATGGAAAACAAGGATGGGATAAGAGCAAAATCACATGGTATAATTGTGGAAAACTCGGACACTACAAGAAGAATTGTAGAAGTCCACCAACAACTCGGGAACAATCAAACCTTATCTTAGAAGACGATGAACCATCATTACTAATGGCTACACACCTAAACTGAAGAAATCTTGTTAAATGAAGAACAAGTACAACCCGAAAATATGCTACGACGGATGCTAGCATATGGTATTTAGATAACTGCAAGTAACCATATGTCGCACCAAAGGCCATTTTAAGGATATTGACGAAAACATCACCGACGCGTTCGTTTTGGAGATGGATCGTATGTAGAGATAAAGGGTAGAGGTTCAATACTATTAGGATGTAGAAACCTACAACGAAGATGACAGATGTTTACTACATTTCAAACCTCAAGAGCAACATACTTAGTCTAGGACAACTTACTGAAATAGGTTGCAAAATCATCATGGATGGAAATTTACTAACTTTGTATGATAAGAACAAGAAGTTGTTGATGAAGGTAGAAGCGATCTAATCGACTTTACAGAGATAGATTACATATAGTAGCACCTATATGTCTTTTAGCAAACGTAAATGACCAAGCATGGTTATGGCATGCTAGATTAGGTCACCTTTTGGCCGCAATAGACAAAATGACAAGGAAAGGTTTAGTAGATGTAATACCAAGAATAAAGCATGCAGGACAAATCTGTGATGCATGTTTATTAGGAAACACATCGAACACCATTCC
The DNA here is from genome assembly GCA_910596185.1 of Chrysanthemum makinoi. Classification (NCBI taxonomy): domain Eukaryota; kingdom Viridiplantae; phylum Streptophyta; class Magnoliopsida; order Asterales; family Asteraceae; genus Chrysanthemum; species Chrysanthemum makinoi. The sequence continues at coordinate 103,000,900 of OU343218.1, read as the reverse complement.
CAAACCAAGCTAAATTCAGATCAAAGAACCCACTGGACTTAGTATATGGAGATCTTTGTGGTCCCATAAGTCCAACAACACACTCCGAAAAGAAGCTCATCTTCTTATTAGTAGATGATCTGACACGTTTATGTGGCTTACTTTCTAAACTCGAAAGATCAAGCGTTTAGTACATTCAAGGAATTTAGACACCAGATCGAATCAAAGTTGAAGTCGAAAATAAAGATGCTAAGAATGATAGAGAGGTGAATTTACATCGCATGAATTCACCAAGTACTGTAAAGAAAATGGAATTGAGAGACAATTGACGACCATACTCACCTCGCAGAGAATGGTGTAGTAGAGAGGAGAAAAGAAAGTGTTATCAACGACTAGGAGTATGATGAAAGCAATGAAGTTACCTTAACTTTTCAAGGAAGCGAAGGCACGCCATTTACATACTCAACAGGTACCACGAAAGCCCTGGAAGATAAAACACCATATAAGCCTCCTCAAAGAAAACCAAACCTAGAATACCTAAGAATATTAGGATGCACTTTATGCTAAGGTTACAATACTTACGAAGAAGCTAGATGATAGAAGCATTCCAATGATTTACTTAAGAGTTGAAGAAGGATCAAAAGCATGTAGGCTATATGATCCAGTAGGAAAGAAGAAACATGTTAGTAGGGATGTAAAGTTCATGGAAACGAAAAAAGGTGGATTGGAATAATAATGAAGAGGATACGAGTATTGAGGATACGTTTTGGACTAGCTTTGTAATAGATGGAGTTGACTATGATAATCCTACACCGGTCAACATAGAAAACACTGACAACACGTATCAAGAACAAGAACCTATACCAGATCCACCCTCACCAATCACACCACCATCATACACTACAACCCTAACTCAAGATGAAGAAAGAGCCTATAAGCTCATTGAGAGCTCAGATCCTAGATTTGAGCATAGACCTATACAAGGTTTAAAGGATATTACGGAAATTTACCAACCTAGTAGAAGCTACAAGCTTATTCTTTACGAAAGAAGAACCCCGTAATTACAAGGAAGCATCAAAGGATGGGAAGTGGATTGAGGCCATGGAAATTGAATTAGATTCAATCAACAAAAATAACACATGGACTCTTACCACATTGCCTGAAAAACCGGCAATAGGACTCAAACGGGTTTATAAAACCAAAAGAGATGCACAAGGAAGGATCATAAAGTATAAAGCAAGATTAGTAGCAAAAGGTTATGTACAAGAACAGGGAATAGACTTCGATGAAGTGTTTGCACCAGTTGCTAGGATAGAGACATTCGATTGATATTAGCTAGCAGATATGGATGGCAAGTACACCACTTAGATGTAAAATCTGCATTTTTACATGGAGAATTGAAGGAAGAAGTCTATGTTACACAACCTGAAGGTTTCATTCAACAAGGGAAACTAGGAAAAGTCTACAAGCTAACTAAAGCTTTGTATGGCTTAAGACAAGCACGGAGAGCTTGGAACGTGAAGCTTGACCAAACATTAAAGTCATTAGACTTTAAGAAATGTAATCTCGAACAAGCATCTACACAGAGAAGCAAGACTTCTACACTTATCGGGAGTATACGATGATTTGATAATCACAGGCACTCTAAAGAAAGAAGTAGATTTGTTCAATCCAGATGAAAGATAAATTTGAAATGCGACCTAGGGTTGCTAGCATATTACCTAGAAGTTACACTGACAGGAGAAGAGATTACAATCAAGCAAACTGGATACATTAACAAGATCTTGAAAGAAACAACCATGACGACAAGTAATGACACGAAGACACAGTGGATCCGGCACTAAGTTGGTCAGGCGGAAGATGGAAACCCGTTGACGCAACTTATTACGAAGTTTAATTGGAAGTCTCGATACTTACTGCATACAAGACCGGATCTTAGTTACTCGGTGACTACTCAGCAGATTTATGCAAGACCAAGGATCATCAATGGAAAGCAAGAAACAAGTAATCCGATACATCAAAGGAACAAAAGACCATGGAGTAATATACAAGAGACGGAGCTGCAAGATTACAGGATACAATGATGAGTTATGGAGTCAATACAAATCAAGGAAAAGGAACTACTGGAATAGTATTTTACTTTGGAGAGTCACCTATCACTGGGTGACTCAAGCAACCGACGTGCGCTTCTCATCATGTGAATCGGGAATTCATGCAGCTACTCGGGCAAGAGTCAAGCCTTATGGCTAAAATGATTACTTAGTGAATTAACCTGGATTAGAGAAAAGAAGATAACGCCGAGTTGACAACATATCAGTTATAGCACTCGTAAAGAACCCAGTTTTTCATGGAAGGAGCAAGCACATAGACATTCGCTATCATGTCATTCGGGAATGTGTAGAGAATGGTCATATCAACGTAGAACACGTAAGTGGAGAACTTCAAAGAGCAGATATTTTAACCAAAGCCTTACCAAGACTTAAGTTCGTGACTATGCGACAAATGCTCGGAGTTCAAGACTTAGGACGAAGCAACGATCAAGATTAAGGAGGAGAATGTGAGCATGATAATCTCGATTCATTGCTCCATTTATGAAGACTGAAAGTTGAAGGACCAAAGTTGCCCGTTACAAACATATTAACCGAATAGCAGTTAAATTAGTTATGGCAGTTATTGGCCGAACCATCATGTCGTTTGGATTCATGTCCATTCGAAACCTATATATACATGTACATGTTACAAAATTTGTTTAGTTAGAACATTTGACAAGTTATCATATTATTGCAATTTCATATTTGTTTTACTCATCATTTGGGACCAACACATGTGACACCAGACAGATATGCTTGTGGAACATCACGTATTTTTATATTCAAGGCTACTTAACACAACATGATCATATAATACTATTCTAAAGCAAGAAAACGTTTCATATAGATGATAAGCTGTCCGAGTTGTTACTACTATTTATGAGTTAACTATATTAGCATAAATATTTTGTAAGAATAAAGTTACATGTATTCTTGCTTTTCAATTGATTAGATATTTAGATCTATAGAACTACTAAGGTTTATAGAGTTTGAGGGGTTGTATAGAGCCTATGACCTTACAAGTTGCCCCCACAGAACTCTATTTGGAAGAATAAACATGGGCATTGTTTCTTGTTTTATACGGAAATAGATAAATGGATTTAACAAAAAGAAAAATTAGGTTCAGGTAATTCTGTAAAAAAACTTTGTGGCTTGTGGGAGTTGAGTATTTTGACTATTTGTACAGCAGATATAGAAGACTACAACTCAAGTGTACTCCTCATTGATAATTATCGAAATAGATTAAAGTAGCTGTAAATTAACAGTTTTTCAGTTAAATAATTGAACCTAATAATTAATCAAATACTCATACCCTCTAGTCATATTGGTTACGCCAGTTCCATCCAATTTTATCAATTTACCAAAAACACTCGTAAAAAACTTGAGAAGTCAAAAGTTGTTCCATTCAGTGGTTCTCTCTGTCATCCTCTTAAACTAACTTGACCAATGATGATATTCAATTTTAAGAAATTTGAACAAACATGATGTATATGGTACTCATCATTAAGTCATTAAATGGTAAATATTTTCTACTAGTGTGTACTTGTGAAACCATAAAAGGGATGTTTAACGAGGGATGGAAGGAAAGGTATGGGACAAAAGTTTTAGGATAATTAAAGGTCAAGTAACAAACCTTAATGTATCAGTTAGAGCATGTAAAGCAGCTTTAGAGGCAGTGTAGACACCTGACCATGGTCCAGGTCCCAGCACAGTCACACTTCCAACGTTGACAATCTTTCCCTTCTTTCTTGATGCCATGTGAGGAACAACTGCTTGAATCAACCTCACGGAACCTACATGTAGCCCACGAAAAAAAGTGATATATAAAGTAGATTATGATAGCGATCAAAATATATACCTTGTTAATTAAATAGAATAACGAAGAAGTCCAGAAAAAATAAGGATAAAAGAAAAAGCATTTTATCCCAAACTAGTCGTCGTGGGCATAATTGTAAGACACCTTAAAAATTATAGAGCGATGTTCTATAAGTGTCAATCCCCCAAACACTCTCTCGTGCAGATGGACTTTGTTTGTATCCTCAAGTGAAAGCTACAAAAGTCTATAATCATTTAGTGAAAGTGTGAAACAAGTTCCATCTTTTTTTAAGTGTCCAACTCTCAAATGGATGGTCAAGATCACCCCAATCAATGAACAACTAAAAACAGTAAGTAACTCCGACCCTGATGATCCTCCACAATATTCTTGAAGATCAGTATTCTATACTTCTCTCTACAAGGTTTCGGACATAGTAAAAACTAAATATAATTGAAAAACGTAAAGGAACTAAGTTTCAACTTTTATAAAGCAAATTAGTAAGTTTTGTGATGTAAATGATTATAACATGTAAATTAGCTTCACAAAAGTTGTGAGCCAGATATTCACAACTTTTGTGAATATGCTCAATGCAACTGAACTAGATATACACAACTTCTATAAAGCTGATTTACAACTTGGTGAACCTGCTCAAAAGTTGTGAACTAGAAGACCGCAACTTGTGTAAAGCTAATTCGCAGCTTTTGTTAATTAGCTAATAGGAATAAATCACTAATAAAAAGCTATTAACCAGTTCACTTCTCATACTTGATACGAACAATTTGCTTCTAATTTAATCACAAATTCGCTAACTAAAGGGGTGCCGTGTTTGTTAAATCATACTTTTGGGCTTGTGAGCTTATTTGACTCTGAACAATATTTCATAAGCTCATTTTTTAGCTTATGAGCTTATTTTCCATCTTTAAGTCATAATAAGCTCAAAAGTAAAAAAAATAAGCTAAAAAAAGGACTTATGAAATATAAATAAGGTCATAACTCATAAACCATAAAACATAATCAAAACACAATACCATAAACATTGGTATTAAACGTATGTTGAAGAGAATCAAGAGGAATCTCAGCAAGAGGACCAACACACTGAACACCAGCATTATTAACCAAAACATCAATCCTTCCATATTTCCCGACAACAATCTCCACAGCTTCTCGAACACTAGTATCCGATAAAACATCAAGCTCTTGTAAGAAAAACATATCCTGATCTTTCAAGTCTTTCATAGATGAAACCGCACGCGCTGTCGCCACAACTAGGCAGTCTCTTGCGGCGAAAGCGCGTGCGAGGGAGTTTCCTATGCCCCCTGAGGAGCATCCTGTGATCAGGACCACCTGTTTCTGTTTGTTTAAACTTTCCATTTCCATTTCAAATCAAACGATGTTTTCAAAGATTTGTTTTACATTGGTTGAGAATACGGGAAATATTTATTAGGTGTTATTTTGTGGGCCACAGGTGGTTAATGTAGACTAGTGGCTTCTGGCACGTTTTCACTAGACAATAACCGGGTCACACTATTAATACCCTTATATGTCAAATAATAGGAGAATATTCCCTTGTCTCCCTTTTTTCAAGACAAAGAGGCTTTTTTTTTCGTTCGTATTTCTGACAGTTTTGCGTTTGACGTATTAAACTTTATATTTATCTCGTTCGCGATTTTCGGGTTTATACTTTTTGATATAAACAAAATTATGAAAAAAAAAAAAACAAAAAATATAGCCACCGTATGAATAAAAACATAGCCACCGTATGAATAACTCATGCCTAACCCAACGTTTGGTTTTAAGGACTTGTTTCTGGTTTTGTTATATAGGTTTATAAGCCTTTAATGCTTACAAGCAATATATTTGCGTGTTGCGACGGTTGTTAACCTATAATTAAAGTTTCAGCATCAAAGAAGAAAATGATCTGAATCCCAGACGCTTATT
>OU343218.1:102974482-102994977 GCA_910596185.1 Chrysanthemum makinoi | reverse complement strand
GGGAAGTGAAAAACTTATTCCCTTTTATCTAAAGACTCCAAAGATATCACCGGACAGAGACCTATTGTGATACAAAGCAATGACCCACGTTGTCTTGGACTGTTATTGCCAATTAAAGTACTAATATGATATTTGGCCATGGTATGCCTCATAGAGGTGGCAAATAAGGTGGGTTACATAACGGATGCCATGGTATGCCTAGAGGTGGCAAATAAGGTGGGTTACTTAACGGATCAAAACAGTTTGAGTCAGATTGAGAGCTTTTAGTATGGTCAGGTCAGGGTGGGCTAGAGACTGTTTACAAAAACTAATAGCAGCCTTTTTTTTAAAATTAATGCGTCAAGTATGTTTACAAAAACTAATAGCAGCCTTTTTTTATAACATCATAATTCCATATTTCCCCAACATATGCTTTATAAGCATTGTACTTATGCACTAAAAACTTATGTTTTGGAAAAATATGATATTTTTATTTTCAAGTTGGGTAAATATGAAATTATCCCTTTTTAAAATTAAAACAAGTTAATTGATTGTATGCTTTAGAAAAACACTTTGTGCTACTTATAATTTGTTAAAAGAGTTCAACCAGGTTAACAAGTTCTCTGTTTAAGATTTTTTTTTTTTTTTTAATTTAAATATATACATATATTTTCCCTATTTAACATGATACACAAAAACATAACCCAAAGTGTATCAAATCATTCGTAAATAGGTTGATCTGAGACAATAATCCCTGACATGTAACAACGTCTAACTGGACCAACTTATGTGCCTCTGTTGGCAAGAATGAGCAGTTGACCATTTACTTCTTTAGGAGACAATTTACCAACTTTTGAATTGAACAGATTGGAACTGAAGCCACTTGGTATCAATGTTATCAATGTTGTACCTGGAGCCATAAGATCAAACCTTGGAAATTCTGCTGCAGCCAACTACGATAAGATGCCAGAATGGAAATTGTACAAGAAATATGAATCTGCAATCAAAGACAGGGCCTACTTTTCACAAGGTCCAAAGTCAACTCCATCAGAAGAGTTTGCAAGAAAGACGGTAGATGCGATCTTGAAGGAAGATCCCCCTTCTTGGTTCTCTACGGGGCAGTTTTCTACAATAATGGCCATCATGTACCATATGCCTATTTTTGTTAAGGATTATCTGTTGAAGAAGGCTATGAAATGCTAGTTTCTATGTTTGTAACTTGTTTCTTGTTTCATCACATGCTTGTACATTTGTGTAACTTGTTATAAGATGTTGAGCAGTTGAGGCCATAAACTATTAACAGTATTAAAAATTACAAAAGTGAATAAATCTGCTTTCAAAACCTTAATGTTGTTTGTTTGCTGCATTAATTAATGCCGTGGTAGTTTGTTTCTTTTGATTATGTAATGCAATGTAATGCTTTTCCAGATTATATGTTTTTGTTAAAGCTTGCAAAAAAACTAAGAGTGGATAAAAAGTGATTGCAGACCATGCCAAACCGACAGAGGCGTTACACAACCCACTTATCTGCAATATTATTTTTCATGCTGATGCATACTACTATAGTACTATGGTAATGTTATTATATATACACCATGTTTTGGGGGAGATGATTATGCAAGTTACCTCAAGTGTAAATTGTAAACATGTTTTGAGTACTGGTATATCCATACATAGAAAACTATTGTAGATGTCCCAAGACAGGTTTCACATGCCACAAATGAAATCCTCGGAGGCTGCGTAAAATCACATTCTTACAAGTTTTAGAATGATTATTTCAAACATCATAACTCCATGAAAAATATTAATTTGTCAGAACAAGTTTACATGTTTTCGGCATTTAACCTTCAAGTTGAACATTTTTGCAAACCAAAAGACAATTACACAACTAGATCCAATTGACAACAGAAATTAGTCCAGGCTATCCATAGATCAGATCCATGTAACAAAATACAAAAATTCTAATGTAAACATCATGAGACAATGCTCATAAAAACATAGGAAAATAAGCGATGAAACGCTAATTTGATCCGCTAAATTGAAAAAAACTCAACATAAGGAGTTCCAGATAACTTTTTCAGCGAACTCAGCTCCTCCCAGACCCACCAGTGCTCAGACCATGCCTTCCTAAAAAGCAACACCTGCAGACCTGCAAACACATGATTATATCATACTACTACCATTATCATCTTACATTGATCTAATCTAATCTACTACTTCACAGCTTTCCCCTCAGCATTCATTTTTGCTGCAACTTGTTCATCAGAAAGCGGTAAGTAGTAGATTCGAGGAGTCGCTCGAGTCTTTCTAAAGAGATCATCCAACGTCACAATTGGAGGCTCAATTTTCTCGGGAGCCGGTGCACGGTTTCTTGCTGGCGGTGGTAGGTTGGCCAACGGTGGTGGGGGCGGGAGGGAGGGCGGTGGAGGAAGCTGTTGTTTCAGCCGAGGGGATGGTTGTGGTGCTTGTGTGGTAGTTGGTGGGATGGAGACCGGAGCAGGTGGAGGTGGGTCGACCCGATTTTTGACTTCTTGTGGATCAACAAAATCGGCCATCAGAAGTTTCCCACCGTACACTGGCCATTGTAGGTTGCATACAGCATTTCGTGTCTCTATTGCTTCTTCCACTGACTCATACTGTAAGAAAAAGCATACTGTTAAATGATTTGTCTGGATAGTTTGATACTGTAGTTCACATATAAAACACAAAAAAACAGCACTTCACAAGCTTAAACATATTTGTCGACACAGGCAATACAAGATGGATTTGTGACACTCTTGAGACATTTTGTAACCAATAAACAACTGAAACTGGACTTTCAAATAATGATATATTTGTATAGGTTACACAATGACCAAAAGTGGGACACAAACCATCTTTTAGGGTGTACAAAAAATAGTGACTAAAATGGGACAAACGAAAAAATACATTGTCATGCATGCAAAACATCTACAAAATAATTTCACCCAACATATATTTACATTTATATATATTCCAAATTTATATGTTCATATCCTCCGGTTTAAAAACAAACCACAAACAACTTAACACGCCGAGTGAATGAAAATGAGAACATACACACAATTCAAGTGAAAGAGAGACTAGGACTTACAGTAATATAACAGTGGGTTTTGATTTGATCCATCCAGAAGCTAACAACTTTACCCGTTTTTCCAAGAAGTTCTTGCACAGCCTTTAAAGTGAAAGGGCGTACAAAATGATCAATCCGAAGAGAAGTGGTTGGAGCCTTGGTCGAAGGGGGGACTGAAATTATAACAAATGAAAGAGTTGAGGGGTCAAAGTGTATTTTGCAATACCAAATTGCATAAAATGATACTTTGTAAATAATAGCTTACCAACGCGCTCCTTGGGCGACTCTTGGCTAAGTGTAGACTCGGATCTCGAAAAAGGGCGTTTGGCAGAAGTTTGAAATGCATCCTTAGGAGTAGTAGAGGGAGAATGATTAGTGGATTGTTGCTCGGATACCTTAACACCTTCTGAATTCCACCTGCGCTGCCTTTTTATTATCTCACTGTTTTCTGCTGCTTCCTGGTCTGTCATGACAGCAGTTTAAGAAGTCGTAATCTTATTAGAACTTCTATGACACAATAGTTGCTCATGATATGTGAAACATAGAGAGAACTGAACATAAAGTAAATAAGGGTTCATAACAGTTGATTTCTCAAAAGTTTACCCATTTGACAGTTTAAACTTTAAACCATAAACCCCTTACTTGCAATGCTTTTTATCACGACTTTTTTTACATTGTTTCCATCGTTTAACCTTTTTACTTCATTCAAATATATAAAGTTTTAAAATACAAGATTTATTATATTAATCATAAAACTAGTGATAGCAGAAAACGAAAAAAGAAAAACGCCAACTTAGTGAAAAAAGGAAAAGTTATGAATAAGAACATTGACATTCAAGGGTTTACAACGGCCTAATGGATCAAAATTCGAGGACCAAACCATCATTAACCCACGCATCAACTATGTAGAAATAATCACAAATTCAACATATATGAGATGCTTATTTGAGATGATACTTACCATGAGGCTTTCTTTTGGTGGATATCACACTAGGACCAGTTTTATCTTCAGCAGGCACATCCTCAACCATAACATCAGCAGAATCATCTACCTTCACTTCAATTTTCTCACTTTTATCCACTTCATCAGAACCGAACTTTGAATCAATTTGCTTGCTATCTAAAGCATCCTCTTCCATTGAATCATCACCAGAACTTCTGTCCAAATTAAGTTTTTCAGAAGAACCCGCATCTCCACTATCATTTTTCTTAATATCAACATTTTCATTATCGTTGACATATTTCTCTTCATCAGTAACCTTTTCCTCATGCAGCTCATCAACTCCAACTAATTTGATATCATTAGTAATTACATTATCATTTTCGTTAGAAAGATCAGTACTTTCAGCTTTCTTAACATCAGCAATTTCAACTGACTCTGATTTGCTATCGTCTATGACCATCTCAGGCTTAGCATCTATCTCTAATTTGACATCATCAGCAATTACGTTATCTTTTAGTTCATTCTTTTCAGTATTTGAGATAGTATCAATAGAAATAGAATCAGTTTGTACTTTGCTGACCTCATCTACCTGGTTGGCATGTTCTTCAGGTGACTGTGATTCAGGCTTAGGCTCCCCGTTCACTGGCTCCTGGTTTCGACCCTCATCTGTGGTCTGATTTCCAACCAACTGCAGCCCCTCAGATGCCACAACAGTGGTCTCTACAGTAACCTCTTCAACCACCTTAACCGTTTCCACACTAGTAGTAACAACACTACCTTCCCCTTCTGTAACCGATTTTTCATCTAATGACTGCAGACCATCATCAGCATGAACCATATCCATTCCCATCTCAACATCTGTATTATCTTCCCCTAAACTCTCATTTTTGTCCCTGGTGTCATCCGTGACATCTGTGGTGTTCTCAGCATCATCGGATTGACCCTCAGGTACAGCCTCATTGTTCAAGTCATTTTCAAGATTTCTACTAGCCTCATCCATCTCAGTTCGCACAGCTTCATCCAACCTCTTAACAAGTTCTTCTTTCAAACCCTTTGTAATTAACTTTCGTTTCTTAAGTTCCCTCTTTAACTCAGTAACCTTCCATTGATCAAGAGGTCGGTTTTCGAGGACAACGTATGGTGAAGACACCTTTTTACTGTCTGATTTTTCTCCCATTTTTCAAACCAGGATCCTAGCAAAATAAAATGTACAGAATAAGTGATGCTGTAACCCATATCCAACCACAAATAATCATGATATTAATTAAAAAATTAATAATTAAAAAAAAAAGAAAAAGAAAAAAGACACCAACTTCAAAAACAGACAAATATATCAATGAAAGTTGCTATATTACTGTGTTTGACTACTGGACCACCATAGTCCATAGTAATTAAAAAAAACGAAACTACAATTGGACTGCATTCAAAAATTATTTACTTCCATATACTTGAGTAAGATAGAAGAAGACTTAAGAGATAAATAGGTTGAGAAACTGAGACACAAAAAGAGTTTCAATCAGACTATCCATTTTAACGAGAAACTGAAGCTCAAGTCGCATTGTCAAACTCTAAATTCCTACATCCACATGTGTGCCACACATTAAAAATAGTCCTTTAACATAGATTATATGCCTTTAATCAAGTAAGTTGCATCAACCTCAACTTTCTTAACACCATACTGCTCTGTTTCAGTTTATGAATAATTTTGGAATGTCTTATAAAAACCGTTTCCATTAAGTATATAGCTAAAAGATTTTGTTATGAAATTTTTCGAACCTGACTTGCCCCAATAAATTACTACCATTGGGATAATGAATACGTAATTTAAAATAATATTATGTTAGATACTTTTGAGGACAACAAGAGTATAAAAAGGTATCATCATTCAAAAACTAAAAGCAACTTGAATTCTATAAAAAAAAACAAAATCACCGTTCAGAAGAATAGTAACATAATACATTCCCTTCCAAAACGTTTTTAATGAAAATTAGTGTTTGGGATTGCTTACTTACACATCTTATGCTAATAAACAAAAACAGATAGTGAGCTTTAAATTTGCCCTATTGCGTAAACTTAGTATTCTAAACCTACCAAGAGTAATCAGTTTAAAAGAAGCAATCTCTGAGGATGTTTGTAATTGCTCATCAGGCTGAGTACATGCTCATCTTGAAAATAGATAAGCACTTCAATGTAAGCATATACGTACAGTGGCGGAGATAAAGGGGGGTCAAAGGGGGCATGTGCCTCCCTAGCGAAAAATTGTAGTGTAAAATTTCTAAAATACTTTGCTTTTCTTTGTAATTTGCCCCCTCTAAGAACCATTTTGTAGCGTAGTTTCTAAAATTTATCAAAATGTGCCCTCTCGAGAAAAAATTTCTGCCTCCGCCCCTGTATACGTAGTCGGAATAAGCAATCCCAAACACCCCCCTCAAACTGCTTACCTAAAAACAGCTTTACTTTCATCAGGCTTATCAAAATTTGTAAAAGACGATAAACACAATTTTAACAGCTTATAAGCTTATCATATTGACCTTATGGCTTATTCAAAGCCATAAGATAAGCTAATAAGCTGTTAAAAGTGAGTTTATGGGGTTTTCCAAATTTCGATAAGCCTCTACGCCTAGAAGATAAGATGCTAATTATCATAATTAAGAATTAAAAAAAATGCTAATTATCATAATTAAGTATTAAAAAAATGCTAATTATCATAATTAAGAATTAAAAAAATGCTAATTATCACAATTAAGACCAAAGACTAAACACCCCTAAAAATGCTAATTATCATAATTAAGAATTAAAAAAAACATGAGGGTTAATTAGAGTACTTACAATGGTGGATGATGATAAGAATCCTTGGAGTGAGTGACTTTAAAAATTGGAAGGTGCAAATAATTGAATTGAATGAAACCCTAGAACACAAAAACAAAGATCAGGATAATTTATAAAAACACGAATTAATTAGTAACAGTAAACATGAATAATAATCATATGGATTAGGGCACGAATTTATAAATCCGATAAAACGTTTTAAAAAGCTTTTGATGTTTAGAGATTTTATAAAAAATAAAAAGTTGGTTGGTTGGTTTCGTAACGGAGGTGAGGGTGATAAGACGGAAGATGTGGTCGTCTGTGAAAATTTAGGGTTTTATTTGTTTATTTATTTTGGGTCTCTGATTTTATTTTATTTTATTTTCATTTTTATTTATGGAAACAAAGACTATAGACGGCACGGAAATACGGAATGCATGGTACTCCAGTTATTTTTATTTTCTTTTTCTAGCTCTAAAATATTTTTCTTTTCGTAAAAAAAAAAGAAAAAAAAAAGCGCTTCGATTATCGTAGTCTAAGCGCTAATCAACCACCGATCTTTTTGATTTGTGCAAATCGTCAACGTGATCAATGATGGTCGACGGTCGTCAAATTTATTGAAAACCTGCAAATCTTGCCAGAAATACCATAAACAAGCCGTCAATTTGTTTTAATCACTTATAGTCGTTGGTTATTTCTATTAAAAGTTGTTGGTATAAAGTAAATCTTCTCGTAAATACTTAAAACTCAATGAAAATATTCAAAAGTCGTCGAAAATACCAAAACATCCCGAAAATTCCAATCCGATTAATCATCGATTAATACCGTCTAAACCAATTACAGGCTATAAGGGAATCGACCAACCGACTACCGATTCACTATTTTTGAAACCTTGAAAAAAATAAAAAGAAGATTTGCAAAATTACATAATTAATAGAAATTTATAAAAATATATCCTCTCACTTATATCTTTTCAATTCATCGTTTTACGCAACCACATTTGAAACCTAAACTCTTTTTTACTCAACTATTAATTTTGTCACGTGTCATAATCTAATTGCCTGAGAGATGATGGAAAAATATAGCAATACTCTTGATACTACTACGGAGTATATGTTTGAAAATGAGTAGTAAGGGCTTGTTTGTTTTTGAAAAAAAATGTCTGACTCGCTCTGACATCTTACCAGTCAGACGCGGTCAGACGTTTTTGTTGTTTGTTTTTTCATAGCTAGTCAGACGCGGTCAGATGTTATATCTCTGACTCAGTAAGAGGTGGTAAACATCTCTGACTACCTCTATCCCTATTAACACCCTTCATCAAAACCCTTCTCCTCAAAACCACTTATCTTCAAAACCTTCACCCAACCACCGGCCACCTCCAGCCTCGGCCGACCACCTCTCACCGCCTTCTTCTCCACCTCTACGCCTTCTCCACCTACAGCCGTCGCCTCTCCACCTACAGCCGCCATTTTCACCACCTCTAAGGTATTTTTTTTTTCTTTTCTTTTTACCTGTTTATATTGTACTTCTTATTTTTTTTTTGTTGGTTTTAAGTAATTTTATTGTGAGGTTGGTTATAAATGATATGGGTTTCTCTGTTTTGGTCAACTATGAGGTTTATGATGTGTGTTTGTGTTTTAAATTTATGTATGGATCATATATGGGTAGATTCTTGTATGTTTATGGCTGAAAAATGGTCATACATGGGTAGATTCTTGTAGGTTTATGATGTGTGTTTGTGTTTACATTTTTGTTGTTTTGCTTCTGTTCCTTTGGCTTGGTATCTATATGTTCTTAGTGGTTGGGGTGGCAAGGTTTGTTAATGACTCAAATTGGGTATTTTTTTGGGTCCAGGTCGGGTTTTGTTGAATGTTCCTGTGGCTTTGGTTTGGTTTGGTTATGTGTGAGCATATGATTAGTCGCATCGCGTTGGTATAAATGTAGTTTGAGCATACAGTTTGAATCATTGGCTTAGCATAAACCTAGTTCAAGTGCGACAAGTTAACAGAAAACATACTTTTTTGATACAAGTTAACATACAATGTTACATTTCCAACTAAACACGGAATTAATTTCTTCATAATTCTTTAAATAAACTCTGGTGCTAATCATTGGGCACATATATACATACATAGCTACAAAATTCAATAAAAGAAATGTGACAGACCACTATTTTAAGCTAAATTCAGGTCACTACTTTTTTTCTAATTATTGTAATACAATCAGAGAGTTGTATCCATTTACAGGCCTGATTATAATAATTTGGGTCCGTTTACATTGCTCAAAACATTACTCTCATATTCTTTAAAGTTAACTGCCACATAGGTGGCAAAACCGGTGGGCTGGGCACGTTTGAGTAATGGGTCAAAACGGGTCGGGTTGTAACGGGTTAGGATCAACATGGGCGATTTTGAAACCGGTTTAAATGGGTTCAGGCCCGAACACGCACTCTTATTTTCTTCAAAGGCTAGAGGGCGATTCAGGCAGGTTTGAGTAACAGGATCGGATCAAAATGGGCCATTTTTTTATTACCATGGTTTCCGACCTTTTAGCCTACTAATCCACGGGATTTGAGCCCACTGCCACACAGCTTAAACCGGGTAAAGCCCTCCCCTTTACAGGAAGGTTGGAGTGGCCACTTAGAGTTGTTTTGTAACACCCCCAAATTTGTTTAGCGGAAGCATACGTGTTATTGGGAGCGTTACGAAATTGGTGAATCACAACACAAGTAATAAAGAACGGAATACATACTCCGCTTAATTTCATAAAATAGTTTTAAAACATTATCTTACAACAATGTTTAGATAAATGGGCACATCCCATAATTTCAGTGGTCCAAATATAAAAACATCGTTTTTGTGTAAAAACACCTCTTTAGAAATTTCTACGACCATTTATCCGCCTCTTGCCTTGCATCCATGATCACAACTAAGCACCTGAGAAAATATGCTAAAAGGTCAACTAAAAGTCTGTGAGTTCATAGGTTTAGATTAAAATAGTAAGTTTTGGACCATAAGCAAAGTCATATGATCATTACAACGAATATAATGATATATGGATGAATGTCTATTACGCTAGCTCTAAGTTCATGCAACCGATACTACGACAGTTTCTGTATGCTAAAAGATATCATACAATATAGGGGCCCATAGCGAGTGTTTTGTCCTCAACACTCGACCCGACATGGTATACATTCGCCTTGGCCTAAGCATGGCAACCGAACCGGAGGAGTCACCCTTAATAGATCTATTTATAACATTCGCGTTTCCCAATGGGGAATTGACGGTTCATGAAAAAGGGCATTCTTTAGGGACATAAGGGCTTAGGCTAAACCACATAATAGTAATCATGCAATAGTTTAGGTCCATAAAAGGTTTTGCATATTTCTCACCCCAAAATGTGTAAAACATTTTATCAAGTAGAGGGGCTATGGCTCACCTTAGCAAATGTGCAATCCAAAAGTGGGATTAGTGATTGTTGTGAAGCAAGACCGACACGCGACCTAGATAAGGAGGGCAATGTTTCAGTTCATTGTTTTAAGTATTACTTACTTAAAGTGGTTCAATGGTTCCTATAATTGTAGTAAAACTAAATTTAAGTTTGTAAAAATGATTATATGGTTTTACTAGCAAGTATACGAAAGTATATATACTTTTCATGTAGACACTATAATGGTTTTAAAATCCGAAGTTTGATTTGAAAAATAATTACAAGGTTCCACTAGTAAGTATATAAATGTATATATACTTATTTAAGTTGACACAATTGGTATTGTCAAAATTATAGTTAATTCTTCTAAATGTATTTAGAAAAATACTTGAGTTAAATTTGAAGTCTCCCAATTTTAATGGACCATAAAATAATATAGTGATCTCTATTTATTTATCAAGATTTGATCTTAATATATATAGTTCTTAACGAGAATTTTACTTGACATTCATTTGTTTACATATTGGCGTTAAATGTTGACGTAGACAAATTTTAAGTAAATTATGTTTTAAGGAAATTGTCGACTCAAAATATAAACATTGTTCTTGTTTAAATGTCAACTCGTGTATGCTTATATATAACTATGTAGCATATTTTTTTGTACGCGTATGTAAACTCATTCATCGTTGGACAATTGTTTTACGTTTAAATCTTTATCTCGTGAGTTAGTTTATATTACTCAACCGAACGCCGAAGACTCGTGGGTTGTGGCCCGGTGTTGGCAAAGCAGTGCTGAGTACCGGTTGGGCCTGGGCCCAAACTAACTAACAATTTTTTATAATACCAAGTCTATGACGGTCGGGGTCTGGCCCAATGTGATTTACACGAAGGGAAGAAAAAGAAAACAAGACTAGTTCAACATGTATTACTACAGTTTGTGTTAACCAAATATTTAGAGTACTTCTCATTTCCAGATTTTTGTTGCCAAAAGAATCCAACTTTAGTTATAGGAGTTTAACATAAGCTACTTGACTCGAGATGTACTTGTTTGTTCACGCTCCAACTTGTGATGCCGATTCTCTCGACTAGTGAATATGACCCATCACTATGGTACTACCAAAATGAAGTTGTCGACTCACTTATATAGTCTCAAGCATATCTATTTTGATGACAAGTTTGCCTATCGAAAATGAATTGACTAAATGGAAATGACTCATTAACGAGACTCAATTCAACGAGGTATTAGACTAACCCATTAATTGAAGAATGAGAGTAAGGTGTGACGAAATCATATATTAGAATTGAGGTACTACTCAATTCGGTTCCATTCCCGTCAAAGTACTTTACCATCACGAACCTTGTCAAAACATAGACTACTCATAATATATTTTAGTAAATGAGCACACTCGACTTGGGTTTTTATTCCTAAGCATACATAACAGTTTAAACACAAGATTCACAACATAAATTCGATTCACATGACACTAAGATAACACACATGTTTCTTAAGTTTAGGTACGGTTATAACATGGTTCAACTCATTTTAAATGACTCGATTGTCGGCTGAAGGAAAATACGAGTATCAGTTTGTGTTCCAAGAAGATTTTATAACACTTGACTCATCTAATTTTCTTGTTTCATACTCTCGACATAAACTCAATCCAACACCCAAATGACATCTTATTTTTCGACATAAAACAATTAAAAGAAGCTAAACACGATCAAATTTTATAATGGCATTTTGATACAAGTTACCTGTTAGTGCAAATATTACGATATTTAATCTATACAGTCTCGTTTGTTTTGATTGATGACAAACATGTAACTTGTAATACATAACGTAAAATGTACAAGTTACTTGTAATTACATTTGTCTCAACATACATTCAACACCTCTCGATGTCTCAAGTCTCAGAGTAGTTACAACACAGGTTTGTACATGTTTGTTATGTGGCATTATGATCAAACCCATTAACAAATCATTTAGAATGTTTAAAAACGCTTAGAGTCACTAAGTAATATAATAGGTTAACCATTCTATTTCGAACCTCATTTTACATTTTGCATTCACAAGTATTTTATACAAATACATCTTTTGTAAAATGTCTAACAAATATATACTTTTATTTGTACAAGTAAACTAACTATAATATTCATACAAGTACTAAAGTTTACTTACACTTGACAAAATATATATTATTTTGTCAAGCACCTAACTAGATATTTTATTTTATAAAAGGCAATTAGACTTTTTATAAACTAGTTACATAATACATTTTACAAGTTTATTTTCATGAACATTTTAATCTAAATGAAAATACATATTACATCATGGCATGCATCATCCTTGTAATCTTTAGAAGATTTCATAGAATATTATGTTTAGATTTGGACTCTACATAGCTTACACAATCTTGGATGGATTTGGTTGACTTTGGTAAGATTTTGGTAATCTTGTTGTCAAACCCCCACGGTACAAAATGGTACACGCGGAACCCTTTTGAGGGTTTCGCGGTCCTGGTCCGGATGCTCTGGCCCATTTTGGCTATAAATATCAAGCCAAACCAAGTTGTTTAATCATCCCTTCAACACACTTTCTCTCTACCCTTCTTGCATCATTTAGATCTGTAGATAACAATGTAGAAACATACATTAATCACCCTCACCATCACATGATCATAATGCTTCTAACATTCATCTTTGTTGTAAGCATACTCTACATCTTGATCAACCAAGGAAAGCTTGAAGATCTAGCCATTCCCACTCACCACAAGCTGAAGATCTATCACAACAAGTTTAGGGAACTTGTGATCTTCATCATGAAGGCTTCCTATCAATGGAAGATCATTTAGAAGTAGTTATTCATATCCATTAGACATTTGTGTCATGGATCATTAGTGTAAACATCATTGCATCATAACAACACTTTCACCAAACTAGATTAGATGGTTTATGTGTTTGTGCCATAAAACACAAGGTTTATTATGTTGGGCCATAAAACATATTGGGAGTGGTTGTACCTTGTAAAAGAACTCGACATCTAGCTTAGTGTCGGAAATATTGTATAAGCGACGTGCTAGGTTGGTTCTACCTCGAACTAGAACCGTATTTAGCTTTGTACCGAAAAGTGTAAGCGACAATTGTAAGGTTTTCTCCGCAAAGAAGGGAGCTTGTTGATTTAGTGAAGTAACTCTCGAGTTGGGTACTCGGGGAGTGGAGTAGGGCGGGGCGAGAAAGGAGATCCGTGACTGAACCACTATAAATCATCGTGTTCGGTTTGCACTTTCCTTTCTTTATCTCTTTACTTTTATAGTTGCACTATACTATTGCTTGTGATGTGGTTTGATGTTAATGCTTGTGTGACAACATGGTTTACTATGCTTTACATTAGTCACAAACAATAATTGGAACTTTCATATTATAACAAGCTTCATAAGCGATTTGATACTAAAGATCTAAAGTTTTTAAACGGTAACGTATTCACCCCCCTCTACGTTTCCACATTTTCAACTTAACATCATAACAACAACACAAAAAAAAGAACATTACAACAAGGAAGATTAATAACCTCAACTCAAAGGTGATGGGTGAAGAACGAAAGTGGCTTCTTGGATTCGAACCAAACAAGACTTGATTTAGCTCCAACACACTTCCAATTGCAAAACCCCCAATTCAATTTTTGAAAACCCTAAGTTTCACAAACCCTAGTTTTTGGTAAAATTGATGAGGAAACTGAAGTTAGCGCTTGCATCTCTACTAGAGATAAAAGGAAGTATCTTGGGAAGGAGCTTGACTATCTTTCTCTTCTTGGTGTTTTGGATTGAAGCCGAATTTAGTTAACTTCCAAAACCTAGGCGAATCTTGGATTTTTGCTCAAGATAGATTGGTGTGGAGATATGTTTCTCTTGGGTGGCTTTGTCTTGACTCTTCTTGAACTTATTCGAGTCATAGTCGGCGCCTTCAAGGAGTGGTTTGAGAGACAAAAACTTACATGGTTTTGGTAAGAGAGAAGAGAAGATGATGGGAGAAACATGTTGGGTTTTCCTCTTTGGGAGATTCGGCCTACTAGGGAGGTGCAGAGGTAGAGGTTGAAGATGAAGATTGATATCTTCTTTATCTGCTTTTGTGTTTCCTTTGTCGTGTGTGGGAAGAGAAGACCAAGGGTGTATTATCTAAATTTTTAATAAAAGGTTTTTATTTATAAAGGAAATATAAATGTGTGTGTATATGTATATTACACTTATGTTTATTTGTGTACATGTATGTACTTGTGTTTACTTATGCATAAATGGTGTTTGAGTCTTACAAAAGTTATTGTTTAAGTGCAATCGTATTAATTATTTAGTGTCCCGCGAAATTATATTGTCACCGAAGTATCATTGTTTGATAATTTTTATAACGTAATATCTTATAGTTACGTGTCGGGAATATTATTATGTTTGTAATATTTTTCATTACGGAAGTTTGTCATTTGTTTTATCAAGCCCTTATCATAGTGTGTCTGCACGCTGTAGTGTCGGTCACTGGGGAAAACGAGATAACCTCTCGTCTTACAATTTAGTCATAAGACAAAATGAAATATTCATAAAATGATATGAATGCAAAGGTGATGCAGTCATCTACTGTATGCGAGTTATCTACTCAAATAATCAGGCAAAGTTTATGCATGCTTAATGACTTATGCTTAGTAAGTAATAAATTACTAATTATTAGTTAAATTTTAGTGAAATTTACCGTACCGGTGTCACATGTTTGCACCTAGACCTTTCAATAGTTTTGTAACTGGTTCAAATGGGTTCAGGCCGATTCAGGTTCGGGTCAGAACAGGTTACTGATTTGGGGTCATAATATGAGTCAGAGCATACACAATATTTTCCATCTAATACATTGATACAAACTTATGCCATATCAATTCTCTGTACAATCAAGTTAACTTATAATCAAAAAAGAAATCAAGGCAAGATGAAGAAAATATGAAAGGAGGATATCAACTAGTAAAGTATTTACTGAATATAACATGATCATAGCAAAACTAAAGAATAATCTTGATGTCATTCCTTTTGAGGGAAAAGTGACTATGATGTTGGTGAATGATTTTTGGTTTAGATAGCAAGGTTCTTTATGAGTGAGCATAGATATATTTAGTAGAGTAATGGCTTGATTTGGAATAGTCAATAGTGATGAAGAGTGATCAGGTTTGCTGCTATATATTGCATGTAGTACAAGTGATGCTATTACCTAACAACAGATGCACAACAGATGCATAACTGATGAAAATATGCCCTTATAAAATATGAAGTGACGTACATGATAACGAAAATGTACATGATGATAATGACGGTGATGTTGAAGTTGTTCAACCAATGGGAGGACGCTGATCAACAATACATGATAAACTTACGAGATCAAATCGCGGCACAACTTATGCAAAGCTAGGTTTTAAATTATTTGGTATTGGTTAAGTTACTTAATTGTTGTTTCATTGCTAAGCTTATGTTTTATTTTAAGACGATTTATGTAATAGTTTTTTATTATGTTAAATTTTGGATATGTATTAAGATAATTTATTTAATGATTTATAATTGTGTTAAATCTATGATAAAATGTTTTGTTTTAAGTTTACACTATTTACTTATTAATCGTATTTGTAATAGTTTAATATATACTTAAAAAAGGGAAAATTAAAACCATTTAGACAATTATAAAAAACAAACAACATTTTTCATTCAGATTCGACATATATAGTCACCTCTTACTAGTAAGATGTGGTAGTCGATCAGATGTGAAACATCTTAATGTAACAAACACACCCTAAATTGAGATTATCATATGGTCGTTAAATCGCTTTTATTCCCAAGCCAAAATTCTTGTAATAGTCAATTCTCTACCACTATTGCGGCTATGGCATTTAACTTAAATGACATTTATTTATATTAGAATTTAGAACAATTGAAGAGTCTGTAAGTTTTAGGAAAGGAAATCATAATACAAATAAAACTGATAAAACGCTTATTAATATTTAGCGATCTCTTTATATTTTGTTGATAACAAATATAATGTTATCATAAGTAAAGTTATAAGGGTACATGTTATTTTTGTAAAGCATCTTCATATAGTCATTTAATATAAATTGTTGTAATGATTCATTTGTTGTAATAGTTTATTAGGATGGGTAGAAACCACAACCCATGACCTATACCCATGGAGTTAACCCATACCCATTGTCTAGATGCACTGCATCTATTAGATACATTGTATCTACTAGACGAGTACCCGCGCCTAGCAGAAGCGGTGTCTAGTTTCGACAAAATTTTAGCGGCGATGAAATTTTTTTCAAGGCGAAATACGAAATGTTTCAATTGATTTTTCCCGCCATAGTAAAGATGAATGGGCTGGCGAAATGTTTCATTGAATGAATTTTTT
Source organism: Chrysanthemum makinoi (assembly GCA_910596185.1). Lineage (NCBI taxonomy): Eukaryota > Viridiplantae > Streptophyta > Magnoliopsida > Asterales > Asteraceae > Chrysanthemum > Chrysanthemum makinoi. Next base: position 102,978,304 of record OU343218.1, on the reverse strand, counting down.
TGACTTCGAATATTAAAGATACGCTTTCTTTCCTGTTGCAATAGTATATTTTACTTTCCAATAGTATATATTAATATTAATAAAGATGAATTGCCGGAGTTGATTTTGACTTACAAGAAATACGAAGATACGTAATTTTCCAATTTGAATGGGCTGGGTTTTGCAAAGTTAGCATGTAAGGAATACATTGACTTATTGACCAATTTCACATTTCACTTTTCCAATATTGACTTATTGACTATTTTTCCATTTTATGTAGTATAGATTTAGATACCCATGGTCCATAATCTAGGACCCATAACCCAAAAACCCATGGGCAAACATGAGCGTCTCACGGATCCCTCAAGTTACACTAGACGGATCCCTCAAGTTACACTAGACGGATCCCTCAAGTAAGGGATCTGTGGGATCCGTGCAATAGTAGCAAGAATTTGCCTATAAATAGAGAGTCATTTCTTCATTTTTACTCACCCCTCTTCTTACAAACTCTCTCATATATTCTTGCACTCTTCTAACAAAAGATCACTTGATCTAGAGAGTAGTTCTTCTTTCTTTTATTGTGATTCTCATATAGGTCTTTCTCTAAGGTTAGATCACGAGCATTCTACAAGTTATCTGATAACATCAAATAGTCCTGAATATTAAGTGTCAATTTCTCCCGATAATGCTCGTTATTTATATCATTTATATGGATTTACGCTTGTCTTCCATTGTTTTCCACTTTTAGGTAAATTACGAGCATTGGAGCTAAAGAGACGTGGAACTGGAAACATATCTAAAGATTTATCACAGTATGCTAGTTTGAAGAAGTTACGGCAGAACTCATCTCTCACATTACGCCGAACTATTGCGCTGACTCAAGATGCCAACTTATCGGAAGTTCTACGGCGTAACTCCTCCCAGAGGTTACGACGTAACTACATTAGGTCAAAAGAGGTTCCACGCCGCTGATACTTACGCCGTTAACTCTGCATCACTTACGACGTAACGAGTTTATTGAAGACTACGGCGTAAACCACTAATTAGGTTACGCCAGTAACAGCAGATCTAGTGCATCATTCGAAGAAATAGAAGGTTACGGCGTAACTCCTATATTGGTTACGCCGTAACCCAGATCCGCCTATAAATACCCCCTCTAATTCCAAAGATTTCTAATCATCCCATTGTTGGAGTATGCTCGTGTCATAATAAATAATTATATGGCTAGTAATATGTGAGCCTATGGGGTCACACACATATACACTTAGACACCATTATCATAATGTATTTATCGTATTTACATTATGTATAACCTTTGTTACATAAGGGTGTAAAGTGGAGTATTTGGACTTTGAAGGGCCTAATGTGTATCTTATGATTTGACATCAATTAACATTAATGCTAATTGATGATAATTGATTATCATTGGTAAGTTACAATTTGGTCTTCAAATCTCTCCCTCCCCTCCCCTTATTGTACGCCTGTATGGCACAACACACACACCAAAAGTGGGTTTTGGTTTTGTTTTTCCTTCCTTCATAATTCTAAGGGTAGTCTTGTGCAAGGATCGGTGTAAAGGTTAAGACTAGCATCAAAGGGTGATGTTAGACGTGATGTAGTGTGTTTCACACATCGGAAAGGATCAACCTTATTGGTCCTTTGGTTTCTGGTTCCATTCGTGGTGGTGATTGGTGTCTTGTAATGCGGATCACGCTACAAAGGTATAAACCTTATGTTTGTTTTATTTGATTGATCATATGGCAATATGGATCCGTTGTTGGTGATGATTCCGCTGCGTTTATATGTTTAATTTATGTTTATTATATTCAGCATCACCTTTAGTGGTATCACGAGCCATCATATGTGCCATATGATTATCGGGTATGCGAAAAAAATGGTCAAAACGCGTGTTTTCAAGTGCTTTTTGCAACCACTTTCAAACCAGCCTCGAGGGCTCTATTTTTCATGGATTAGGAATATTATTAGTAATATAAAGATCTGTGATTTTTGGTCCTATGGCCATTGGTTTCGCATACGTTAATTAAACAATGTGTTCGGTACGCTAAAAATGGCTTTTATTGCGTTGTTTTAATCGATTCTTGAAACGATTTGAAAACAGCCCCTAAGGCTTAATTTTCTGTGGTAAAATGATTTTTAGAAGGTTTAATATCAGTAGGTTTGAGAACCTAAATCCATTTTACTCGCGTACCAATCGGGGTTTTAATTCTTGTTGATTATTTCTTCGTTTCGTTGGCTAATTCTTTTATTTCATGCTATTTAAATTGTTCCCATGACAAATACATGCATGTTTGCTCATGGGATTAGCCAACACCTTGTTATGTTCATAATTTTATGGTATTATTATGTGTATATGCAAAGCCGATGAAAACCTATACCACTTGTGCCATGTATGATTGTGATTGTCGTTTATTTCTTGTTATTTGGGGTTTGCCATTGTTTCGGCTTTTATGTATGAGTTTTAATTTAGTTTTTGCCGTTGTTTGGGCATTTTACAATAGATAGATATTAGATTAAATGTATTTTACATTCTATATATTGTAACCGATGCTTGGAATGAAATGGCGAAGCATAAAAGACATAAAGACGCAAAATGGTCGTACAAGCCGCTAGTAGAAACGGCGTTTCCGGTGATTGGTAGGGTATTTTTAACCAAATTTTTGTTGCAGGTAGAAAACTCATGGGCCACAACTTTGTAGTCTGGTGCTAAGCTCGGGGATGACTCCTTCTAGGCCATTTGGGCCTCCGAATGCAGAAATTATGGGGCTGGTGATTCACTTTTCATGTACATAATGGGCTTCTACTTGTCCTAGCTTGGTCTTGGAGCAAGTGGGAGTCCTCCGTGTGGTTGTGGTTTATGTCCCTAGTTGACTCTTGGTTCTCGTGATGGCTCACGAAACCAAGCATAGGTTCTTTCATCGGTTGAGGCTTTGCATATTGTGGTTGTGTGTTGGTTGTTTGCTTATTATGTATGTTGTGAATGTATATAACTTGCAAATCGTTTTCTAAAACTTAAAACGCAACACAAACTGTTTTCAAACTAAATCTTATGATTTGGTTTAACTAAGTTTAAATATGGATTTAACTTATAATCATTGTTTTAAAAATAACACTTAACTTGTTATGTATGTTATTCGATTTATGTATTGTCCAATCTCTATTATAATCCACATAGGTTCTATATTAGACTTGAAAATGGACAACTTGACACACATAAATTAAAACAATGGTTAGACTTAAGTTAAGAAAAGTTTTTAACTTGTGCTACGAAGAATGAATGCATGCTTTTTCGTACATGTGAAAACGTAGAGGGGGGGTGAATACGTTTCCGTTTCAAACTTAAAACTTTTGTATCAAATATAGTATAAACCATTGCATTTGCTAATCTCGATGCGAGGATGCATTTAACGCATTACGGCATGTAAGGCCAACCCCTTAATATCACATAAGATTCCGCAAGATTAATGGTTCATTAAAAATCAAGTTTCACCATTATTAGTCCGGTCGCTTTTTCTTGATCAAGCGTGTCATAATATGTAAAGTGTTAAATATAGTTTGTGACTATATGAAAGACCAACTATATGTCACAAACATAGACATCAACCATATAGAAAATAAACAATGTAATGCAAGAATAAGAGTAAAGCGATAAGTAAAAGGATAGACAAACCAACACGAGGATTTATAGTGGTTCGGCTACAAGGACACCTTCCTGCCCTACTCCACTCCCCGAGTCACCTACTCGAGAGTTCGTAATCACTACACCAACTCCTTATGGCGGAGAAGCCTTCACAACGTCGCTTACACCTTTTTCCGGTACAAAGC